>VCII01000017.1:0-600000 GCA_006030095.1 Triplophysa siluroides
GACGCTGACCCCAAGATCGATCATTTGTGCGAACATCCATAAGACCGACCAGAATCCCTTTCCTCTGGACCGGTCGCCAGCTTTCAACACACGACGGTGGCACGATCAAAACACCACTGGCATTATCCTGCTATGCTCTTCCCTCGTGTCAGGATAATTAGTAGGATTGGATGAAGGATTTCATGCTGTTTTTCGTATGTCATTCTTCACTTTTTTGAAGCTCAAATGATGTCCAACGAGTCTCCCAGAGTGCAGAATAAAATGTTGTTGTTTTTTAACTCCGTAGAGTTCACACAGACGGCAAAATTCGATGCGATTAATATTATTAAACCACCGTGGCATCTTATTCGCAACACATTCATTTGTAGTCGGGTATTAAATGATATGGCTGCTCTACCAGTATAGGATTTTACAATGATAAACAATGCACTGTTGGCGAGTGGAACTTGTATTGGACCCTTGCCAGCGAAAACAGGTTGCAACTCATTCACATTCAAATATTTAGACAATTAAAATGTTCACAGGACATTTTTATGGAAGACTTAAAGTGGTCATGAGACAATAGAAGGACACACTATAAATAAATGCAGGGTCATTTTTAAGGGCCAAACCTGTTGTTTTTTTCGTGTGACTAATATAATAATATAAAACCTTAATAGTGTTCTATTGGTGTGAGAGCAAAAATGTAGAAAAAAATCTGACGATAAAATAAATCTTATGCTATTTTATATTATAAATATTAACTGCCTATAAAATAATATGTTATTAACAGTTTGTTTTCAATTTTTGCTGTGCACAAAAAAAGGGAACTTTGTGTCAATGAACAAGAATCAATACGTCACAAAACCGCCATGAGACGGGGTTGGCAAAAGCACACTAATACAAATATAAAACTAAAAATAGGTGGAATTAACAGCAGATATAGTGTATTTCTGAACACAGTAAAACTGTAATATTGAGTATATGGATCAGCATAAGGCGGTAAGCAAACCAATCTTAGATGTGTAACGATAAAAAACCAAATAATTGAGCAGAAGGGCCAACTCGCCGGACGAACAGACATCCGGACATATAGGCTACTGGCTAAAGAATAAAAAATATTTAATCCATCTAAAAGACCAGAGTCAGTGTAAACAACTTAAGTTGAAAACTTTATTTAAATCAATTCAACTTACAAAGAAAAATGTAAAACAACAACCGTGGGAAATCATGACAACCTTACTTTTTCACTAACTACTAGATACAGTATAAAGCTTAATCTGTGTTTTCAAAGCATGCCCCTGAGGTAAAAGTGGTACTGTAAAAGTGCTGAAGTACAAAGTGCTGTGTTTTTTTATTTCCTTTCCACATATTAGTATATAAGTGAGGAAATCTTTACTCAATATATCTGGGTTATTGCCTACATAGAAGCACCTTCAAATGACAAAAACGTTCCTGGCATTACAAAGTTAGAAGCATATTGCTTATGCAGTATGCACAGCTTACACTTCACTCCTTCAGTGCTGTAGATTTGAAAGGAAGGCTATTAGGATTCACATTTTGGACTGGGCCGCACCCTCAAACTGTGTGTGTGTTTTGGAAGGCAGCGAGCTATTCATCATCTTAAATACCACTGAATTATTTCAAGGGTGAAACCTGTACAGTCAGGTGATAGTGACTCGACTGGAATTTTAGACCACTGATCCAAACAAGCCGCCTTTGTCTCAAACCGAAACGAAACATGTAATCGAAAATCCCCGTGCTGTCGAATCACATACGTAATGATGACAATAGAGGAGCTTGACAAATCCAATTCATCCCGATTTAATTTCAACTACATTTCATACACGTACACATTACATGAATGCAGTGTTGTAATGTAACGGAGTACAAATACTTCGTTACTGTACTTAAGTAGAAAATTCACGTATCTGTACTTTACTTCGCTATTTAAATTTATGTCAACTTTCACTTTTACTCCACTACATTTCCTAGATAAAATGTATACTTTTACTCCGTTATATTTCCACTAAGCATCTTCGTTACTCGTTACTACTAAATAAAATAATCAGAAGAAGAAATGTGTGCGACTGCAATAAGGGAGGTTTGGCGAATCACTTCTCCTAGATTGCATTACGCACGCTCTATTTCAGCGTAATGCTTATTTGTTGCCAAAGGCGGAGGAAGCACAACTGAAACCGCCGGCGCCATGGAAGCACTGGAGCACCTCCCGTTATCTTAGACGACCACCCCGACGATAGTGGTGAACTCGGTGAACAGGGTGAAGATAACGTTATATATCCGTGGCCGTATTTGCAAGAAATGTTTCTGTACATTGGAGTGAAAGATTCTTCCTACCGGATGAAGTGCCTGTTATGCCTACCGAAAGTCACTGAAATTTTGGCATTCAAAAACTCCCCGTCCAACCTGAAGAAGCACATCGAGGTAGGTTAAATGAATAGTTATTCAGTAAAGCCACAATGTCAATGTGATTCAACATTAGTTATCATAAGCCGCATCAGATATCTGGCTAACGTGATGGCCAGGCTAACGTCTGCTTGTTAACATTGCTAAGTAACGTTAACGGACATGGCGCACATGTGTAGAACCCCCCTAGCTGTTCTAAATCCACTGTAAAACACGGCTTCAAGGGGCTTTTATAAAACGGTTACTCCAATAAAATATTTTTTTTAATATTTATTTTATTCATAAAATAAACATCAGCAACAAAAAAATATAACGCTATAACACATGTATTCCTCCGCCAAGCAATGTAGTTCCAAAGAGGTTACTAAGCAACAAAGTAAACAAACCATCACAAATGGCAGTTGCGCAGTAACACTTATGTAATGCGGTCACAGCTGTATGTTTGTTGAGTAATTTACAACGGCTTCGAACGCGGCTCAACCAATCAGAATCAAGGACGTGAACTATCCGTTTTATAAGTTGTGAATGTACGCTTGCATTGTTGATCAAAGTCACAGTGCTTTTATTGCCACACAACTAGTTGGCTGATTTTTTCTTAGTAGAGCAGTTAACTAACTTAAGATACATGCAGTGGGAGATAAACGATAACACAAGTACAGTAACGTTACAGGCAAAACACAAACAACAGCAGTTTGTACCAGTTAATAGTGTTATTGCCTAGGTGTTAAGGGTGGCAGTCTGAGTGTTGTTTATAATGTTATTGAATCAAGATAATATGGTGACATTTAAGTTAACACGTTTTCAAAAATGAAACTATATTCCCATCAGTGATGCAAATTAGAACTAGTTTCTGGTAATTTGCATCACTGATGGAAATATAGTTTCATAAACATTATCTAACTGCAAGTAAGTTAAACAGTCAAATGACAACTGTTTGTGACTTTAAGAAGATACCCTGAATATGCTTCATGCTTTACTATAAGAAAGCCACAATAGTTCACAATCAAAGTTCTAACCGCTTGCTTTAAAAAAAATAACTTTTACTTCAAATACTTTAAGTATAAAAGTACATTAAATATCAGATACTTTAAGACTTTTACATAAGTACTATTGTAAAAGGTAACTTTTACTTCTACCCAAAGTCTTTTTCTAGTACGATACTTGTACTTTCACTCAAGTATTGCTTTCTAGTACTTTATACAACACTGCATGAATGCATTTGGCAGACGCTTTTATCAAAAGCGAGTTACTGGCCATTTGAGTATGTTATACATTTACTTTGTGGGGTGAGAATCGTTTGGTCCTTCACGATTAGGTCACAATTTGATTCAGAACCGATTCTTGATGTACTAATTAGCATCTTTAAGATTTAAAGTGGCCCCAACACACAGGGTTTCAGCCAATCTCGTATTAATCTTGAGTATCTATAGAGTAGTATTGCATACTTCGTATCTTCGAAGAGTATTTAGTCTGATCACATTTATAAAGATAGACACAGCTTTACGATTGTTTCCGAAAACAGGCGGCACGTGCGTGGGGAGGGGTAGGCTGAACCAAAACACGTGCTGCACACCCATAGTCAACAAAACACAGACATCAGTTTCACTCACCGCATGCAGTTCATGTCCGGCATCTTTTAGCGCTGGAACGGCTCCATATATCAGTTTCAAACGATCTCCAAATCCGGCGTTAAATCCACAGTTTATATAACATTCATCACTCAAATGAAGTGAACAAACAAACACCTGAACTTCGCGAACGTATGCTCTCTCTCTCTCTCTCTCTCTTGCTTACAAGTGAAAGTGACGGCTGCGCATGCTCCTTCTCCTGCTCTCCTTGCGGCCACGTGCTTTCCAGGAGAATAGCCCAATAAGGGACTAAGAAAAAATTGCTACGAAGCAGTTTTATATGTTCGAAAAAAACTTTCCGAAACCTGTGCGATCGCTGGGGGCGTGTATCGAGCACAGAAATACTGAGTTATACGCCCAACTCGTTTTTTGACAAGTTGACCATGATAAGCATGAGAAGACAGCACGTTTAACAGTGTGAAGAAGTCAGAATGCATGAAACACCATTGCAGGGCCGCTTTAAGATGTCATCGCGTCACGTTCTCGCTCAAGAGTCAGACTTGTGTTGGTACTTTGGCGTTTACTCTTAGAACTGTCACATATTGTATTTTAATACAACTGAGTGCCCCGTAAAGCCATTCTCATTGACGTATTCTGCTGTCAGACATAAAACAAGTTCAAAATCATCAAGAGTGGTTATTTTACCAATATTAGTGTATGAGTCCCGTGCAGAGCAACCAGCGAATCTGGCTAACATATTTACAGAAGTGTGTTCATGTTGTTAAGTCTAAATAATGACAGGTTTGGGGTAACGCTATATGGAAGCTGCGGTATATATATTATATATATATTGAATGCGTTGTTTTTCCCTGCCGCTCACTCGCTGCACAGAGCAGATGCAGAGAAATAACATCCTGAACATTTATCTCATTTATCTTGTATTTTAGTCCTACAGGGTCTGAATTTATTTTGTTTTCTCTCTTTCTCTACTGCTCCTGTATGCTTCGCTGTGTTTGCGCGTGAGGTGTGCACTCTGTAAAAGGTCCGGGTGTTGCACCGCTCTTGCAGTTGACTTCCTTGTTCTTGGCGGCCTGTTTTAATTTTAGTTTTAGTCTAGTCTTTGTGTCAAGCTGTCATTTTAGTTTTTTATTATTTTTAGTCAGGTTCATACTCTTTTTAGTCTAGTCAAGTTTCTGATCATTTTAGTCTTATTTTTGTCAGAATTATCCATGACTATTTTCATCTAGTTTTAGTCGACGAAAACTGATTACATTTACTCTAGTTTTAGTTGTAGTCAATGAAAATTTTATTTTATTCTCTTTTTAGTAATGCAATTCTATTTAACCCAGTCAATATAGTATAAGTACCTAGTAGTATACGACGAACCAACATTTTCTATTAGCCAAACCCATTTCAAACAAGGAATATTATCTTATTTATATTGTTACCTTATAGACTCAAGAATAAATCCATTCCAGACACGAAAGACGCCATTTTTTACGGCCATCGGAAGGGGAGGGAATGTTTAGGCACATCACCATGCGATTCGATTGCGATTCAGAGGGCTGGGATGCGAGGATAAAACGATTCTCAATGCATTTTTTTCCTATACAAATTTTCGTTTTTTTGCTATGTGACTATTAAAATCAAAGTATTTGTAATTACCCAGACCGATTTTACTTCCAATATCCTTTATTAATAAAACAAATGGAAGTGGTCAACAGGAAGGTTACATTTGCCAGCATTGCAAAGAACAGGAAAAGAGTGACTGCCCTCAGTGCCGTAGTAGCATACAGAATGCAGTAAATTCAAACTTTTTTTGTACATAGCACTGGAGCTAAAGAGGTTTAAAGTTTGGAAGCATGGCCAAACAGTAGTAGCACAAGTATAAATTGTCGGTGGTCATCATTAAAAAAAATTATGCAAGTGCAGTTCATCATGAATAGGCAGGTAACTGACAAAAGACATTCATGTTACATACAGATGGATAAATTAGGGCCATATCATTTTTACACTACCTAAATTTGTTTTAATTTTCAAATATGTGTGTTTTTTATTTTTTACTATAAAATAGTGGTATATTTGTCCACATAAATTACTGTAGTTTACTATTACTGTATTTAATATGTTTTTGAACTTTACTATAGTATACTGTGTTTATCAATTTACTACAAGAGAACTACAATTTTCAATAGCAAATACTATAGTTCACTTTTGTCTGAGTGTTCAATTTAACAGGTCTTTTATTTTGACGGGTCTTTGGGAAGAGGCTTGAGTTTTTGTGTTTGCCGATAGCTTCACTCAAACAGCAAACGTTCGTAAAATAAACTCTCAGAGCAACTCTGGAGATGAAGTTCATTTGTTCATATCCTCATACAGTGCTGACGCAGATAAATCCTCGACCATCACTCGTGTTGTATGTTAAACTGTGCACATAATTCACTCAGACACGCAGAACAGCCAAATAACATAAAAAAACAGGATCCCGCTCGCATCTAGGTTAAAGCATCAGACGAAATAACGTTATAACATTTTGTCTCGTCTCGTTTTGGTCAACGAAAATGAATAGAAATTTAGCATAGTTTTTATTTGTAAACCACATTTAGTCTTGTTTATATTCGTCAACAATATTGCATTATACATTTAATTATAGTCATTGTCACATGATCAGCATTTACGTTGCGTCTCATCTCGTTTTCGTCGCGTGATAAAGGTTCGTCGACGACAATAGTCAGTCATAATTTTCGTTGACGAAAGCAACACTACTTCCACCTTATTTGTTCCAACTATATCACGTTACTATTTTTAGTAACATCTAATAAATAGATTTTTGAAGTTTGTGAATCGATTCGAATATTCAAATCGAATCGATTTTTTCTACCACCCCTATTACTTTGTGCTCAAATGTAAATCAAATACCAAATCAAATAGGTTTTTCTTACCTTAAACATCTCTCATACATTATACATCTAGTGTAGTCTACAGTCTTAATATGCACCTCTTTCAAGATCAAGGGAAGTTAAATAATCTCTTTTGTGTTTTTCACCTAAATATGCAGTTATTGAATGTTAGCCATCTATAGACGTGACGCTTTCTAAACATCTGGTTTGCAACCTCTGAGATCTCTCCATTTAAATATAGGACACCGGAAATCTGAAAAATAAGATAAAATTTGGAAAACACACGGAAGACATTTCCATTAAATTATCGAGCCCACAGTGAAACCTCAGAGGATGAAAGGGGCAAAACAAAAAATTCCTGCTGGTGTCACTCACAAAATAACACATTTGTATCATTCGCTTCACATATAAACAAGCTTCAATAGGTAACATATTTCCCCTATGACTCCTGCTGAACCACCATACCTCTATAACGTTAATACATTCACATTCCTCTGTGTGTGTGTGTGTGTGTGTGTGTGTGTAGAAGCTTCGAACACCAGGGAATGCCAAAGATCAACAACAGTGAAACCCAACAAGTCATTACATACATCAGCTAAGTAACCGTTTTGCATGTTTGTGAGATGACAATCTCATAACTGACTCATCTAAATACCATTTATTTGGATCTCAATAGAAGCTACTAGTACACATGCAACCACACGCAAACGGGCCTGTGCTAAAGGGGAGCGGGGCTTGTAAAAAACAGATGTAAGACAGGGACCGCCGTGTCACTTTTTTTGTGCGCTGAAGTCACATGAGTTGAAAGCGGCAACTGTTCTCCTGACATCACTGATGAAGAACAAAGGCCGTTTTCATTAAGAGGATGCTTTAGTCTTTTGATGCTGAAGATTAAAATGAGCGTTTATGTTTGAACAGCGTGTCGATTACCAAAATCTAATCAGTTATGAATTCAAAGCTGTCCAATATTTTGCAAACAGTAAGTGTCTTTGTTCGACGTTAAAGTGAGCGATACTGCCGTTAGATCCACAACTACAATTTGTATTTCCACAGACAAATAAGTATTATCTGTCACGACACTGTATGCTCCTTACTCATGTGCTTTTGAGCCTTGAAAATATTAACGACTGAAAGTTTAAATTAAAAAAATACTGGAAGAACTGTACTCCAACAGAAAAAAAATCTTAAGCCCTTAAAGGGGGTCAAATGACACAGCTCAAACGAATATAATCGTTTGTTTAAGATGTAATGCAATCTGTATACATGATTTAAGGTTAAAAAACGCAGTATTTTTCACATACCGTGCATGTTTGTATCTCCTCTTTGCCCCGCCTCTCTGAAACACGCAGATTTTTTACAAAGCTCATCATACTATCTAAATGCGAGGTGTGCTATGATTGGCCAATTCACCAGTGCGTAGTGATTGGTCGAATACTGCAACCGTTAGACTGAAATGTAACGCCTCTTACCATATTCGGAACATCATTCAAAGCAATTGTACTGACAGTTCATACAATGTCATCGGTACATCCTTATATCAATTCGAGCCAGAATCTGATCCGGAAAATGAAAACTATCCGATACATCAACTTTGCCAGCGCGACTCGAGAAGGATGTAAAGGATTGGTAAGGTTATATTAAAAACCTATGTTAAATAGTTTAAAACTATAGCTAACTGTTTTACCTTTTATATACGACGTTATAAAGACTATAAACAAACAACCATATACATCATACAGAGTTTGTGTGAGATAGAAACAAGCTCGCATTACAGCAGGGAATGGTAACATAATAAATAACGTGAGCGCATTGAGCCTTCATTGATCAACCAGTGTTACGCCACGTCTCGTCGCGACTCAACAAAGACAAACAATCCCATTATAAACACGACATTATTACTGATTATTAGGACTTTAGGTCTCAAATACACGACAAACTCAACCCGCGTTAGTCCATATCAAAGTCTTTTACAATGAAAATATACTTACGGGCTGTGAATCTGAAGCGCCAGACTGTCACCGCGAAGTTTTAATGGTTGTAATGGCACCACTTTTTAACCAAAGCTTTCGTGCATAGCCGGTCTTAAACTCTCTCCTACGTTCGTGAAGCAATCGTCGGTGAAATGCGCTGCACAAACTTGAACATTCGGATTGTACTTTTCTGGAACAGTGTTGTAAATAAAATGTAACCATTTGTTTTTAGTTGTCTCTTCTTTTGGCAGGGCAAACAAAGAGGCTTTCTTTTCGCAACGAAACCGCGACATGGCTTCGGCGGTGACGATACAATGAGATTTACAAGTACGCCCACTTTACTTGCGTTTAGATTTGGGCGGTCTTAGTCAAGTCATACCACGAAATGACGTAGATTCGTGGGGGTGTGGTTACACGAGGCATTTCAGACAGGTCTGGTTAAGCATTCGCTTTTAGATAGAATGCATCTTTTGTTCTGACACTTAATTTTTGCAATTTTACGTGTCTAATACATGCATCATGGGTAACTTATGATACACCAAAGACACAGAAAAACAAGTATTATCCCCTTTAAAATATACTCATTTTATATTAAATCATCTCTTTCAGTCTAAACTACCTTTTGCAGATGATTATCAGCAATATGAAGCAATTGTTCCTAACAGCAGCTGACAGGACAAGATGAAAAACCCAAACAAGAGACGTGTTTGTATTGCACTCTCCACCTGGTACCAGCAGGTCACGCATGACCGGCAGATAACTGATAGCCTCAATCATCCGGGCTGATAAGATTCAAACCACTGGCAGAAGAACATAAAACATCACCGCGCTATATCTCTAGTTATGTTTGACTTCACACAAATAGAAATCAAAAGACAGAAATGACTGAACGCCAGAACTATGTACAGGTCAGTACATTAGAGAAATGACATGCTATCGACACGCAAACAGAAGGAAATAAAAACCTTGGAATATAAAATAGAACCAACAGAAGGAAGTAAATGGCAGGTAGTCTTTTGTGCTAAACAGCTCGTGTGTATTCATTTTTCATTCATTCAAGTCACATATGGCCTGATGCTTGTGAAAGCCAGTTTTGCCCCTTTGAAAAGAAACATAATTAAGTCTTATCTGGTTTTGAGATTATTTACATCATGTTGTAAACATAAGTGATAGAGAAAAAGAGAGAGCATTTTAAAAGGAAAAGGAAAAGCGGGACTTTCCTCATTATAATGGAATGAATGTGTTTACGTCAGCACATGCTTAAATGGGTAGATAAAGATAGAGTTAAGGAAATTAAATGGTTGCCCTTCACTTCAACTAACTGTGTAATGATTGAAGCGATAAAGATCGATTAAACCTTCAGGCTAATTTGGGAGAAAAAAAACTGACTAGCACAAAACTGTGATAGATGCTCTTTTGTATAAACACACACAGCCCATGGGCCTGAGGTTGACACCTGTTGTCATATAGGCTCAGCCTGCTGGTTCGTTTCTCTTATGGGCTCTCAGCAGCTGCTTGTATTTACTTTAACTCAAATGCACCTGATGCATTGTTCATTTCACATAAACTCAGATCCTTATATAAGGTGCATTTCAAAGAGACAGACTGACAAAGTCAAACACAAACTGTGTAAAACAAAGTAGCAAAATGAATGCAAACATGTACATCTGCAAGAATAGTTACAACCACACAAACCGTAGGCATCCTCCTACCAAATAACGAAACGTAGGAAAATATCAGCAAAGCTGAATGCAACAGTTGGGTCAAATCAAACATTATAAACACAGCAATAAAAACACAAGAACGTATTTAAACCACACAAAACCTTCAAATGACTCAAAAATGCCATGTAAAACCTTTTCTCTTACGCGCAAGTAGAAAGTCCGGAAATAGACGCGCCACGCGGGGTTTAGGAAACAGCTTCAGGCCGCAGCGCCACACGTTTCATGACACACGATGCAAACTTCCAGTCTCAGGCCGGAAATGAAGGCGAACCACATATGGTTTAGCGCAGATCGTGCGCCCAACAGTATTTGTATTTTATGTTCTTATTTTCGCTTAGATTTTGGTGACTTTTATGTCCAATAGGCTATCTGAAAACGCTAGAAAATGCATAACCTACATTTTTATGTAGTTATTATTTGCATAGTGCGTTCTTTTTGACTAGATATAATATTAAGATAATGTTCGTAATCTACATCAATATCTGTTCAGTTTGTAAGAAACACTTAGGGACAAAGTGTGGACTTTAAATCAAATATACATTATTTTTCAGAATTCAAATAAATTGAAAATAAAGTTTTGCATTTCTTATATGAACAAACATTTCAACTAGAACATATTTTTAAAACAGAAGATATTTTAGAATTAAAAATAGATGTATAGTAGCTGTATAATAGGCCCATTTCACATGACGTCCGTTCTGCAGCGAAGCTGTGTATTGTTACTTCCGCTAGCGCCTCAGAATGGAGTTTACAAAGTCCCTTGCACCGCTGCCACAAATACGGCTAGATGATGTACAACATCTTGCAGACAAATTTTCGCTTATGACAAGATCAAAGCTAGATAAAGGATACAAATACTTCGTTGAAAAGTACCTGATGGTTTTGAAGGTAAGTGTTTTGTTTTCTTTTTGTGTTAGCGAAGGTGCTAGAATAAAGTACTTGAATAAGTGTTCTGTCAGTTTTTCTGTCACTGTTGTTAAATTCCAGCGCGACGGCAAAACAGAAGTTATTTTTCTTCTTCTTTTTTCTTGTTTGTTGCAAGACGGATGTCAAGGAAGTAAAGTGACGTCATTGTGAAAAGGGCCTATAATTGCGACAGAAATAATTAACACTTTAGACAATTAAGACTTAGAAATGAGTAAACTTTCAGTCCCATTTTATCATGTGTTTTACAAAAAAATACTCCATGTCTTCCTGGAACGAAAAAAACTAAATGTAAAGGGCTTCCTGGAACCTTCCAGGTGTTCCATGAGACTGTGAAGGGCCACTTCCTTGTCCTCTTCATCCACTGCCGATGCTGTGCAAAAGGGGCAGTGATAAAGGCTGCAACAGATTGTACACAGTTGCAGCTGAGGGACTTTTTTCTCTCTTGGAATTGTCGAATGTCTCTACAATGAATCAAATGAAAAATATATAACACACATACTCACTGTCTAAACTGACAAAGTAAAGTTCGTACCACAAACACGCAAACCAGAAATAAATGAGCTATGCATTGAATAAATAAAAGAATCAAGTAATAATAACCGATAATAAAGAAAAAGCGGCTTCGCCGCAAAGCCCCTTTCCCTTACCCTATCTAAAAAGAAAGCAGAGTGTTTGTGGAAATAAAACAAAATGATTTAAACTTTAATTATAATCTGTGAAAGATGTGCACATAATAATAGTTGCGATAAACACCTAATTTGATATATGCATTGCTTTCTCACAACATATAAACAAAACTGGACATGTTAATGCGTGTGTCCAAAAACGCGTGCTGCTGCAGGTGTCGTGCCGAGAAATGCACCCCCCAGATTATGCACCTCCTTCAAGGACACGCTGTCGGATTGGCTAATTCTAACCCCTCCCTTGACACCTAATCCTCACCGTAACCAATAATGTGCACAGTAAACTCATTAGATAGCGTTATGGTTATTTTGGGGGTAAAATCATATATATTGTCTTGGTTACTCATTTAAATTATTTAGCATTTTATAATCTGTATAATTTTAGTTTTTAAACGTATTTTATAATGAACGTTTATTCAATGTAGTTTGATGTTTTGCTGCTCAGTGTGATTCAGAGGGCGTGTAGCGGTAAGAAAGTGACGCTAGTGAATTCACTTTATGATGGGGCCTCATAAACTTTAATCTCTATACAGCCAATTAAAAAATGACTAAAGAACCTTTATTTATAAGAGTGCAAGCGTAGTGTCTGGATGAGCACAGCAGACAGATTCAGCAGCCCTCTTTCCCCAAGATTATTATCACCCTGTTCTGTCAGACACACACTAGGTCTGGAGGGCTTTAATGGGGCTTCTTTTGGGTTTGGTGGTGCGTTAATTGCTGCATGAGGCCTGTGTCAAACTGCTTCCTTAAATCTAGCGATTTGGTTTGCCTCCCAAATCTTCTTGGGTGAGCCGTATTCCAAGTCATTGTAAAATACAAATAAAGCATTGTGGTGACAGATTCTGTGTTGCTCAACAATCAGAAACACCCTATGGCTAGACTAGGGACTAATTTCTTGTAAGGTTGATTAATCTATTCATACTTTACATGTACATGCAAGTCATCTGTCTGATGTTAGAAAAATGTAGAAGTTTGGAACGAACCGTTTCTGGATAATGTTTTGTGTGATAAACATTCGTTGGCATAGTAGTTCATTCTTGCATTTAAAAAGCTTTTTCCTTTTTTCATAATATGTCAGGTCAAGGTAAGCACTTACATTTTATTGCATAAGATTGCATAAGAAAAGAACTTGATTATCAAGGAACAAGAATCTACCAAAGTTGCTTTATAAAAAGTTGTATTATAGATGAAATTCATTTGTATCGTAGCCTGACAGTTTACATTTTCTTCTTTGCCATTGTATTTGACTGCATATTTATTTATGTATGACTGCACAATACTAACTTGTTCAATCTCTCTTGCGCAGAGAGGCCACAGAATTTTTTTTAACTTATGTACCTGCTTTGAAATGCATTTATATTGATGAATTAGCATTTAGTCAAAGAATCTGCATATGTTTCAGAGTGCAGTCTCCTGAGAGGAAATTACATTGGGAGACAAATGGTTATTTGAGATCTCTCTGTCGCTATTTTCCTATCTCTGTTTATCATGTCTTTGACTTCTTTCAACCCGTAGATGCTGGTAATCCTTCAGCCCAAGTTGGCAGAACTACAATGCAAGTGAAGTGAGAAAGAGAAAGAGAGAGAAGGTATGTGTTTGTCTGTCAGCGCCGTTTGCTCAGGTTCATATTTAAACCGTGAACATTAAAGATGAATGTACACGTCAGTTCAACCTTGGTGCCCTCTTGTAAACAATGAGGCCCTGTCTTTGAGCTCGGCTCTTTCACTCCTGTATCCCTCCCTCTTCTCTCCCTCTCAATGACTGAAAGTTAGAGAATTCCCCCTTACAGTGAAAGAGGTGGGAGGGGCCTGGCATCAAAAATACATTTCTCGGTTTTCCTGTACAGTCGGATCCTATACCTGATAATCTGAAAAAGAGATAGTTTGGTCACACGAAAGTAACAGGGATGACAGTTTTACAATTGAATTCTAAATTAACAAAAGTCTAAACTAAGGGTTATGAAATTACAAGTTGCTTCAGTGTTGACATTTCTATAGATGTTTTCTACAATATTATGCTCTCTAATAAATGCTGGGTTATTGTCAACCCAGTGTTGGATCAAAAAGGTACAAATCCAACCTATAGGTCATATATAAACATTTTCTGGGTTAATTTAACTCAGCGACTGGGTTCGTCCCTTTTTGACCGAATGCTGGGTTGAAAAAAGTGTGTAGCCTTGTAACAGGGTTGACATTATTTTATAATTATTAAATTGTTAAAGTCTTAATTCATATGTATATGAGACACAAATGAAATGGCATCCATGGATCAACTTTCTTTTTCATCATGGGACCACATTTTTCGGATTCAAAGAAAGAGCGTGTCTCTTTAAAATCAATTGTCAAGTGTGTGTGTGTGTCAAGTCATCTATGTTTGAGGTTTTGTCTCCCTGTTTCTTTAAAGAACATCAGTTCTTAGGGACTAAAGCCAAAAAACTCATAGATTTATGACTTTTAATTATCATAGATAAATGCTGCAGAACTCTCCCTGTCTTGTTCTTGGCACACACTGGATTGTCGAGTTGCCCTCATGAGAGGAAAGATGCCAAAATGAGCGGAAAAAACACTGAAAACACTCAGAAAGAGAGTGGGAGTTTGAAAGAAAACTAGAAAGAGTGTGTAATGGGAAACTGATGAACTGTCAGAATGTTTAAATTTGCATAGGAGTTCAAAACGCTCCTGAGTGAGTGCGTGCCTGTCTTATAGAAGGTGACACGTATTTTTCTCTCTTCTGCCAGCTCACACACTGGATCATGATCAAGTTCAGATTAATTGTACTTCTGAAAGAGGGACAGTCCTTATGTACACACTCTTCTGTGGTGAGAGAGATACGAAGGCAGTGTGTGTGTGATTATTCACCGGGAGGAGTCGCACCCCCCTGTCCAAACACGTTCCAGAACACACATTGCCCCAGGAGTCTTTGTTATCATATTATTTCATTTGAAAGAGTTTGAAATATTGTTTTTGCCTGTCTGCTGTCCTGCAGAGAATCTGCCAGCAGCTGCTCATTAGCTATGGAGCCGATTTCTCACCCGACACCCCCTGTGACCCCGCCCACATTCTGTTACCATGGCGGTTACCAAGACGACACCAAAGGTCCCATCTTAGGGGTTCTGTCTACCCCACTGGGATGCTTTTGAATTGTACCAGACATTAGCTCTTTCTCTCTTCATGTCTCCACATCTGGATCACATTGTTATCACAAACCTGTCTACAGTGTTGTGTAGCATGCTGAAAAGAGACGTTGACCTCTGACCTCTGGCTTGGAGCCGTGAAGTAGAATGACCTGTGACCCTTAGGGCAGTGGATAAATGAGGTGTGGTGAACACTGAAAACAGGATGACAGAAAGCTAAACGACAGCTTGTCAGCATGGACTTTATCACAACACTAACAAGAGACGAGATTCAAATAGCTGTCGGCATGTCAGAGAGATGCTTTACTTTGCCAAATGCATAGTAGGACTGTATAATCATACATACACATTTACACACAAAATGTGGGAAAAATAAGATGTAAAACTATATGTAAATGTTCAATATAGTACTAGCAAAAATCTAAATAGAAATAAAGCAATAAAAAAGCTGCTTGTATTAAAACTAATTGGTTTATGGAAACATAATAAAACACTCATGTTTTGTGTAATGTTTAAGAGACTAAGGCCATTTTAAAAGCGTGAAATGTATACTTAACATTGTGTCAGGAAAATTCATGACTTCCCTGATCTTATGAGATGTTAATTATAAACAAAATTTCCTGAAACATTTCATCTGTTTGGGGTCTCAGAGAAGCCAGTTATAAAACATGAATGAAGGCAATTTCTTCAAGATTGACAGACAGGTATACATACTGTAGAAGTACAATTATGCAAGATTATTCGAAGTATTTTTATTAATTATTTTTTCCTACAATGTGTTTTGGTCACAGGTTGGTATATTGGATACCATCACTTTCCTGCTTTTGTTAGTCTGTAGCTATAGTCTCAGTTTTAAATAGGTCAGAGAAACTTATTAACATAATCTGAAGGGAAAATAAATGTTAATTTTCTTTTATTATTTTACACATACAAATAACAAATAAAACCGTAACCTCAACAGAACAACTTGAGAAACAACGGATGAAGAGCCTTAGGTGGGCAAGACTTCACTGTTGTCTCCAGACTTCCTCTTGAGAGCCGTGACATACAACCGTCATGGAGGTCGAATGTGAAAATCTTCAGTAATATCAGATTTCAGACACAAACTCTGTTGGTTTGGGCAATTCTTCATGCTCAGACGATTTGGTTTAACAACCTGCCAAATCTAATTCAGTATCGGCAAAAGGGCCTCGAGTCCCCCATTTGATTTTGACAGTTCTCGCAGAGAATGAGGGATAAAAGAACCAAGAGAGAAGATGAGAAAGGAAAGATTCAGCTGTGTCTATCTGTTCAGACAGATTCTGAAGAGGAATCAATGAGTGACAGGGAACTGTGGAAAACTGAATGTCTGCCAGTGTAAGAATGGAATGAAAAGGCAATATTTATTAGCATTACAACTGTATGTGTTTATATGGACCTGATTATTTCAGAAGAAACAATTATTTGTGATAACACGTCAGTTGAAAAAAATTCTAGGATATAAATCTCTAAAGATGTGTTTTGAAACCCTATCAGGGTCTGAAAGTCTAAATAACTATTTAACCTCATGTTCAACCTCCATACAATCATTTGCCCTTTTGTGAGGTGTTTTTTCATGTTTTTTTTACACATAGACTTTAAAACAACATAAACTATTTATTTTCCACACATTAGTCTATTTGCCATTCATTGGCATTTTTTTTGCAAAATATAGCAAAAGATTTTTAAACAACATCTCATTTGCACAATTTAGATTAGTCAATTTCAGATCATTTTACTCGATAATACTGATTAAGAAACATGTCACTCATGTTTAAAATGCAAACCTACAAAAAGGGCTATTAGTCCCAGTCTATAGACTCGCAGACATAACAAAACAAAAACTGACGCACCGGGCAAAATAATTAAACTCAACCAGTCTGTCAACAGGATAAATACAACCTTGCGCCTCAACTAGAGCATGTTACACCATAGACTATGTTTAAAATGCGTCCTTCATTTCCCTTAAGTGATTTTCTATAATGACCCGTTTAAATAAGCATAAATTAAATCATTGGATCCACCTTTGTCACAAAGTTTGCTCGTAAAAATCATAAAAGGGCTTGTAATGTGAGCATGTATTTGGACGGGTGGGGGGAGCGCACCTATGCGCATGCAGTGAACATGCAAACTAACAATTATTTGTGCACATTTGTGCCTGCGTGCGTGTGTGCACCTCACCTTTCCTTCAGGGCGAATGAGAAGCATTCGTTCTCCAAATCATTTCGAAACGTATCTGTTACAAAATATAAAAAAAACGCTCTATTCACAATGAAAACAATGCAAATGATGCCGCATGAACGTCATATGAAAATGAGCTGTCATTTATATAGACAGTGTTACTTTTGAACTAGCTGAAAACTTGCTGACGTGACAGAAAATGTGGAACTCACAGAACAAGTTGCTAAACGGGATGTGTGCTAGTGCAGTGCATTTCCAAAACCTAAAAAATTCTGAAAGCTTTAATAATACAGTAATAAAATGAAGAATGTGCTTATGCTGTTTGTGTTGGTGTTCAAGCTGAGAATATGTTTTGGTTGTGTGTCTAATTCTGTATCTCTTGTATATCAGAAGTTTTTACAAACAGATGGCTGAAGGCTGAAATACAATGTACTTCTTTTAATTAATTTAATTTAATTGGATCATTTATTTCAGTTAGTCTGTTTACGTAATTTCAGCTTACTTTTATAAAACGGTCAGTTCTGGTCCTTGATTCTGATTGGCTGAGCCGAGTTCTAAGCCCTTATACAATACCCCATAGCCTTCATATCCTTTCATTTACTTTATTTTATGAAACCTTGCTACGCATATGGAATAACCATTTTACAAAAGCAATAAGCCCCGCTGAGCAGTGTCTTACAGTGCATTTAATAACAGCTGAAGGGGTTTTAGGGACTACGCTTTGCATCGTGCCATAACGCCCTTAGCTGTTATAAAATGCACCGTAACCCACTGCCTCTTGGGGCTTATTGCTTTGTTTTAATATACGTATAAAAGGTTTTAATGAGTTTTGATGTAAAAACACATGTTGCCATGGTTTGTTGATCACAATTTTCACAGTTAACATTTTCCTCACAAGAACAAATAGGAACAAGTCAACAAGTGCTTCCATATTCTTTTTCAGTCCTTCCGACGCTTTCTCAACTTTTCCATTCTTCATTTTGTTTGTTTGTTGTTTCCTTTCTTCCCTTCTTTGTTTCATCGCCCTTTTCACCCATCTTTCATTTTCTCTTCTGTCACTCAAGCCACGTCACCCATCCTGTTCCTGCGTGACAGAACACTGACAGACTGATTCCATCTCACACTGAGCAGTTGTTGTTGTGGCTAATCCAGCTTGTCTCAGGACTTCCCAGTTTAGTAAATTTAGAAGTGTACTTTTATGTCACATGACCTTTTTGTTTAAAAAAAGAATTGTTGCCATGTTTTCGTTTACAAAAACCTAAACTAGTTTGTGTTTTTAATCTTAGTGGAAGAATAGAAACAAGTAAAAAATATCAAAGCTCATTCAATATTTAAATTGACTTCGAGGTCAACAGTTTAGGGTTAAGCACGTCTTTCACTGACCGTTAGTCGGGTGAGAAAAAAATGCAGGTCCTCTTTGTATTCTTCTCATGGTAAATGACCAAAGAAGAATGAGTTTAACCAGTGTGTGTGTTTGTGGGGTGCCGCATAAAATAAGAAGAGAAGCTGAAATATTCTAAGCATTTTATGAAAAATAAATCAGCCATTGCTTGTTAAACACATTCTCTCTCGTTGCACTTTTCCAGCCGAACCTTCATCTTTATAAATAATTGAATGTCTTTTCAGCCGTTTTCTGCAGCTTCATCAAACTGAGATTAATTCAGAGGAGAAATTATGTGTTCACATGTAAAAGCAGAACACACACACATAAGCCTGTTGTGAATGGTTCTGTGCGCGCATCTATCATCGCAGGTTCTTAACATCTAGCTCTTCTCTTTTACCTCCTAATCCCCATCATTCAGCACAGCCCAGTGTGTGTGCGTGCGTGCACGTGTGTGTGGTCTGCTAAGGTGTGTGTTTATCATCAGTCCCTTAATGTGGCCGTCAGTAGAGAGGTTTGTTTTCCCGAAACTTAAACACTACTCAACACCTTGTGCTTATAGGGTTAGAGGATATTAAATATCATTAGTCTGGTACGAAAACAATGGATGTTTATAAGATGTCCTCACTATCACTAAGATAGAAAATAAAGCTGTGCGTGCGTGTGTACTTCTAATGTGGACCAGTTTGAGTTTTGGACCAGCGGAGGACAAAGAGAGTAAAGTGAGGACATTTTGCTGGGTCCTTCCTTCCTGAGACCCCTTTAAAGGGCTGTTTGAGGGTCTTGACTTGGTTTTTTGGTTTGGGTTATAATTAGGTTTATGGTAAGGGTCTGATGCTTAGGGGTTAGGGTAACGAGATTGGATTGTGTTAATGTATGTCTTCATGAAGATAGTTGTGTCTTTGTGTGTGCATGTGCCCATTTAACTATACTGCATTTTGGAGACACATTTGTATCCATTAGTGAGCAAAACCTCCCTTTGGTGGCCTCATCGTTTGTAAAAACACTTGAAGTTGAAAAGTTTTTTTTATAAAATATATAAAAGTTTTTTTTATAAAATATATAAAAGTTTATTCTTCAAAATAGTAAAAAAGTTTATTTAAAAGTTAAGGTTAGAAAGTGGGTTAGGGCCGGGTCATCGCCAGAATCTATAGAACGGTGGGGCATTTGTAGGGGGGCATTCTTTTTATGTTCTTAGAAACAGACACTCACCAAAATAACAACCCATACAGTATTTGAAAAAACCAAGCGCTGGAGATTTGCAGGTAAAACTTAGGCTAATATGCGAGAGATGATAGATCAGTAAACAGGACTTACTTATTCGCGTTTCGTTGTCCTCAAAACTTATAAATGATTCATTTATTCAAATCTACCTTTGAAGGCTATTGTGGTCATTATTATTTAAGGGAACAACAGTGGTACCCATTAACTTCTATTGTATGGACACAAAACTAATTCTGAAATATTTTCAAAATATCTTCTTTTGTGTTCTGCATAAGAAAGAAAGCCAATGCATGTTTGAAATGACAAGAGGGTAAGTAAATGATGTAAAGAGAAATGATCCCTTTAACAAAAAAAGTAGGTGTATGGGGTATGTCTTTATTTAGATATTTACGTGAACGTATGTGTGCATGTGTGTCTGTGTGAGACACTCCTTCATTTACAAAGTACTCACGAAGGGTCAGCTATGTTTACTCATGTGTTTGTTATTGAGGCTTTTTGTGGCCCCTAATAAAAGTTTGTTTGTTCAGTAGGGCACAGGAGCTAACGGTCGCACACCTACTGTGTCCAGCTCAGCAGGATTCTGGGAAACGCGTGTGAACACAGACGCCATTTGCGTTGCCCGGCACCGTCAATCTCTCCTACCTGTCGCATCTGTCACATCACGGCGAGAGAAGGTCAGGATAAGAACGACATCTGAGAAAGAACATGAGGTAAAAGAATCAAGCGAGAAGTTTCATTCCCCTGAGACCCCAGCGAGAACAACACCAGGTATCCATTGAGACCTCGACACTTAACCCCCACTTCCTGTGCATTGTGACGTATGCACACACAGTATCATCTCCCCTACAAACATGACCTTATTTTTTCAGATGGGATATTTAGGCAGGGAAGGCGACCTCACTTCCCCATGCGCTGCGTTTCCCATTGCTGTCATACAGAGGAAGATAAATGAAGATCACTATTGCACAAACATAACGCATGAATCTAACCCAGACGTATTTCCATAAATAGACAATTTAAAGAGCCACTCGAGTAATAGCCGTCACCAAAACACGCAAGCCGAAAGAAACCGCACACATCTGTATGATAATCATGCTCCTTTGATCCTGTCCGTGGACAGTAAATTGCAGAATAACAAGATAGCCGTAAGATAAATGGAGACTTTATGCTAATAAAGTTAAATAAAGTTGAATTTGATCGGCGCGTCTGTCACAACACAGCTCTGTACATTAACGTTTAATGACGGCATAAATATTCACAAGTGTACAAGCACAAATGAGCAAAGCAGCAGGTCATGAGGTTTATTGGCGCCGCGGGGGACGATCGGCAGGTATTCACCAAATCTAAAGAGAACAGCACACGCAACACGGCCACTGGGCGGCTTTCTGTGCCCTGTTTGAGTTTGTTTGTCGTGTGGGGCAAACACACTCACACACTCGTACAAACACACACACACACGTACAGGACTCCTTAACGCTGGATGACATTAACATGCTGGCTGCATAGGTCACTTCCAGCAGGCTCTTTGTGTGTCCTTGCTGTGCTGTTTGCGGTTGTTTGTTGTGTGGGTCTATATGCTCATGCTGCAAAGACACAAAGTTAAACACACGCTTTTGTGAACGGTCCGATTCACAATCTCATAGCAAAACAATAGGAACAGATCTTAAGAGCTGGGTTGCACAAGAGTGATATCTGAGGTAATGGGGGTAGTAAATACAACCTAGATCAGAAATGGGTTGAGACTGATCAAACAGGCTATTTGGGTTGAATGTGGTGCCAATGTGGGCCGGCCCACAAAGACATCAAGAGTGTTTGTGTATTATTGGAAACTGAAAGAAAGTGAGACTGGGAGAGATGAGGGTACCATGGCACATTTTGACAATCAGGGTGCAATCTGATGCCATTATGTTTTTGAAAGCATATATATATATATATATATATACTGTACATACAATATCTTGTGAGTACACCCCTCAAATTTTTTAAAATATTTTATTATATCTAAGGTGCAGTGTAAAGTTGTGAGTTTATAACAATTTGTATAACAGTCTAAATTGGCCTCCCCCCTCAAAATAACTCAACACACAGCCATTTACAGTCTAGACCGCTGGCAACAAAGTGAGTACACCCCTAAGTGAAAATGTCCAAATTGGGCCAAATAAGTCAATACTCCCTCCCCGATGTCATGTGATTATTTAGTGTTACAAGGTCTCAGGTGTGAATGGGGAGCAGGTGTGTTAAATTTGGTGTTATCGCTCTCACTCTCTCATACTGGTCACTGGAAGTTCAACATGGCACCTTATGGCAAAGAACTCTCTGAGGATCTGAAAAAAAGAATTGTTGCTCAACATAAAGATGGCCTAGGCTATAAGAAGATTGCCAAGACCCTGAAACTGAGCTGCAGCACGGTGGCCAAGACCACACAGCGGTTTAACAGGGCAGGTTCCACTCAGAACAAGCCTCGCCATGGTCGACCAAAGAAGTTGAGTGCACGTGCTCAGCGTCATATCCAGAGGTTCTCTTTGGGAAATAGACATATGAGTGCTGCCAGCATTGCTGCAGAGGTTGAAGGGGTGGGGGGTTAGCCTGCCAGTGCTCAGACCATACGCCGCACACTGCATCAAATTGGTCTGCATGGCTGTCGTCCCTGAAGGAAGCCTCTTGATGATGCACAAAAAAGCCCACAAACAGAAGACAAGCAGACTAAGGACATGGATTACTGGAACCATGTCCTGTGGTCTGATGAGACCAAGATAAAAGTATTTGGTTCAGATGGTGTCAAGCGTATGTGGTGGGAGTGTCATGATCTGGGGCTGCATGAGTGCTGATGGCACTGGGGAGCTACAGTTCATTGAGGGAACCATGAATGCCAACATGAACTGTGACATACTGAAGCAGAGCATGATCCCCTGCCTTCGGAGACTGGGCCGCAGGGCAGTATTCCAACATGACAACGACCCCAAAAGAAGCTAAGGGTAAAGGTGATGGACTGGCCAAGCATGTCTCCAGACCGAAACTCTATTGAGCATCTGTGGGGCATCCTGAAACGGAATGTGGAGGAGCGCAAGGTCTCTAACATCCACCAGCTCCGTGATGTCATCATGGAGGAGTGGAAGAGGACTCCAGTGGCAACCTGTGAAGCTCTGGTGAACTCCAGGCCCAAGAGGGTTAAGGCAGTGCTGGAAAATAATGTGGCCACATAAAATATTGACACTTTGGGCCCAATTTGGACATTTTCACTTAAGGGTGTACTCACTTTTGTTGCCAGTGGATTAGACAATGGCTGTGTGTTGAGTTATTTTGAAGGGACAGCAAATGTACACTGTTCTACAAGCTGTACACTCACTACTTTACCGTGTAGCAAAGTGTCTTGTCATTTTAATCCTGTATGACTTTCATTCTTCTGCAGAACATAAAAGAAGATACTTTGAAGAATGTTGGTAAACGAAAACTATTGGTTCCTATTGATTTGCATTGGTGTTGTGTGTTTTTGGTTACCAAGATTCTTCAAAATACCTTATTTTATGTTCTGCAGAAGATACGTTTGAAATGACAATAGGTCGAGTAAATGATGACTTTTCATTTTTGGGTGAACTATCCCTTTAAGTGCATCTATGTATAGAATGATTTAAATCACACTCATCATTTATTTCTTATTTACATTTTTTATTGCTTACACAAATTGATGACTGCATTTGTCAAATGTATATTTATAGCTCTTTAACTTATGGTAGAATACAACTTTTTTAAATACAAACCAACATCTAACTCTGAATATACTGAATGATAGCTTACATTTTTTTTATCTGTTTGTATATGTTGCCTTTTAAGTTTGTTTATTTAATGTTTATTTTTGAACACACAAATCAATATCAAGCTCTATTCGAATGTGTCCAAATGATATCCCTTTTTACAGATATTGTATCTAGCACTGACGTGTGTAAGCGTTTCAACCAGTTTTCATCATTTTTCTTCACGTCGGTCCAGCTTCACCATCACGACTCAGTAAAGCAGGTCAAACAGCCGAGTCTTGAGGAGAAGTGCTTTAAAAAGAGTCACTTTAGGGGTCAGTCTCTTCCAATCCTGACAGCACTGAGACTGTTTCCTGCCGTAAACCTCCTGATGTCTTAAAGGTCTGCTCTCATTCCGTGAGTAACATTATTCCCTCTCTCTTGCCCTCCACCTCTTTCTGAAATCACTCTAGACTAATCTCTCTCACTTCTCATCTGTCGTGTCTTATTCAGCTGCACGGCTTCTGCTGCTCCTTCATTTCCAGATGATTGTGTCAAGATCACATCAGTTCACTCTAGAGCAGGACTGAAGGCCCTTTCACATCAGATGTGGCAGTCACAAGTGTCTAGTTCATTTTCAATGAGAGCCATGTGGAAAGGTAACAGAAGTGTTTATTACAGTATTTTATAAGACACTGGAAAGGTGTCGTACACTATTTTGATATCATCTTCATTATTACATATGATAAGACTACTAGTAGGGTTTGTGTGAAATAAAGACATACAGCTTGGTATATATGTACAAACTGTAGTAAATAACCAAAATAGAAAATAATCCTATTTACTGTATAAATATATGAGATGACAACTGGCAAAATCAAACATACAGTACACTGTGCAGTATTTGATCGCAGCCTCTGTGTCTCTTCATCTCCCGCTCACTTGTTATATTTCATCTCTCTCAATAACCTATAAGTGATGTCATATTTCTCCATCCCTCGTTCCTCCTTCGGCCTCTCAATGGTTACCCCACTTCATCTGCGTGCCGTCGAGCTTCCAAAGTAATTGGTTTAAAAAATGACACCGCTCAACAGACTAACGCAGTTCTCCACATGCACAAAACACCGTGCCATCGGGAAATCTGTGATATATTCAGATGAGATGGTATGAGCGAGACGGCGCTCGTCTCTCCAACGAGACAATGGAGACGCTATAATGAGATACTGATGAGATCGGGGATCAGTGGGGAAACACTGTATTATGGATTATGAAAATGTGATTATTGATTCCATTGAGATTCTGGCGGTGTTGATGTTCAGACATGAATCGAATTGAGCTTTATCTGATGAGGCCATTGTTGAGCTGATCCTGATAGAAAAAGACTTCCTGTCTTCACAGCTGTCCCTAATGACTGATCATTAAGTCATTTGATATATATTGGATAGAAAAGTAAAAGTTACAAGGAGAGCTTCTTCTTCAACTCTAAATTTTACTTTGCAGATTTTGTTTGTGTCTGCCTGAAATACTGACATACACGCTACTAGATTTTGCCTGTGACATACTGTACAACTCATACATCTGCTTAAAGTGATAGTTCATCTGAAAAAATTCTGTCATCATTTTAAACCTCTATGACTTTCTTCTGCAGAACACTAAATAAGATATTTTGAAGAATGTTGGTAACCGAACAATGCCGGTACCTGGTTTTGTGTCCATTCAACAAAAGTTAATGGGTACCGCATTTGTGCGGTTACCAACATTCTTCAAAATATCTTCTTTTGTGTTCTGCAGAAAAAAATGATAAGAGGGTGAGTAAATGATGACAGAATTTTCATTTTTGTGTGAACTATTCCTTTAAAAAATCTTCCAACTATAATAGGTCACCGGCCCTCAGTGTTCTGGGCTCCTTATTTCTAGAAAATAACTTTCTGAAGTTCTAGCTCTAATTAGTTTCGCTTTTAGAGGGTTTCATGTGAATGCTTGTGGTGTTATCGATTAGACTTTCTCTAACTCCATTTACTCCATTTTCTGATTGACAAAACTTCCCTTCGCCCATTGGGTTTAGCCGCTTGAAAATCGGTTTCCTTATCCTGAGACCTGTATGCTATTGACAAATGAGTTCTGCGGTAGCTTCAGCTTTGGAGCGGTTGGATTGGTTCAGTTGATGGATTGTTTAGAAAGGCATTCTGATGATTTTGCAGTCCTGGCGTTGGAGAAGAAAGAGGTTCAATCCCGTCCTGATGTCTACAATAATGACATTAATGACAAAAATGATTTTTTAAAGGGAAAGTTCACCCAAAAATGAAAATTCTGTCATCATTTGCTCTCACTCTTGTCTTTTCAAACCTGTATGACTTTCTATTAACTGCAGAACACGAAATAAGATATTTTGAAAAATGTTGGTAACCGATCAACGGCGGTACCCATTGTCTTGCATTGGTTTTCTGTCCGTACAATAGAAATGAATGGCAATCGCCATTGTTCTGTTGCCAACATTCTTAAAATATCTTCTTTTACGTTCTGCAAAAGAAAGTCATACTGGTTTGAGTGGATTTTGGGGTGAATTATCCCTTTAATTGTGGATAAAAGTGTTATTTTATGTAAAGCAAGAATATATTTTTATTCACATGTATTTGTTTGCCAGACTTTTTTAAAGAATTTTTTAAAGGGTACTTGTGGGAATCAAATCTTGAGGTGCAATAGAAACGCTATGTTGCATGTACACAGACTCAAACTCTCGTGGGAATATACAGTAGGATGTCATACTTTGAGAACAATGCACTGTCGATAAACACAATTTTGCACACGCAGAATTGCCCATGTGCACCTTTTCAAGTCAAGCCATCAATCCAAGAATGATGAACCTTGAACGACTCTATCATCACAGGGAGTAAAACTGAGCAGATCAGAGGATATAAGAAGTTAAATGTGTGTGTGTCTGTGTGTGTTTGAGTGAGTGAGTGAGAGCAGGTGGTGTTATTCTGCTGCGTGCAGTGTCTAAGCATCACAGTGTGTCAGAGCTGTGCTAACAGAGGGAGCCATCAGCATCTGTTTATCATCTCTGCTTGACTTCATCAGTCAAAGAGAAGATCGATACGGAGAGAGAGAGCGAGAGGAAGATGGAGGATTTTCTGTTCAATTTACTTCTTCATGTTCACTTATTTTCCAGCGCCTGTCCATTTTTTGCCTCTGTCAGCGTATTCATCGCCATCATGCTTTTTTTATCATTAACCTTTCTGTTCTGTTCTGTTCTCTCCCTTTCCGTATCTCTCCGCAGTCGCCTCACCTCAATAGCTTTGTCTTTCTGGTTTTTCATACTTTGTCTTTTATTGTGATGAGGTCAGATACTGAAAGCTGAGCCTCGTGTTGTCCGAGTTGCAATAGAACAGTTCAATCAATATCAATTTAATTGTATCACAATTACAAACACTGACTCAGCTCGGAGGGGTTTAGCCAAAGCCCAAATGCACACACATGCATACAAACGCACACAAGTTTAAAAAGGACACGGAGGACATTCATTTGTATTCTATCACAGACTTGTCAAATTGATTGACAGAAATTTCATATTTTCATATCGTAACATGGTTCTGCTGTGGCCTGTATGAATCGGGTCAGTGTGACCAAAGTCACTTCTACACGGTCAGCAAAACAACATCACATTCATTTCTCCATCAGATATGCTTGGATAAGTTGTGCTTTCCAAGCTGTGCTACAAAGAAAAACAAATCTTTAATGCCAAATATTATACCTATTTATCCCGCAATGTTTTGTGCTACGGACGTGAATGATACCACATTGTGACTTGTGGAGGAGAGATGTACTATTACATTTCTAAGAGACTTACAATGTTCCACTGTTGGATGATAAGACTGGCAACAGAAATACCATAGACGGACCTGACATTGAAGAAAGACCCGAGCTGGCGGGTATGAGAATGTCATAGAGACTAGGAAACGGGCTCTTATGTCTTGGACCAGTAAACACTCGTCTAGCTACAACCCAGAACACTGAAGATTTATTTGTTTCAGACATCTCTTACATATTGTCTTCTCTCTCCTCTTTTATAAAGGTGACCCGGCATGTTTCTATCAAGAACAAACTCCTCCTGCTCTCTCTCTCTGTCTCTCTCTTCCTATACCTGTTGCCTAAGGGAACACCGTGTCCAATCAGAATTGTCCTCACATCTTGAGGTGTTAATGTGAAAGGTGGCAGCTGTGAATAACCTCCGACCTTTCCCATGCTCCTCTGTTCTGATCTTCTATACCATGTCGATTTTCCGGTCCATAAACACGTCTTTTTGTGTTTGTGTGTGCTGTGAGTACAACCATGTGTACAACCAACCCTCTCTCAAGGGAAATTGTACGTATTTTACACGGTGGCTAATTCATATGAATTCATTCAATCTTATTTGTAAGTTTAGCTACGGTTTGTTTTAGCGTACCAGTGATGTTAGATTTAGGGGTGGGGTTAAGGGAGGGGCTCCAGTGTTGCTTTCTTCTAATAATTGTACTTTTTTGTACGATTCACATTGTACATTCATACAAATTAGCCACCTTGTAAAATTCATTCTAAAAAACTTTTTTCATGTGTAATGTAAAAAAAACTGAATTTTTGAAATATTTTAAAACAAGTCAAATAACAAAAAAGACTGAAAATTTGCAAGAATATCAGGGAGTTTTTTTTTAAAGTGTATGTACAAATTCCAGTGAGATCAGGTTTGTAGAACCACATCTAACCTTTCAAAATGAACGCTGTTTTTATCATTGTGCTGTAATCCGTATTGGATTCTTTATTTTGTGGGTTATTCTGTATTTGTATAAATGTGTTACTGTTTATTTATCTCAGTTTGTACATTTTAATCCCTTCCCTATTTCCTCTCTTTTAAAATGTTTCATCCTTTTGGTTCCACACTCATCTCTCCTTTCATTCCTTTCATCCAGGATTGATAGACAGGTGCTTAAGATGTGGTTAAATCCTTTTAAACTCAGGTTTGGGATTGTTTGCAGTTGGATTATTAGTTGATCTTGGTGTTTAGTGAGTGGTTGTCTTGTGTTAAAAAGAGGCATTTGTCTTTTATTTCCTCCGTTTGTCTTTTTTTGTGTTGGTTTGGAAACGCAAAACACTCACTAAATAACTTAAGTCAAATAGACCTCAAAGTCAGTAACTAGGATTTTAGACAACTATGAATTCATGTTCGGTTCATCTGTCTGGGCCTTGGCAAAAGTCTGGCCAAAATCCAGGGAACAAAAAAACAGAAGATGGATGGAAAGGAGTATATGAGTCAGTTCTCAAGTGTCATGTTCATTAACATTGTCATTGCTTTCAAAAGGTTGAGCTTTGCTCATTCCAGATGACTGAATAAATCATACTTGATTATAAAATACAAGTCTTCAAGTTTCTCCTATTTAATGCACGAAGGCAACTTTATATCTATTTACAGATTGGCCTAATGAAAAACGTGCCACTATGGCGGTTTACTGTAAAACCTTCTGTTTCTTTGAGTGTTCTGACACAGCAACATCTGGTGGACTGTTCTCCAAACAATGGGAGACGGGGCAGGCATGAGTATTTGTGACACCTGTATGTAAAAACCTCTTTTTTACATTTCCATTAGGCTGGTGACACAGATATTACGCACTGCAGCTTTTTAAAACCTCTATATTTTACTCATCAGGCAAATGCCCAATGACTTAGCACGCTAGCATATTTTATGAAAATTCTAGCAGCACAGTGAGCCATTATGCAAAAATAAGCTCCACATGAACAAAAAATAAAGTCTGATAGATTCCTTACTGTGCATAGATGTCTGTAGTTTGGGGACAATGAACCTTCATAAACAAAGAAGCTGAGGTGCGCTGAAAGCGAGCGTGCGTGTGTCAGAGAGAAGGATTATGTGCGGTGGAGAGATGAGACTTATGGAAATGTGTTTAGTCACACTTCAGTCAGCTTGGGACAGAGAGAATCAAAATTACAACACATGCAAATGTGTGTGTGCGTTCTTTAGAAGGAAACACAGAGGTTGTCATGGCTATTTAAATACTGCAAAGTTTTGAAAGGGTCAGTTTACTCACTGGATAATACAAAAGTGAATTTGATTGTGGAAAATTCTGTGTGTACACAAAAGGGATTTTTTTACTTACAGTAACTGCATTTAGCAGCAGTGTACGTGGACAAACCAATTTGATGAATTTACTTACACACCCACACACTCTTTTTTCACAATATATAACTTCACATAAACCATATGTTATATGCTTTCTTTTCTGGTGTCAGAAAGGTCAGAAAACAGCAAATGTTGAGAAGGTAACCATGACAACAACAGGTATTAAATATGGTGAAATTTGGTGAACGGATGGAACATTATGTGTGTGTGTTAGTGAGCCTCAGATAGAAGCTGTTATTATCCTGTCCTGTGCAACACACCTTCTGAATTCTTCATGTTTGTAGACACTCACATTGTATATAAACACGTTAATAGAGCTGCCAATCAAATTGGAGCCTAAAGTGTTAAGCCCTCTTCACAGGATTAAAGCGAACAAAGATGTTCTGTGCAAAGCTCATACACTGGGCATATATACTATCATCCAACATAAGCATACTGTAGATGGACTTCTTTTAACCCCAAAGCCGGGGGAAAAAAGATATTCAACTATTCAACTGTCAGGGAGTCATCACTGAGTAGAATGCAGTTGTGATCACATATCAGAGGTTCTCAAACTTTACGAGGACCCAACAAGACAGGTATAATCTCAAAACCCCAAATATTTGTAAATGGAAATTTGACATGAGGAAAACTACATATTTGTTCTCTTTTAGTAGCGAAGTTCCTTGTAGAATATTTTCCTTGTAAATACGTTATCTCCTTTGGCAAAGAAGCGAAAACGTGCCAACATCTTAGTTCTGTTTCAGCCACCGTAGTGCTTCGAAAGGGAGGGGTGGAGTGAGCCGTTGGTTGCAATTTGCAAACCTCACCACTAGATGCAACTAAATTTCATACACTGGACCTTTAGTCGCCACTAATGGTTGGTCATATAGTTACAGCAGGTAGACAAAACAAAAAACGAATTTTTTTCAGACTAGCTGTGTCTTGCAACTACGTCCAAGCACTAATGCTTTTTGCAGTGCATATTTAGACCTCCAAGATGTTGACTTTTAGAATAATTTAATGAAAGCAAACTGCATTTATTTTCCACTGTAAAAAAATCAACGAGCCGTAAAAGAACCAGGATTTTTTTGTGTGTGTGTTTGGATGTTGACCTCGGTATAAAAAAGAGGTCGTGGACAAAAACTTACATACTTACATAAATGCTCATTTTTAACAAAAACAACTGATCCAATTTCAATGTGTAGGCGAAATTTTGAAAACATCTCTACCGATGTTACAACCAAACCTACGCCCATGTACGATTATAACAGAATGAGCAGTCGAACAGCAATCTTTCTTTTCTGTAAAGTAGAGCTTGTGTGCAGGACTGTAAACAGTTTAGCAAGTGTTTTCTCACTGACGCGGTAACTCAACACTGGTGCTCTACCTGAAGGGTTTGGGGTGAAAGTGTGTGTTTGGGGTTTTGGGTGACAGTGCATTTGTACGGGAGAGAGAGAGTATGTGTGTTCATGAATGCAGAAGCCAGGTGTAATGTTACACCGCTTTTCCGAATTATTGTGACAGTTTCCCACACACTCCCACTGGTTTGATGAGGCTCACACACCCAACCATACACACACACACACACACACCACGCACACACATTGTGAATATCCAGCTCAAACAGAGATTTGATTCATGCTGTGTATGTGTATATGTGTGTGTGTGTGTGCATGTGTGTGTTTGTGTGTGCAAAGTGCCCTAGTTCAACGTCATTCTTACATTACAGGAATGTTCTGGGTCAGACAGCAGATATGTCGTCCTATCTTACCGCTACAGGCTGTTTAACTCGACACACATTCAGTATTGTCCTGCTGTCATCATATACCTGCATGAAATTGTGTGTGAGAGAGAGAAGATAGGGAAAAATTGTTTTCATCAGCTTGAGTGCTACTAGAATAAAGCATGTCACGAGGAACACAAATACACACACACACGTACACACACAATTATTTTCTGATAGGAAAGCCTGTAGCCCATCTATGGCAAAAAGACAATGGAGACTTGTTCTCATTGTTATGAGAGAAGATTGCTCTCTCTCTTCAGCACTCACACACTGAATGTATATTAGGATGAGATCAGCTTTCCACCTGTACTGTCAGGAAGTGCTGTGGGGCTCTTTTGTATAGGAAGTTTGGTATTTTTCCATGCTTACAATTATTTCAAGTCATTGTTATGTAGACGGATTCGAGGAAAAAAAAAGTATTTTAATTATAATTTTCATTTCTGACTCACTTTCTGAAAAACATGGGGCACATCAGACATGTGATGGAAAACATGTAAAGGATCATGTACAATCAGTTTGGCAACAATGCTCAGCTAACCGTGCATTACCCTGCTTAATACACGGCTTCTTACAGAATAAAGAAATTATCCCCCATGAAATATAGAGTTTTGTTTATTCTTGTTTATTATATTACACAACAATACAATATAAAGCTTTCATAACATGCACTGAAGTGCAGTTTTATGGTGCCTCACCACAAAGCAACAAGACAAAATCACCTAAAAATGCTGATTGCAAATCTATTTTATTATTCTATTTAAGTATTCATTACAAATCTGTTTTATTAGTACTATTCAATACAAATCTATTTTATTATTCTATTTAAGTATTCATTACAAATCTGTTTTATTAGTAGCATTCAATACAAATCTATTTAATTATTTTTTTATTCAGAAATGTGATTGGAGTTGCTGACCATAAGTTTTTCAAATGAGTCACTTATGAGCTTTTATTTCCGTAAGCATCCTAATAAGAAACAGGATTTTAAAGCCCAATCCTTACTGGTGAAATCGTTGCCTTTTATTTTTCTGTATAGTAGTTTCCTATGAACTTTTTGGTCTTATTTAAGAGTTGGCAATTTAATAGTGCATGCCAATAAATGAAATTATAAAGTGAAATCAAATAGACTTTCTTTCTGTATAGTGTTGGTAATGCTGGCCATTTGTTTGCACTATTCTACCAAAACCATTTATACAAATGTGAGCTATTTTTCAGCAATGAATAAGCAGTAAATTCATTTTCACTAATTACCCAATGTGTGTTTAAGTGGGCCAAATCAATGCGATGAAAGTTGAAAGGATGAAGGCTTCCCTGCAGATGAGATCATTTTGAAAGCCCTTGTCGACGGTGGGTCTCGAACTAATGCAGCATAACAAGACCTTGGTTATCGATCATTACCAGTCAGAGATATTACACGTGGCTCTATTGATTTACAAACGCAGCACTATCCAGCTAAAGCACGTATGCATGTGTACAAAGAGACAGACCAACAGATTGAACTGATTTTCATAATTATTATTACACCATGTTGTAGCAGCCACGTCTGCAACAGACACTTTTGGCAGTCCGATTGTTTCTATGTCCCGCCCACAATTAAATCTCATTGGTCGAAAACATGTTCCACGCATCTGTACATCAAACGTATTTATTTTTATATTCATCGTATATTATTGTTTATTGTATTTATATGTTTACATGTTTTGGTAGACAGGTCAAAGTCATGGTCATATGTCAAAAGGGGGCAAGTTTAATAATCTTTTAACACATATGTTATTGAATCTGACAGTTCTAAGTGAGCTATTTTATTAGTTAGTGACATCATAATGTACGTGAAGTGTCACTCTAATAAATAACTTGCCACAACGACAGATGCCTCTGTGAATACATAAATTACTGGATCATTCAGACTCGGATGATCTTAATTCTTGGCCACATCGTTCACATCCAGACATAAGGCGAAATAAAAAGCTCATTATGTTCATGGACCTCAAGGTATGGCTGCATTCTCTCATCTCATCTCATGGCTGTGAATATTAAAGGATTTCCCTCTTTATCTCTCCCCCTCTCTCTTTTACCCCAGAGGCTCTTAAGTGGAAATAAATTGCAATTACACCCATCCAGTCTTTTCCTCTCTTTCCTTGTTATTTCATTTTTATGACAACAATTTTTTTCCTGTTTTTCAGTCTGATCCTGCGACACAGCGTTCACGAGCAGCATACGCAATGCCCTTCTGTGCGTGTGTGTGATGAGGCGTAGAAGTTCAGATGGATGGAGGGGGGGGATATTGATCTTAACTTGAGAGTTACGCTCTTCTGATCTCTGTTGGGTATGGAGCTTACGCTCACACACACACACACACATACACACACATATACACCCTCTGGGGTGGATTCCAGAGTCCAGAGTGTACCCATGGCAACAAGGGAGGTGTGCAACCTGAATAGAAACACAGCCGTGGGTCGCAATGTGTATTTGTTGTGACTTTAAACATGAAAGTATGATGTAGTGACCACAGACAAAACCCAAGCCCTGTCAGAATGGTTTGATGTGTGTGTGTGTGTGTGTGTGTTTGTGTTGTAAATTGAGAAACAGTATTTTGGGAAAATCCGCAGACAATCCTTTGGAAACTTTGAATTTAATGATCAAGTGATGAGTGCATATGTGGACGGTTTGGGCTGTACTTGTGGGCACCATTTTTTGAGTGCCCACAAAATTATTATGTATATATAATAATAATAATAATAATTATGTTGAATAATGACTTGCAATGTTACTGACTTTGGAAATACTCCCCATTATCTGATCTCTTATTACATTTAATAATGTCATCAGTTTTTTTCTGATAGTTGGGGTAAAGTATATATCATTATCTTAGTATGAAAACCATCACGTCCATTAGATTAAACTTCTAAGGTGTGTGTGTGCATGGTTGCGTGTCAGGGCTCCATGCGTCAGTAACAGCGTCACATTAAGGGCGATCTAAAAGCAGCTGCTTCAGTTTTACTGCTGAAATCTGTCTCTTTATGTATAGCTAACACCCGTTTTAGCTATTAAGTGCCATTTTTCCAAACGAATTTACAACACTGGCAAGATGAAAATGAAAGGAAAACGTCTATGGCACTGTAGATTAAACACAGTGCATTTAAGATGCTATCTTGGCTGAGAAATGTACTGTAAGCTAAAGCTGGGAAGCATTAAAGCAGCTCTTTACTGTAACGTATTCATCATTTTTTCCTCGCTTTTCTACCACCTGTCTCTATTCACTCCTGCATGCACATATTGTATATATTAGCGTATCTTAACAAAGCTGCCCATTGTGAGATTTGCATTTATAACTCACCAGCACACACAAAATCAATTGAACATCTTATCTTTGTGTCAAAAGAGTAAACAATACAATATAGCACAAACAATAAAACTGAAAGAGAAAGCTCAGAAATAAGGCCAAAACTGTAAAAGAAAATCCCATAAAAAATGGTAATATCCCGGCAGCTGAGGTGCCTTAAAAGTACTGTAAAATAACACTTTTTGTCAAGTGAAATGACATTGTTTTAAGTTATTTTACACTCAACATGTAACTTGTACAGTCTATTTATGTAATTTAACATTTTTAAGTTAAACAGGTAATTTTTTTTTTTTTTTTCAGGGAATATAGCTTATATTACAGTCATTATGAGACTTTAGGTTATGAGGAATGGATGTTATAAGCATTCCCAAAATGTTGCTTTTTTTGTATCATGGTAATACATTCGTATTCTGATGTATATACAATACAATGTAACAAAAAACATTTCATTTCATTTATGAAATGTACAGTAGGCCTATTTCATAACAACAGTACACTGACATTCACTCCATACCCATAGATTCCCACATCCAGATTCCTTTTTCCACAGGTGTCCTTTCATTACATTTCTGAGTAGTCTGCAGCTTTCTCTCTCTCTCTCTCTCTCTCTCTCTCTCTCTCTCTCTCTCTCTCTCACTCTGTGATTCTGTCTGTCTCTTACTGGCTGGTGTTCTGTACTGTGATTTTCTATCCAGCACAGCCCTCACATTGTTCTCCTCTCGTCCTCTCACACTTGTCTTTCACTGCATCCCCTTGCTCCATTCCTCTCTCATTCCCTGATGGTCCTCAGATGACCTGCCACGAGATGACAGACTGACAGAAGTGTGACAGGAGCAGTGGGGGTTTGGTAGTGATGTCCATCATTACAGGAATGTCAGAAAAATGGACATAAGATAATTGTCTGAATTACCAGCTTCAGTCAGAACTGGTTATTAAAGCCCAAACTGAAATGACAGAAAACAGAATGAACGAAGTAGTGGTGAAAATCTCAGTCTTGCTAATACTCAACCACGGGCCCATAATGGTGTTTACACTCTTAAGCAACTCATTGGCAAGTTTGGTAAATCCCCTGGATTTTTTGGTTACGTTAGTACAGTTTAAATGACTGTAATTATATGTCAAATAAAAATCCAATGAAGTCTAATGTCAAAATGAAATCAGCGCTTTTAAAATGTTTCTTGACTAAAAACATCAGGTGATGCCTCTGAAAATAAATTGTTTGGAATAATTAATTTACTTCCTTTCTTACAGCCGTTATGATGAATGTGGCAATTCCTCCCATTTGTTTTGTAATAAGTAAAGCTTTCTTTTCTTAATACTCTTCTAGATTCCAGTATCATGAGTAATGTCACATTTTCCAGTCTCTGTGGGAGGTTCAGCGTGACTCAATGAAAGGATTAGTCTACCCAAAAATGAAAACTTTGTCATCGTTTACTCGTGTCATGCCTTTGCAAACCGGTTCAAGATATTTCAAAATTTTGCTTAAACTATTTAAAATATAAAATCTTTTAAACATTTTGACAGAAACAGGACTTTACTATGAAGCTCTACAATCAAAGTAAATCCAGTAAATATTTGTGTGGCATATTCCATGTTTTCCAAAGCAACACATGCCATATTAATGTGTAGATGACAAGTTAAATGGACAGTTCACCCAAAAATAAAAATTATGTCATCCTTTCTCATCCCCGAGTTGTTTCTTTTGTATGGAGGATGAGAAATGACTTAAGTATAAATACATAAATGAATATATTAAAACACACATTAATGCATAAATAAACAAATTAATAAATAAACACATGCATAAATGGAGGAAAACCTAATGAAATAAAAAAATACAGGCATTAATACATAAATAAATAGATAAATACATGCGTATATGTATAAATAATTAAATCAATAAAAACATAAATGCGTAAATAAATAAATAAATCTGTCAAAAATATCAAGTTTGTACCATTTTTTGTAATACTACATTTATTTCTGTATTTCTACATTTAATTCTGTATTTCTACATTTATTTTTTAATTTCTACATTGATTTATGCATTTCTTCATTTATTTATTTCTGTATTTCTGTGTCCCTATGTGTATAAGGTAGGCGGTCCTATTCCTCTCCCAAAACATGATTGGTCAGCTCTAGAACCGCTGCAGCTACTGCTAGCCCTGTTTAAGATGGCGGGTTTTTTAAGAACGATTGTGATTTACGATCATTAGCAAGTATCATTGATCTTCAACCTAGCGACTACCTTCTGTTTCATTTGGAACGAATCACAGATGGTATAGTTCAGTTAAGTGATGATATGGATTTTGACCGTATCATGTTTGCTTTCCTACATTTTTCAAAATATCTTCTTTTGTGTTCAATAGAACTAAGAAATGTATACAGATTTGGAACACCTTGAGGTTGAGTAAATGATGATAAGAGAATTTCATTTTTGGGTAAACTGTACAAGACTTTTGCGTTGCCATATGGGTTTGTACATGATTTGACTAATCACTGGCTGAAATTTCAGTCTATTCACAAAACAAAGTCATTGTATTGTTCCCAGAAGGCTTACCAAGAGTCATAGGCTTAAAAGTATGATCCCTGTTCAATTCCATTAAGTGACAAGAAGGTCTCCTACACCGTCCACTTAAGATGGACGTAATGTCATTCTTTTCATATAAAATACAAATGAATCAAGAGAACTTTATCACCATCACTACTCAGACTACAAAGATGTGGACAGTCAATAGCAGCAGTCAAAAGGTCTGAGAACATCAAAAGATATTAAGTCGAGTGTATGCTGAGAGCATCTTTATTATCCAAGAGGCTGGAGCTGTTGAAACATTTATGAAACATTTATGAAATATGAGAAATGTATTTCGACACAAAAAATGTTAAGTTGCATATATGTGACCCTGGACAACAAAACCAGTCTTATGGGTCAATTTTTCGAAATTGAGATTTTTACATAATCTGAAAGATGAAATAAGATTTCTATTGATGTATGAGTTGTTATAATAGGACAATATCTGGCTGAGATACAACCGTGTAAATCTCAGGAATCTGAGAGTGCAAAACAATCTAAATATTGAGAATTGTGGCAGGCCATCCACTCACAAAAATAAAGTTTACATATATTAAATGTAGGAAATTTACAAAATATCTTCATGGAACATGATCTTTACTTAATATCCTAATGATTTTTGGCATAAAAGAAAAATCAATAATTTTGACCCATACTCCTACTTAAGACTGGTTTTGTGATCCAGGGTCACATATGTATACTTACTGCTTACTGCTTGATGATTATTAAAATGATCCACACATCTAGGTGCTTCAATTTAGTTTGCACCAATAATATGTTAGCTGCTGCAGGTATTGTGACATGGTGTGATGTCTCTGACTAATGATGAACTAATGTTTTGGAATACTCTTCCCATCTTCATCATACAGGTGTATTTCATTTACTTATCATTGATAAGTGAATCATCACACGTGTCAAACTGACATTGAAACCTGCGCAGGTCTGGGCAGGTTTAGGAATTGGGTCCCTTTGAATCTATGAGTTGGAATTTGAATCGATCCCGCCCAATGGAATGTCACATTGGAATTTGAATAGGGATGAAAGAAAGAATGATCAAAATCCACTCTTACAAAACAAACTGGGTTTTTTGTTAAAATATACCTTCCTTGGAATGTTTCTGTTTGATACCGTATTGAAAGACACGAGTCAACAAGCACATAATAAAACACATGCTATATGGTATGATAACCTTCTGAATGACAGCTCGCTATAGAGCATGAGACCCATCAAGAAAACTGAATTCATGTCATTCTTTCTCTTCTGCATTGGACAGATTTCTCTGCCCGCAGTTCACCTTACAAAAACGATCTTATGGTTTAGTAGATTCATGTTTTGTTGATGAAACAAGTGCTCTTGTAAAGACAAAGGGAAGGGAAAGTATTCAACATTGAGTTAAAATATTCATTTGAATTGCTCTTTCATAGTGTGACAATTCAACAGGTAATTTTGATCATAGACCCCATGCGACACACACACACGATCAAAGTCTTTATTAATTCTGTCTAATCACACAAGCAAGGAGCTAATTCGTCAATTTATATTTATGTATGCAAAAACCCTCCGTCGTTATTCCGCCGATGAAAATGAAAAGAGAATCAATGTGTTAATTTAGATCTTTACACTCAAACCCCAGCGTGGCCCTGAATCCCGACCTCGGCTTTAGTCACACATGGGGGACTTCCAGAACTAAAAACGATGTTAATAAATGCATGACTCAATATGAATATGTCTTCGCAGGGGAGGCGGATAGAGCAGTTCTTTTTTAGGCAGGCTGGTCTCACAGGGGTTTCAGAATGAGGTTTTTATTATTATTAATGTGTGTATTACAGTGTGATTGCAATGACGACGCTTTGATGGACAGCTCAATGCTTCCTCGGTGACAGGTGGACGGGACAGAGGGAAGGGTATCTATGGTGACACGCCTCCTGAGAGCTGCCAATCACATTGATCGGTGGGCTTCAGTAAGCTGAAGCTCTCCAGACATTTGACCAGTTGTCAGTCAATAATGCTGGAGCTTGAATGTGACCTCTAAACAGTCCTATAATTTGATTAAATTAGCCAAAATATGTACAAATCTTATTACATAAGCACCAGTCTCACTCAAGTATTATAGAATCGTCTTCTCTCAGGTCCCGTAGGATTGATCTCAGTTTTGCATTAACTTAGTCATCTTTCCAAACAATCAGGTGTCAGCATATTTCAGTGACGGATAATCTTTTACACATTAGCCAACCTGAAACTGCACTCGCTCAAAGCAAATACTGATCCACACACACCCGAACACACCCAGCGCACCTTTCATACTTAACTACACTCAGCATTTGTCTTTTCCAGAGGAGGGCGGGGATGAGGTTGAGGTGAAACGCAACCAGTGGCTACAGATAAAGACTGAGACACGTTCTTTGTTAAGACGGTTGCGGAAACGCACGCCGAAACGCAGGGGTGGACCGGTTCATCCCAAACCGCACCAGCGATTCTTACTAGTCACCCTCTGTCATCGTTTTGTTTGTGTTGTCAAAACCAAAGGATTATCTATGCGGGCACTATTGCTTTACGCTTGTCAGGTGGTATTAGGAAATTTGAACGTTGCTGGCACCGCATGTGTTGTTTAGTGTAAACACAGACGAACTGTTTTGTGTCGTGCAAAAACAGGCTTTGCTTTAAAACAGAGTGGTCTTATTATATTACAGATGTTGCATGTTCAATTTGTTTTTGGTGTGAGTAATGCTGTGACGTGCCGTACCTCTGCTCTTCTATGAGACAATATGACTATTGTTTCTTAACCCACATCCATACCGAGCTTACAGTTAAGCCCTGAACTATCAACACAGAATGATAAAAGAACTACTCACTCCCCGAACACAAATCCCAGGGCAGGACTCTTAATGCAAATCCTACGGAAAAAATCACAATAACATTTTTATATCTCTGCTTTATTTATTTTCCCCCACTAGAGAGTTTTCCCGAACGAAGAGTTCAACTGCGACATGTGGCTCTTCCAAAAGCGAGGCGGCTGCATTAATCGGCACAGATTGGTTTTCAAGGAGAACTCCAGAGACTTCTATCTCCGTCTCAGCCAAGAGACTCATTTTTATATATACGTGCCTTCCGCTAGACTATTTCATATTCATGTGTATGCTTGCTTTAAGTATGCTAAATTATTACTGCCTACCTGGTGGTTTACCAGACACGTCTGAAGTGAAATGACTGGAATGCAAACTATTGGAAATAGTTTCTACTAAGAAATATATATATACATCCCAAACTCATGAAGAAGACTCCATTTGTCTTCACAAGGGTAGACGCTTTATAAAGACCTCTTTGATTCATCCCCCTCTATTATTCTTTCACTTCAAAAGGAGGAAGAAGATATGGAAGAATGTGGAGAGGAGAAGAACGTCTCTTGAGCGTTAAAAGGAAGCGCTCTGGTGAGACCACCACGCAGATATTCTGCTCCTTCTCAACAAGGAATAACAAGAAAGAGTGCATAGCGACAAAACTCAGCATGCAGTCTGAGAACTGAATGTTTGTACAGGCTGAGCAATGATCTTCGGATAAACTCGAACATAGAGAAGTTACACTCTTCAGTACAATTCTTAGTTTCCTGTTTTGTTTCTTCTCAAATTCTAAAGCTTGCAGATGGTAACACACATTAGGTAAACTTTGCCTTAATGACAACAAGAGACAACAAGAGAAAATTGATGTGCCTAACATGCTAGGCGCCGACACTACTGCATCTGCATCCAACAGCTGGCCTTGGAAATTGCAGAATAATAAACTAAATATTATTTATTTAGAACATTATAGACTCATGAGCTCCTCTGAACTAATCATGAATGTTTGTGCTTTGCAGCTGATGAAATAGAATAAACGCAAGTTGCAACACAATACTTGCATGTTATCTGCCTATTACCAGCCCATAATGTGTCTGAGCGGGATTTCATTCGTGCAGAATGTCAGATAGACTTCATTTACCGAGACGTAATGAGAAATAAATTCAAGAGACATGAAATACAGTTGTAATAAGAAATTAGTCCATGTAAACAGACAAACTCTACCCGACAGCATGTGTCAAAACTCATCAAATAAACATAAATGAGAACTGAAAGTTCCATAGGAAAAACATTTTATTGAAAAACATTTTCAGTTTGTAACAGACTGGTGGAATGTGTGCCATTTCATTTCTATGCCTTTATAATGTTGCACGTTCTGACCAGGTCTCACTGCGAGGGAGGGGTGGGCGCATCAGCCACCGGGAAACGACAGCAACAGAAAGATTAACAGGAAACGGAGACGTTCAGAAAAACTCAAATGATAATACTGAAGCTGTGTACAAACTGGGTAAATAATCCAACTGAAACAAAAACCAAAACAAAGAACTATTTAAATAAATATCTATGGTACACACGTATGGCACAAATATGCAGCAAGCAGTCAGTTTGGCAATTCTCTATCTCGTTTTCATTTTTTTAACCAGATCACCATGGGAACAGTGCAAAAGGGTTGAGTGGGAGGGTACTGACGAGTGCTAGCTAAAATACATAGCAAAAAATTCCAATTCTATACAAAACATCTTACTTAGAGAGATTTATAAAAAAAGATTTATTGGGTTCGTCGTCAATATGTACACAAGTTATTTACCAAAAAAATTAGTATGCTCTGTTTTTCAACTCAAGTGATTCATGTTTTTTTTCTTAACTTTTTTTATTTGCTAGAAATGTGAGAATAAGGCTATTGTGACAACCGGGGAGCCATATACAATACAAACAATAACGTATTTACAGCCTCTCACCTACAGATGTACGGTGCAAAAATCAGAGTCTCGAGGACTCAGGGTGACCATACAAGCAAGGCATTTTACAGTGGCCTGAAGACGCTTCTCCCAGTGTTTCGCAAACGTTCCTGCAACATCTCCCGCTACAAGTTGAGTCCTACAACTCCTACAATTTTATCGGAATGTTTGCAAAGCGCTTTCTGGGAAAGTGTCTTCAGATTCAAAGAAACTAAGGAGATTGTCATATTTAGCCCATACGGGACAGCAACCAAACAGCAACATGTTTGTACTTTTTGTAGTGTGTGTAAATCAACTGCTCAGTCTTCTCTGTGTGTGTATAAGTGTTTCACAGTTTAACTCGAACCTACAGCACAAAGTAAAAAATAATAATAACACACCGGGGTTGTAGTATTTTGTTATGCTGTATTGTTTCATTTAATTTCAGTGGTTAAGAACACTTTTCCATAGGTGAACGTATATCATCTTTTTTCTCAATTGTTATAAAAATAAATAAAAATTGCATATTTGCAGATTTTGTGGCCTCTTACAGAGGCACAAAGCTCCGATCACACAAGGCTTGGCTTCTCAGTGAGATTCAAGAACCTCCATGAACAAGTGGAACAAAAAATGAATGAACAGTTAATGTGTGACCATGGCAACCCACGGTCCTCATACAGTTTGTGGACATTTTAAACTCTCAAATTCCAACAAATTAAATTGAAGTCAATGTAGGAAACGAAGATGAATGACTGTCTACAGGCTGGATTCGCTTAAGAAGGGGTTTGCACGGATGACAACACACACGACCACTAAGAGAGGATCGTTCTGAGAGATCTAGGGAACATGGGAGTCAAAATCCTTTGGGAGCTGCGGACTGTGGGATACGCTGACCTGTGCTTGGTGACTTCCTCTCTATATCCAATACCAAGTCCACTTGCGACCTCCATCAGTCGTAGGTCATAACGTGTTTTTGTTCCGCCAAAATCCTCCCTGAAAGATTCCATTTCATGCAATTTACTACATTTAGCCTTCGCTCGTTCTCATCTGGCATGCCTGCTTACCCACGTCTACTGCTTTCCTTCCAGATTAAGAGGCCTAATTTCAACCCAGAGCACATCTGAGCTTCATCAAGACAGACAGACAGGCCGGAGAAGTTGCTTTAGTCAGGACTCCGGTAGACGTGCCCTTCCTTTGGTCCATTTCTGGCCCTTCCCTCTCATTCCTTTCAGCTATTTTCAAACCCAACATGCTGTTTTCCCTGAGGGCTCCTTCCAAAGCCACCCCTTCTCTGGCCATGAGCGCATGTGCTTGTGTGTGTGTATGTGTGGTTAAAGGCAGCTATTTGTGTAGGGATTGATGGAAAAGCAAATAGCAAAAAGGAGAAACCTGTATGTTAACGAAACGAAAAACTCTAAGCTTGCATAATGTGCAGATCTTCCATAAATTATTAATACCCTCACGCTCGCCTGCCTGTCTGTGTGCTGTACGCGTCATAAATAAAATCTACTTGCACTCTTTCCGTCCATCTGGATCTACATCTAAACAAATTCATAAAGAAATGTTAACTAACTCTTTTGTGTAAAATCCAAAGAAAATAATACAACATTTAAATAGTTACGATGCATCCCTGTGCTTCTGAGGAAAATGGAGATTCGGCTTTCCACTGGTGAGCGTGTTTGTGATGGCAGAAATACTAGTAAAACAGGAACCTTTTGCCGTGACATGCAAATCTCTTCCCATGTGCCGAGGAAGGTGGCTATTTTGTTTCAAAATGGCTGGTCTTGCCAATGCTCGATAAGTCTTATATGCAAATGTGCTCCCCGTTGTTTCTGTTTGCTTCTATGCTGTAAATGTGTCGGTCTTGCGCGTGTACTCCACATGGGCAAGGTGATGAGGCTTTCAAAGTGCTGCTAAAGTGTTCGCGTGGGTCCTCGACCTTCCCAGCAGGCAACAGGACAGCAACAACTGTACCAAATATTGAATATTTCACCTGACCTTTTCTCATTCCTCCCCTCTCTTTTTCTATCACTCTCTCGTTCCTCTAGTCAGCTAACATGTACTAAATGAAATGTGTGAATGTGTCTCCCACAGTACTCAGAAACGGCACATAATACCAGCACAAAAGGATCTCTAGGACACCTAATAGTCTTCTACCGAACAAATCTGCTAGTGGACTGCACTGGGAATGACAGAAAGAAATGCAAGATGCATGACCGTACAAAAAGATTTTTGGAGAAGAGACAGAGGTGGACAAATGAGTTAACGTGATTGAAAACAGTACGAATGCGTAAAAACGTGTGATGTCCATTCAAATGTCCAACAGTACGCTCCAAAGTCCAATGAACCGGTGGACGCGAGCTTTCTGGTGTACTTCCTGTAGCTGTGACCCATAGGCCGCATTCACTTTCTGTTTTTGCGATGGATCAGTCAATCAGCCACGGCATTTTTTTTACTTCTTTCATCACGTATCTTCTCCATCTCCGTCTCTCTGTGTGTTGAATCTTTAAGGGAGAATAATGTAGTGAAATAAGAGAAAGATTTTTTTCTTTACCTCTTATCTAAAGTCCACCCCCTCGACCCCCCATTCCACTGCGCGTCTGTCAGTGTGATTCACACACACTCCCTCACACACACACTATAGTATCCTAAACATCCGTTATAGTGCACGTCAATCCCCCAAAAGAGATTATTGTTTTCTTTTTAACTTTTTTGTTTGTTTGTTTCGTTTTGCAGGTGCAAGAGCAGCGAATCAGGAGCTTCACTCCACCATCAGCATCTATACTGAGAGTAATAATCAGGAATATTGTTAAACAAAACGTAAGACAGCCACGACAGGGCAGGACGAGGGTGAGCTCAGGCTTCAATCCTGCCCTATGGGGGTGTTCATCGAGGGGCGTGTGGGGGTTAAAGTTAAAAAGTCCAAATAAAGCGTGTCCGTTTTCACACTTTATAATAGATATTTGCTGGGCTCTGCGGCGGCATTTCCTGCACGATGTAAACGGGGTGTCCGTAGTCGCCGCTCACTTTCTCGTAATGTGGGCAGAAGACGCTATCAGCAGTCCGCAATGGGATGATGATGTCGCTCGGCTCGGAGCCGTTGTTGTTGCTACCACCGCCACCCCTTTTGGGCGTGGCTAACGTGCTGAGTGACAGCGTGGTGGCGTGCTGAGGTGAGTGTTTGCGGTGACGTCGTCGATACTTCAGCAGGAGGAACACCAGCATGATGATGATGATAATGACGATGACGCTGGCTGAGGCGATGCCGGCAAACAGCGCGATCTCCGAACCGATGACGGAGGATTTATTTCCTTCTCCTTTTTCTTCTCCGTGATGAGATGCATCTAACAGGAAAGGAGACGGAAGTGAGTTAATCAATTAGAAAAACAAACTGACTACACACTTAAAGCATACGTGTATTCAGAACAGTGAAGAAGAACGTTTTTTATAAGAAAGTGTCTTTATCTTATTGGCTATAAATAAGTGCCCAAGGAAGAAGTGTGTCTTCCGCCGTTTCCTGAAATACATCCTTAACATTAAATAATTAAATGATTTCATAAAAAGGCAAAGCCAAATTAGGTTTCAACAGATAGCGTCTCAGAAATGCTGCACTTTGAGGTCATGGAAAGCCGAGGACAGATCTAGCTTGGCTTTGACTACAATGAGTTTCTCTGGGGCGGCTAGAGGCTGGCGGAACAGATGAGCTGCTCACACTCACAACCAGACTGTTTTACAAGTGGATTAGTCTACCTGAGACACTCCTTCAAACGACTTTGATGACCATATGTTTCTACTTAGAGAGTAGATAGAGAGAAAGAGGGAGATGCGAAATTCTGCGATGAATGAGTTCCAGCACATCAATCTTGCTCTGTCACATTTATGGTTGCTTGTCAGAAGGATTTAATGAGAAGACATCTCAAATGTGTATGTCTTTGTCTGTGTGTGCAGGTCAGTGACAGATGATGAGTGTCAATTGCTAAGCAAAAAGAAGAAATGAAAACGCAGAGAGAGAAACACAGAAGATGATGAATCAGCAAACCTGGCCAAACACGTAAGGTGATAAAGCTTGTCACGTACCATGCTTGTCAATTACTTCATTCGATTTGGTGTCCTTTCTCTCTGTGTCGGGGTGTCTGGGTGGGTATCTGGTGGGGTAGTCTTTGGGGAAAATGGGATCTGAGGGGTCTGCAAAACACAGATAAGAAACACATTCATCACTCTGATACGTCCATGTACATTTCCACTGAGATCTATTACTTTCTCGCTGCTCAAAGAAATAAAAGTCTGTATGCATGCATTTGTGACTAACACAACCCATGAGCATGTGTGTGTGTGTGTTTGTTCTTAATTAAAACACAGGCAGCTATGATTAATCCAGTGACCTTCAGTATGTGTCTCTGTGTTTGCGAGAGAGCGAGAAATTTGCCCGCTCGTGTTGGTGGGTGTGGCTATGGTAATTACTATGGATGTCGCCGGTGAAATGATTTATGAGTAATCGTCATTAATTACGGTGTGGGGGCCCGCAGTGGGTTCGAAGGCCTCTGAATTTATTAACCGCTATACTATTGTTCTATACCCACATACATGTCCACAATAAAACAGTCATTACACACCCACATATACAACGCAGCTGTGAAGATTACTCACTTTGTCCAACCTTCATGAGGATTTTCATCGACTTGGTTTTGCACACCCCTCCTTCCTGATTCTCCAGCCCTTCCATCGTTCCGTTGGATGTAGCTGGAAGCCAATGAAGAAAAAACCTCAGTAACAATCTTCCTACATATGTAAAAACGGTATCAAATATGCAAATACATAATTGAAATTGTACATAGCTTTTCCCAACATCTCTGATGAATTTGAAAGATGTCACTGCATAATTAACATAAAAACTTAACATGCTAAACTAAAGTCTTGCATGCTGTTTTTTGTTTGTGTTGGTGTCAGGACCCCCGCTGTACATGTAGTGATGCACTTGAACTTTTTTATTAAGAAACAGGAGGGATTAAAGGAATAATAAAAAGATGATTTTGTTTGCCGGGGAGGCAAAAGCCTACAGCAGCAAGAGCGGGTGTTAATAATTTAGCAAATAAGGCACAGAGAGAGAGAGAGAGAGAGAGAGAGAGAGAGAGCTTTTATTGAATCTGAAGTTTGAGAGTATGTAACGCTTCACCATAGCAGATGTTTGTCAAGAAACAAGGGAGCAAGAAAAATCTTTTTTAAAAATTTGTTCTCTTCTTAAGCAGATGTTCTGGCCTCAAAAAGTCGACAATGATGAAAACAATTCATTTTTAGAAGAAACTAGCATTGGCAAATACACTCATTACAAACTGCACACAAACTGCATTGAGATATTTTTGACGCTAAACAAACTATCAGCAGTATTCTGGCCACTGGTCCCACGTGTCCCATGTAGCCTTTTAACCAAACAATGCAGCTATGCCATGTGTGTGTGTGTCTATGCCCGGCAGGCTTGTGGTCTATTGGGTCAGTAACGCAGAGCTAACGAGCTGCCAAGGGCTTAACGTCTGGTCAGCGTCCAGAAAAATGTGGCCTGCATTCGCAGCAATAGAGACAGAGCGAGAGAGAGAACGGGTGGGGGTGTGCTAGTCTATGAGGCGCCTGTCCCCCATCATCACTTTTTTCCAATTCTGCCACTTTCATAACGCAGAAGGGTTGTGAGTGAATTCTGTATGACGTCACTACTAGACAAAATTTCTGTTAGTTATTCTATCGCCTCTTATGTGCATGTGCTACTTTTTCTGTATGATCAATTTTACTTGGTCTGCGTCGACCCCTCCATCTTTCTCTGACCTGTGGCTTTTGCGTGTTGTGTATATGACAAGCTCATTACATCTAAAGCTCCTTAAACCCTTGCATTCCTTTCACTGTGTTCACACACACACACACAAACACACACATACGCACAAACATCAAGATCACAAAACAATAATCACATGATTTTAGGATCTGGCATTCCAGGTCAACAGTGTATTTACGGACATGTGACGCAAGTGTTTTATAATCATTCTTTTGTTAAAGTTTCAGCGAGAGTTTGAATCCTGATTATGATACAAAGATTAAACTCAAAAATTATTATTATCTTCAAATGCATCTTCAAAGCCTTTTCTTGTAGGGGTAAAGTTAGGGTTTGTGTTATGGTCTGTGTGTGCGTGTTGCAGGCAAACACAACAACCCAGACCTGACACTCAAACCAGACAGGTGAAACCCAAGCAAGATCACACCTTGCCGTGAGGTATGTCAAGTCCTGCCCCAACGAAAGCACAACCAGTGTGACAGGAAAATGACACCATCATGTGACAATTAATCACTAGTTACAAAAAACGAATATAAAGTATTAATATTACTTACTTTTAACAAATTAAATTGAGACTTTTAAATAAAGTTTTAAATTATATGTATCTATATATTTACTGCTACTACTGTTTTTATGGAAGTCAATAAAGCTACTTGAATCAAAATCTGAATTATGACGAGCTGTTGTTGACCGAATCAACATGGCATCGGGGTCACAAAGCTGTGAACAGCGCCCAGGCCAATAAAAAGAGCTGACACACCAGGACACGCGCACACAAACATTGCACATCTTCACTAATAAGATATGGCAGAGAACCTCGAAAAGCCCTCAGTGCCTTTGACCAAATCCAAACAACCTCCGTCTCTCTCTCTGAGTCACAACAACTCACCGGCTTGATTGTTAACATGTACAATATTGCCAAAGCGTATAAAGTACAAAAATAGACCAGAAAAAAAATTTAAATGGGTTAAGTGCATACAAATAACAAAATGAAGGGAAAATGATTTTTTTTTATTCTGGACCTGAATTCAGAAACATGCCGAAAATGAGTCGAGAATTCCAGCAAACGGCAGCAAAGACACGCACGCACTCACACGTTTCTAGTAAGTTAGATTGACAAGAAACCCGAAAACACACACACAATATACTAAGTGAAACTGCCACACTAACTGAACCCCGCAGATTAATTCCCAGCACTTAAAATTCTACCTCTCATTCTTGCGAATTGAATTGATACAAAGCTAATACAAAACTAATCATGTGTTTTAACATGGAGGTTACCAGAAAAGTACACAACCCTTGTAAAAAACGCTACGATTTACATCGACGTGGGTTTTATCCTATCACTTTATGGCTTGTGTGCTTTCCTTTGTGTGAAACATTTCTGCACTCTGTCTCTCTCTCCATATTTAGATCATGTTTCTCTCTCCTGGCTCCCAGCTCCAGGGCAATCTGTCAGACAAGATCACATCAAGCTCATCTTCACACACACACAATCATATCACAGTCATCAGCATCCGGCTGCGGTTGAACAATAGAGAGCCATTTCAAAGTGTGATCTGCACACACACACTCACGCGCACGTATTGGACTCCCTGAACACGTTTATAAGGGACTGAAATCATCTGATTGGTTTCTGAGCAGATCCATTGGATAAAGACAGAGTGATTAAAGCAAGCTGTTAGGATTAAACTTTTTAATTAATGACTTATCGAATAAAGCACAGCGCCGCACACACACACGGCAGTCACACACCTCTGCGCTAAAATGCACCTCTGCGCGTACGCATGATTCCAGCTCTACAACAAGGCAATTAACATCTACAATGCAGCAAAATGAACTCATTTCTCTTTCCTTCTTTTTCTCTTTCACTTTTCCCTCCACAAATTAGAGTCGCTTAAGAGAAGCGGAGAGAGCAAAATAAAGGAGGAGCGCATTTCCCAGAACAGCAAAATTGGATTTTCTCCTTATGCTGTAGGTGAATTCTCGCTGCGAGAGAGAGAGGCAGAGAGAGAGAGAGCAAAGAAGGTAACAGCCTAGAACTTACGGAAGGGAAATGAGATTGATGCTGTATATCAAAGCAGCAGTCTCTGGTTTATATGTGTGTGTCAGTTATTCAATTTTCTGGATCTTTTGCTCATCTCCCATCTAACCCACTGTGTTTATACAGCTTGCTTTGAGCCTGAAGCGTGTGTGTATATGCACATGTGTGTGTGTTAGAGACAAGAAGTGTGTAGAAGCCAGGTGTGCAGTTATTGTTCTGGCAAATGTGAAAACTCATCCCACATGCAAACGATACACTACAAATATAATGTTGTGTTTGTGTGTTGGTGCTGTTAAAATTAAACTTTCCATCTCTGTAACTCTGGAATTGACAAGCATATAGCTGCCAGAGAGAAATGTGTCATTACCAACACACATGAACACATACTAACTAACACTTACGCTAACTTAGTTTACACAGCAAGAGCACCACATTATCAACATTCGCTAGAGTACTAAATAAGCCACATCAATTTGACTGAAAAGCCAATGTAATTGGACCGAACGGTGCCGCAAAGTGATCTAATGGTCTCAAACGGTCGTGTGCTTATATCCACTGCCATACTCACAGATAATGTAGTAGTCTTTTCCTCTGAAGAACTCCAAGCCCCAGAGGTTAGGGCTGAACTCTTGGAATTTGAGGGTGAATTTGACGTCCTGGTCCGGTTTGACGCAGTTGAGCAGAGGCGTGTCCGCCTTTGTGACCGTACAGGACTCCAGCTGTTCCCGAGGAACCATATACAGTTTATAATACTCCACTCCCTCCATTGAGCCGCCCTCCACACGCGGGCAAACTATGTCCATCTTATCCCCGATCTGTGGGTACAACACCAGACCCTGTCCTGGCACGAACCTTTGAGAGGGAGAGAGAGAGAGAAAGATGGAGAAAGTGAGACACGTCACACATAATAAATCACGCTCGCAAGGCTGTGAGGTTCAGAAATATGTGGATGGTGAAGCATGATGTGATAAATAATTAAAAGAGGCTAATCAATTATTTAACAGTGATTATGAAGAATAAAGCCGGTTCTGAAAAAGTTATGCCGGTTAATGAAAAAGAAAGTCACTGACGTGCCCTTAAACGGCAGCCTTTCAAATGAAATGACTATTGAGAGCGTTTTGAGTTCTTTATGAGGAACGGAGCGAACTGGAACGAGACAAAGGTGTTGACTCACGGCTGATGTGCATTTAAGAAAAAAGGCAAATGTTTGTGTCTTTGATGCCAAGCGCTCAAACATCAGCGCTGTGAAAACAAAATGATGTCATGAGAAATAATGAAGAGAAGCGCTACAGCCCGCCCGCCCGCACACACACGCAGCTTGTTTCTGTGGACCAGTCAATTGCCTCGAGGGACTAAAACAGGAGTAGCTGGGAAAACTGCTCTGGTGTGTGTGTGATGTGCAGCGGGGTAGCTGTCAGGACTATCTGTACGACAGATCTAGCTACACAAATCCTCTTGAGCCGTTCTCGGCATCAAAACTCGGAACACTGGATCGCTATCTCGTTCATGATGTCTTATCGCTACGCTGACTTATTTGAAAAAGCGAAAACAGTGCGATTGTGTGTGGTGTGTTGTAAAATTTACTTAGGGAACGTTCAAAAGAAAAGGGCGAGACTTAAACATTCCTTAAAGGTTGACACACGCCTTCAAACCCGTAAACTGAACAATACTGTATGACTTGATGTAAGAAAGAAAATCATATGCACACATTCAGAAGCATGTGGATCAAATGTATATCCGGACATCTAAATGCATGTCTATGTTTGTTTTATTACATTTAATGCAGGGCACACATGACTGGTCAGACACAGAGCAGAAAACCGGAGATGGAGAACTCAGACAGCTTGTTACGATGCACAACATTTTAGCTCACCCACATCCCCATAGTTACTCATTATCTTAAACCACAGGGTATTTAAGGTCATCCCACAGCCCATACACGCACAATTCTGCTATTAAAAGGGTGTTTTATGGGTCTGTGTTTTACAGGAGTCACTGGTAAAACAGGGGTGCGGGTTAAAGGCAGGGGGTAGTTCTACAAATAAAGCCAGAGGTCACGCTCATGTTTGTTAATGGCTTTAATCCTCGTCTAAAAGACACACTTTAACACCCCAACTTTAGCCTTGGTGATTCTTCCAGTGGTCATAAATATTGTGTGACATGTGAATGTGAAAAAGAAAAGGATGACAGAATAAGGGTTTGCACACGTTTAACACAGACCGCTCATTCTGTTAACAAGACTGCAGCTGCACACAGAGAAGCCATTAAGTCAGAAAATGTGTGTGTGTGCGTGCGTGTGTGCGTGCGTGCGCGCGCGCGTGCATGCGTGTGTGTGCGTGCTAGAGCGAACAGTCTGAACATGTGCAGTACATCTACCAAGACATGACCGTGCCACTCTTGGACGTTTCTTTGTAATTGTATTAGAGCAGAATTTTAGCATTTTTATCTTTGACTCTCGAACACAGGGCAGATGTTTTGTCTTTTTCTCACTGATGTGTTCACTCACTCTCAGACTGATATATTCGAATTGGCCGATGTTATGGAAAACATTAAAGGACTTGCCATTTAACTAAAATGGTTGGCCACAGACATAAAAAAACAGTTACGTCGGCTAATGAGCATACGACTTTCAGGACTGCCTCTTCTGCATGTGACCAAAGTTAAAAAACAGGTGTGCTGGATGGACGACTGTAAGGTGAGGTAAGGTGTTAAATACCAAAGGATAGTATGTTTTACTTTAATTTCCTAATACCCATACATTTTTTTATATCCAAATGTTGGATGTCCAAATATGTTTCTTAGAAATGTTTTACGCATCTCCTTTACTTCGTCACAGTGTCACAGGACGATTCTACTCATTTTAATATACCTAGCTCCCTCGCCCTAAAAACGCCATCTTTATATAGATCTTTGGCCATAAGCTTTTCCCTAGCTTCGCCCCCTCTCTTTCTTTTCCCCTGCTAATCGCAGCCTCTAGTTGTGTGGGCCGAGTCGTGACATGGTGACAGCAGTAGCCTAATCCTGTCCCAATAGAGCCACGGTGCACTAACGACACAGGGCGATGGACGGATTGGGGCGGAGGGAACATAAGCTGTTTGACTTTCAATCATCTGACCAATATAGAGGTCTGTTGGGTATAGAAATGCATGAATACAGAGCAGGCAACAAAAGAAAGCAAGTCGGTTTAATCGCTCCATCATGCTTTCCAACAAATGCTTTGACACCAGTGTCGGGTGATAGGGCAAAGCGACCAGACAGGCGCCTCATCCCTTTATATGCTCGTCAGTCACCCTATCTGTTTGTTTTTTTCTTTCCTCTATTCTTTATTTATTTACTAGTCTTGAACTGCGGACCCCTAACAATTCAGAGCACAAATGCCATTTTTTTAAGTCAAATTTATTTATTTTCTTTATTGCACCCCCTTTCCCCACCCTCTCTGTACAGTTCGACATCATACTTTCCCTCTGTCTCGCTTTCTTTCCCACAGCGGTGTCACAGTCCCACCCCACCGCTAATATGATGACAAAAAAGACATGCCAAATTTCTAAAATGATTTACTCAGCATCTTAATCAAAACAGATTTTCATTAGCAGTCTATAAGAGGTTCCTTTGCCTCTAAACATGGGGGGGAGGGGGGAGTTATTATTCATGGCCCACTCGCCTTTCATTCATGCATGCTGTATCTGCATGTGTATGAAGCCATGGATGTGCCCCCGTCAGAACCCTGCTAAGAGATGTAATCTCCTAATGAAGAGAGGGAGAACCTCTTTTGACTGAAAATGTGTAGAGCAGACTGCTTTTGTTTTCTCCACCTCCGACAAAATGGATTACCACAAGGAACAAGAAAGAAAAGGAGAGAGAGGGGACGAAATCTTTACGTGCCAGATACATCAGAGCTAAAGCAGTTAAGAGCTAAACGGCAGTGCGCAATTAATTGGCACATTTTTGCGAAGGGAGGAAAGACAAAAACAACCGTGTGTTGTTTGAACGTCACACGCACAGACGCTCGGTGATTCAGTAATATGGGAGTTTGCGACGCCTGTCTCACGTACAGAAGGCCTTAGGGAGTGCTGTACAGATTTTAACCACACTCCTTCTATTATACTCTACTGATACATTAGATGAAGGCATGTCCCATAGCACTGCAGACTCACAAACACTGTACCGATGGGATTTATTTATCTGTAATCTTCAGACCCTGTGTCGAGCTCAGTGTTTATAGCGTTATCGCGTTTCAAAAATAAAATACGGGTGAAGGAAAGAAAGAATCTGCCGATGCGTATTAGCTAGATTAATGCATTTTATCTCAAAGTTAATCTTGATAGGATAATGGTGAAAAAACTATTTTAATGAAGTTAAAAAATACAGCTGTCACCCCTAAGAATGCTATCAGTGGCATCCCCCTATGGTCCTGCGAAAGAAAGAAGCATACATTTGAACCTGTCACCTCAACAGAACGCCTGGAATGTGCACTGTGGGTGATTCCATGAAGGAACAGCTCTTCCAATGAGAATGAGGCCTGGAGCAGGCATGAGCCGCATATTTACAGTGACACACAATGGAGAGACGCCATTAGAGGTCACTTCATGGCCACTCTGGGTCTCATTTAAGGAAGGTGTAACAATAAATATAGACGACGGCCATTTTTAATATGGCATATTAAAAATTAATTTCAATAATGCTATAGGATAGCAATAAACTATTTACAATTACAACTGATCCACATAATATCTATTCTGCATATTAAATTAAAACTGATGTTAAGTGTTATCAACAAGGCTTTTATCCATTTGAATCAATGACATGTTTTGGATTATTAAGAAACAAAAGAAATGTCTAAAAGTTGTTAGGTATAGAGTCGGACATCTGCATCAATTAAACGCTCATGTTGTAATACACTTAAACGCATTCGTAATTGCTACTTTTATATTTCTCTGGAGTATAAAAATCGCCTATATAAAAAGGTTTAATATAAGAACAATGTAAACGTAGGTAAAGTGGAGTAGGCCAATGGTCATGAGCACATTCAGCAAAACACAGTTGAAAAAGTTTCTTTCCCCGTGCATCCACACCACCCTATTTACTTCGTCTTCTTAAAATCTTTGAAACCTCACTATTATTTCCATAAGACATTTTTTACTATCATTGTTATTTTTTACAAAGTTATTATTTTTCACAGCTTTGAAAGTAAAGCGTATCTACACGGATTTTCAAAGCGTGAAGCTCAGAGATGTAGGCCGAGGATCTTCTTAACGGTGATTCAATAGCAGTGCGTCCCGTGGAGAGCACAGCTCTGTATGATAAATTATACACTTATTAATGAACGCACTTAAGGACGCCTGCGACACATCCACAGGACTGAAGACAGCCACTCTATTACCTAAGTAATAAAGACAATGATTATCAACACGAGACACCTGTTATGAGCCCTATCCATCCTGCACCCTGCCCCGCGCATGCCGTGGCAAAAAAGAGCGTATTGGTGTGGTGCAGACAGATAAAGTTCAATTATTTAACGAGCTGGATTTTACCGTACAGAAATCCTCACGAAGTGCGAGAGTCTCCAGCGAGACCCCTACAAATGCAACTGGATGTTTCTATGTTTAATTAATTAAAAATGCTCAATTAAACATTTTTAAGACGGACTGCGATGTGCTTTAGAGAAAAAAACAGCACTGTGTCTGCAATAGTATGCAACTATTGGATGTTTTGTTTTAGAAAAATGTATGCTATATATTTAGAAAAATATATAGGCTACCCTTTTTAAAATTACCGCGTCTAAAACCGTGATAAACAGGCTAAATGAGGCCTGTTAAAAAGTAAACTATCAAGATAAACAGACAATAAAAGGGGTTAATTGCTAAAAAAAACCCGTTAATTTTCTTTCAGGATAATGACGGTAAGAAAAAAATTCTGATGTGTAGGACTTGGGCCTAAACCGCTCGAGACATGAGCCTTATTTGAAGGTTTAACGTTGCTTTTAAAGCAGCGTGAACTTCACATGTGTGACTTAACAAACATTCAAAGACAGTTCTTTAATTTGCGTAACTAAACGAGTAAAATACGGTTGTTAAAATAACGCTTGTGACCCTGAAATATCTCAAACCACTGTGCGTTCAAACCCTCTTAGAGTTATGACCTGAGGTCCTGTGGGGCCTTTCAAAACAAAGCATTTCTAAGCATTTCCCCCAAATGTGCAGTGTTGCACAAAGAAGTAGGCTTCTCAATACTTCAAAACGTGGCATTTTTTTTAAATATCAAAGCATTATGAGTAGAAATAAAGCGCACCACTCTCGAATAATAGCCTCAGCTAGACACATCACCTGCTGTTCATTTTTATTTACAGTAAGAGAGGATGAATGCGTCGGCACTACATAACGCGATGCTCTGCTTTACTGTACATGATGTTGCCGAAATCACCCACTTCTAGGACGGGAATGTTATACTGAGGGACAGAGAGACACAGACGGGCGGTTAGATTTGACGGAGTCATGCACTTACTTGGTATTCGTCGTGTTCCAGTATATGGAGTCGAGAATGAGCGCGCGGGACAGGTTCACCTTGCACGCGATGACTAACGTTAAAACTCCAAAGTAATATCTCCACAGAGAGTCGCCCATCGTCCGTGATGACCGTTTCGGTCAAATTCCTTTTCGCGGGAATCTCTTATTCGAAAATTAAATAAACTAAATGAAAGAAACCGTCTCGAGGAAAGATGCTTGTGACAATCCAAACTCAATATCCCCGTTCCAGGATAAAAAGGCAACAAAATATAAAAAAGGAGCCCGGTTAGAAGTGACCCATCCCGAAGAGAAGAGCTACTCCTCTATTAGTCCTGCTCGAGATGACAGAGAGCAGCACCGCGGACAGCAGACAGTTTCTCATTCGGAAATGTGCACTACTGAGTGGAGCACTCCGTTCAACCGGCCGTGGGGAGCACGTACATTCCTCAGTGGAAGGCGACCGGTGTCGTCGCCGCCGTCGTGCTGGATGTCCGTGGAGACATGGAAGTTATTCCCCCCGGTGTGGATAACAAGTCATGCAGGTACCAATTCCAAACAAAGCTCGTCTCGAGGTATTCCGTTCAGGCAAACGAGGGATTGAGCTCCCAAAATGAATGAGGCAGTTTGGAAAAGATGAGCAAGAATTCAATATTTTCAGGCTATCGGATGAAGCAAAAAATAAAGATGGTAAATGAGTTAAAATAAAAATAAAATGGAAAGATGAAGTCAAATGAAAGTTCTCATGGGTCGCCGTGAAACCCGCACTGTGGCAGAGAACAGCTCCGACTCGAACCGTACAGGTCCGGATTGAAATGCTGTGCGCGTGAATCGTGGAACTGCTCCGTTCTCTGCGCGAGTCTGTACTGCAAGTAGCTGTAAGCGACTACAGCGCGGAATATTTGTCAGAGCGAGTTTTTCCTGGACTCCTCCCACCTAGATCTCATTGGATAGGTAGCGATGGAGAGAAACCTGTCAATCAAACAGTCGCCCGGCGACTGGTGTAGCAGAAAGAATATTTCAGACTTCAAGACGTATTCCCAGATTTAAAAATGTAGCACTTATAAAAAACTAATAAAGCAACTACTGTTAAAATATTGTTTTAATTTTAAGTAAGATTAAGCTATTATATGCAGCATTTACTCATTAAAATATAGAATAATAACTCGTTTTTGTTTATTATAATTTATGATTATGTGTCCAGTATATTTTAATATACATAGGCTAATCCACAGCGTTTTTAAAGGTTGATTCCATTTCCCGAAAGCCCCAAAGAGAAAGGAGTTTATTCGGGTTGAGGTCGACAGAAAACTGCCATCTGACTGCGCGGAAGAGACTCATTCAACGGACAACAGCGCCCACTAGCGGTATTTTAGAATCTACTGTATTTAAAAGTAAGTACGTTATGAGCATTTCTTTTTATTTGTTTTCACGTATAAATTAAACAGGAAGTTTCTTACAACACTTTAGCTCTGTATGACTGGGATTGGCGTTTAAATCAAACTCACTTAATTTCGAATAATTCAGAATTTTACAGTTTGTTTAATATACAAATGTGTATACTTATTGCACAACGCACAATAACACAACTACACTGCAGATTTTGAAGAGTTTATTTCCAAAATGAGACAATTTCGAAAATCATGTTTTTTTATTGTCCAATTAATATCAATCAAACTGCAGTTGGTTTGTTTTGATATAAGGCACAACAACTCAAAAAATACAGTTAACTAACACAATAAAACACAATAAAAACATGATAACGTAATAAAAAACATGATTTTTTAAAAAGTTTAAAAAAGTTTTTGTGTTATCTCATTTTGGAACCAAACTTTTCACTAAATGTGTTATTTAAAAAAAACTTTTATTAAGTTAAGTTGAACCGTAAGCGAAGTTCAAGTAGTATTTATAGCTATAAAATACTGTAGATTTATTAATTCAATTTATACAATTTTAAAGTTCGGGCAAACTTCTATAGGTTATTTTCGCATGCCCAGGCAGCATTAAGGAAACAGCACATCTGAAAGTAAATTAGAACACAAGTGTGAAAAAGTATTCACACTTTAAAAAGCATTAATTGAATCAGCGCATATTTATTGTTGTCAGTGTGTATTGCTCTGTTGGTTTAGAGATCCTCAAACGAGCTGATTCCACATCGAAGCGATAGTTATATGACACTACATGTGTTGAATACACAAACTGAAGGATTGCTCTTGTTCCGTGCCTTAATTATGTTTATTAACTTAATCATCAAACATCAAAGAAACGCCAATGGCCTAATGACCAATAACATTTTTGTTGTTGTTTTACAAATATACATTTTGTATATACTGTACATGCAAGCTTTAAAGGTTACATTACCTCTACAGAATTATAGGCTAAATAAGTTCTCATCTGCAAAAAGTTTGCACTGCACATGCGATATAGCCTACAAACGTGGACAACTGCAAACATAATAAATGATATGCATGTGTAAGGGTGATGTGACTCTGAACATGTTCCCACATTACAAGACAAAAGCAAACAATAGGACGAACTAACACAACTCTAGAAAACGTCTTCCCAACGGGAAAACACGGAAACGACGAGTTCCTGAGTTGTTCCAAAATTAAGTCAGATAGGCCTTGATGTCTTGCTTAAGAAATAAACATGCTAGATATTATGATTTATATCTGATGGGTTTTCTTAACTGGATATTTCTGATTTCTGTTTATTTGTTTTATAGATTTTATTTAAATCTTTTTAAATGAAACCTTTTAAATATCAATGTATACACACCCCATCCTGAGAGTACCCCACACTGCTTAAATTAAAAACAAACAACCCTTCACACCTTTTAGATAAAGAACTCAGCTTTTGAAATCATAGGGTCAGGGTAGATGTTTATTCAGTTGCGCACGAATAATCTCACTGTCCGTAGGTCCTGCAGAGCCTGCGGCGATCAAACACATCACACTTAAGAAAAAACACACCTCGTGGCTTCTCCACACGTATGCAATCTGTCTGCGCACATTTCTCATACCGTTAACACATCAGCAGGGTGATCGACCCTTTGTGTTCTCGTTATTGAAAATTGTGGACTACATCGAGTAGGAAGACCTGTCACGTCAGGATAATACACGTCCTCACATTGGCCTGAGAGCATTAAGAGTTTAACGTTTTGCATCAGTCGTTCATCAGCGCAATATTGTGAAAGTAGACAGTGACAAATACAACCAAGACTGCACCATGCGGGCCAGAACAAAAATCACACGTCTGTGAATTTGCCAACATTTCCATTAGTGTCTACCTGAGAACCGGAGACAGCAGGCATGAAGAAACCTCGAGGTGAATCTACGAGGAGCGGGTCAATTAATCAGAAATACATTGGCAAGCATTTTGTCAAGTTTTAAATCCACAGCACTTACAGCACAACAGAGGTGAAAAAATGTGCGGGTTCATTCAATCACTATGGGTCATCTAAGGCGCATATTGCGATAGCTACTTGTTTAAAATGTCATAGCACCTTTTTTGATTTATTGGATATTTTGAAATAAAACAGAAAAGATGGATAACTTTGCCATTTATGGATGCTGTAAGTGTTCTGATCATGGCAGGCCTTTAACCAAAAATAAACAATAAAATAAAAAAGCAAGGATTCTCAGAGGGAAAACTGTTACCAGTTAATGTATTAAGATAATTTATGACACAATCACAAAATGCAAGTGTGATATAATATTAATTTATCATAAGTTATCACAAAGCATAGCATTCTTAAGGTCACTAGAGATTTGTTTTATTAGTACTCTCAATTTACAATTATAATATTTTGAGATAATTACAATAATAAATGAATTCACTTAAACCTTAGTTTGATTATTTTGATGCCGCGTGAGATTGACTGGATTATGTTCGAAATTTGGTGAAAACGATAACCATTAAAAACGTGCAAAAACGGCTAACAAAAATGAAAACGGAAAAAGGGTGTTAATTAAAAAAAGAAGATAGAAGATCATCGCGGTGTAGCTGTTAAATATTACTCATTGTCGAAAACAAACATCTGAAGGGCAGGAGTGTTTATACACAACCTTAAAATGATGGATTAAATTAAGCAAGTGCTCACTCCAATGATTTCGAATGATAAATTATTTAGAAAGTCTACCAACCTCATCTGTTGGGTAAAACTCAGTAAAAACTCGGATACTGATGCATTCAATTATCATTTTATTGGGGAACATATCAACGTCCTAGTTCACAAGGAGAGGAGTAATTCACCACAAAACCAAGCATACTCTCATACAACCACAAACTCACCTGCACACACACCCTAACTAGCCTTACCTGTGTTTTCCGATTTCCTTATGGTAGCACTAAATATTACAAGACTTCCACACTGTAACTAACATTTTTTAACTATTTGGTTATATTGAGAATGCTGAGAAAGGGCTGGTCATAGACGTCTTTTTATGTTTCATATTGAGTACTGAGGGGGGTTTATCAAAAACGACACATGTGATTTAGACTTTGGAGTTCATATCATGTGAGAATGAGAACAATGAGTTAACACGCAATTTGGGAGCTCTTCAAGATTTTGAGGTTTACATAAAGTCCGCAATCTAAAAAGCAAATTTCAAAATAAACATTTACAAGTACAATTTACAATTTTAACAAAATGCCTGCCAAATTGTACTTTTTAAAAACTTTTTTGTGCAGTTCCCCAAACATCCAACAGCTTGATGGCGAGCGGAAAAACACTGGTTAAACTAACTTTGTTTCAAGAGAGCTCCCAAACCGCTCCCACACAATGACAACTAACCACACCTGCTCATATACACAATTATTGACACTTATTGTTATTTGTTTGCCATTAAAATAAAAAGCCCTCTTTCTGAAGGAGATGTTTTCAGTTTCAAATATCGATATACAGCTGATATACTGATAAAAAGAAATATGATCTGCAAGTCTATGGTGGTGCCAGCAAGTCCGGTTTTGAAGCGTGAGGACTCAAGTGGTTTTTCTTCCTCAGGTTTACGAGAGAGCAGTTGTGTGGACAAAGCAGACCTCTCTTTGAGACTCCCACAGATTCACTTCAACATGAAGCACACATCCAACGAGGAGAGGAGGAGAAAAGATGAGAGGAGCAATCATTCTACAGCTTTGAGAGTGAAGGAGAGGCGAGGTCGGGACTTGCCCTTCCCCAATATGATTTTCTGCTCCTCTTTCTGTTGTTTCTGCCTCTCCTGCTCAAGCTTCATTCTTTCCTCGTGGATCTTCCTTTGTTCTTCCACTATACGTAGCTGATCCTCAGACTGAAACAAACACAGATGCAACACAGAAACAGACTTCTTTATTCGCCGTAATCACACTTACATTAGGGTCAGTTTGAACATCTGATGTTAAATATATGTTTAAGACAATAGTGTGTATTAATTAAAAAGATTGAGGTATTCTATTCTGGCCTACAAAACAAAGGCCACATGTGGACACAGCTGCCATTGCAAAGCATTTTTATTATTTATACAAATATATTCAAAAAGCAGATTTTTTTTCATTGTTGCCTATACTAAATATCTTTCACCAGGCTATCAAAATTGTGTTTTCTTTAGTGTACATATTTTCCTAATAAGATAAATGACACATATTTGATTACACCGCAAAATAATGCATTTATTTTTTGTACTAATATTGCTTTTGGTCACTTAACACACACACTTAATTGGTAAATATTTTAGACGGAATGAGGCGAATAAAACACATACCAGCTTAGCCTGTGCCTCAGCAATCTTTCGGTTGTTCTCCTCCAAAATTCTTTCCAGTTCCCCACGTTTGGATTTTTCTTCCTCCTAAAGGGGTGACACGGTGACATGTTAGGGCGGGCAAACAAATTCTGAGAAACGATTCCCCATACATCCAGTTTCACACTCAAACACGTCTACACTTGAACAGAGCCAACAGCCAGCAACATTCTCTCAATCTGTCACTTGGTTTCAAACACTCTCCACATTTTCGAATTGCAGCATCAAAGTCTGACGCTAACCTGTACGTATGCTACAATGACCAAAAACCCACCCACGGATGCATTCAGTCACACCTTTAATCCCCGCCACGTTATATCCAAACATTCATACATGTAGGTACAGACAACACATCGACAACTAACGAAGAATCTCATTCGTTTGCAAATGGTAAAGGAAAAACAAAATCAGCCCGATTTCTCTCTCTCTCTCTCTCTTATTATAATTTTTTCTACATCTATTAACATCCATAAGCAAGATGTCTCAAAGGAAAATGAGAGAGAGAGACAATATAAACAGATTAAGGAGAGAGGGAATAGTAGTGGCTCACCAATGCTTGTATACCTACGCTTTTCTCCTTTGACTGTGTACAGTACCTACACAACTGCTGATTTAAGGGGTGAGTATTTACTGCCTGGTCCCGTGTGTCCCGTCCTGGACAGCGCAGCACCTCCCCTTTAAAATCTCTGAGCTTCTAGCATGAGCTAGCGCTCTTAAACAGCAACACCACATGCAGTATAGCACAGTCCAGGAAAATGAATTATGTTAATGATACAACATTACCATGTTGGGACGTCAGGCTATTAATGTTAAACGACGGTAAAGACTGCAAAAACACAAAGGTGGGATCAGTCGTTAGATGATGGTGCTTGAATACAAAAACAGTGATGTGTTGAGGTCTAAGCTCAATGGCAGGGCCTGTGAGTGAGCGTGCGTGCGAGTGTGGATGTGTGTGTCTATGCGTGTACCCGTACGGCAGCACTCCTGAGGGAAAGCAAATCGTGAGCACACAGAAGTACATTGACAACACCGCCCTTTTAATGACTGCAGAACGTAAGGGTCAAAGGAAAAAGTGATGTTAGAAAATCTGTATCACAATCAGCAATTAAAAAATATAAATCACAAGATTCACAACTGACAGAAATGGATGAAGAATAAAAAGGGGGGGGGGTCGTGGAGCGTTTCATGATTTCAAGGGCATATATGCAAGACTATATGCAAATACTACAGAAGCATTTTACGCTTCAGTAACAGGGCATGTTAGGGGATAGAGCTATAGACGAGATCTGAAACGTACAGATGGAGGGCACATATCTAACCCTATTAGTGCTGAGCCACAGGATTTTGTGTGCGCCTGTAAAATGAAATGAGTTTGTCATTTAGAACTCGAGTCTGTACAACGATAACCCTCCTTTAAAATGGTGACAGACATGGGGGAACTACACAGTACGGCTTTAGCAACTTAACGTGCTGTCTGGTAGCCACAAAAAGCTCTAATGGAACATCTAAAACAGTAAGCATTACGCTTATCTTTTTTGTTGAAGATAAATACAAATCTGAAAGTAAAATGACATCAAATAATTAAAAAGAGTGTAAAGAGTACAAAGGGTAGGTGCGAAAAACGAGGCCAGGAAGAAGATGGGGAACAAAAATATTGGTTCCTCACAGCCATGGCAAAACATTCACTCGAAACCCGAGAGAGCATTAGAGGTGTGTGTCTGCTGGGAAATGTCCCATTGACCATAATGCAATAAATCACATTAATAAAACACTACAGTGCTTGTCTCTCTAACAGAATACAGTTCTGACTGCAAAAAAACAAATGAGGACTCCATCACTCACTTTCAGAGGCGTTCTCATTAGCATTCCCTAGATAACCGGTCAACTGTACATTCCCACGTCATTACCGATCAAAATCTCGGTTGCCTAATTGCATTACCCACCCAATTATTCAAGGAAGTTTATTTCAACTACCCTGCATCTCCTGCTCTCTCTCGGAGGGTAACCAGTGTCAGGTTGTGCCATGGCCGCGGGCGTATGGTTTGCGGCTGAGCCACGCTGCGTTCCGAACGACCGAGCGTTACCTCTCTGGCTTTTTGGGCGTTCAGTTCGGCCTGCCTCTGTTTCTCTAGCTCCTGTAAAAGCTGCGCCTCCATGATGCGCTTGGCCTCCTCCACCCGGCGCAGGACCTCCCGCTCGATCTCTTCACGTCGCTTCTCAAGCTCCTCCTCCACGCGTCGTGCCACCAGCTCTTCCACACGGCGTGCCGTCTCCTCCTCGATCAGACGCTCTTCAATCTCCTGTTGGCGGCTGTGGGGGACAGGGAAGACACCATAAAAAGGGATCAAACATCATTGACTTTTACTTGATACACAATGATAGAGCAGGCTAGTAATCTGATCATTAATCTTTAGTTTTCTCCTTATCAAGAGGTTGTGCAACAACATTATAACCCCAACACAAAGAAAGGTAAGCCACCCTAGGGGGAGGCCATGATTTAAAAAGCATGTTTCCGACTTTATTTACACTTTAAGCATGACTTAACCATTAGAGCAGAGCAAGCGATCACACCTGGCCATAAGAAGGAACACAAACACACAGACACAATGCCAAGTCAAGTGACCATAACACCGCCCTGAGCCAAAACAAAAACCGTAGGACGGCAACCGTCTCTTGATTTGATTTCAGCATCACGAAATTCGATCGGGCTCATCTTGTCCCGGGCCTCCTTCGAGTTAAAAACCACCCTCAATGCAGTCACAATGTATTTAGGGTGAAAACAACAATCTAATCAGGCCCGAGGCTGCATTACTTCTCTTCCTGTGCTTTCATTGGGTTCCCCCTTCCTTCTCTTCCTCAAACCTCTTACCATTATACCAGTGGTTTCCGATCACAAAAGAGAGATGACAACAACCTATGACAGTCACAAAGGCGTATCAGTTTACATGGGCAGCAGATCTCAAAGATGAGACGACCTGATCTGTCTATGAGACATTACAAGACTTCAGGGGTGATGAAAGGTTACAGAATGCAGGCGTGTAATGCAAAACCTGTCACTTTTGGGCACTCGGCCTATTATGTTCTCTTATGAATATTAATGACCATAGAGTTGTAACCTGTCTAGGCCAAACGAGTGAGAGTCAATTACATCAGCTTTTACAACTTTTAATAGACACGTATAATCAAAAAATAGACTCACATCTTCCTCTGTCTCTCCATTTCTTCTTTTCTCTCCTCGTCTTCTCGCTTCTGTTTCTCGTCGTTAGTTCTTTTGCTTAACGTCCGGCCAAATATGTCGGTCCGGTCGGGTGGTAAAGCTCCTCTTTCCCTCCTGCTGCTAGATCTGGAGCGGGACCGTTTGCTCCTTTTCAGCTCCCTGGATCTGCTTGTTCTGGAGCGGCTCCTCTTGTGGCTGTGTTTCGAGTGTTTGGACCGAGACGTGCTGCGGCTTCTGGAGCGACCCATGTTATGCCCTCTGATATAACCGGAGTTAAACTATTTGCGAGAGGTCGATTAATTTACAGCTCTATGCGACGACCAAATGCTGTTTTATCTAAGCGTTAAGCGTTTCTAACATAGATTTGTTGAAGTAAAATCATATATACGCCTGTATGTTTGTTGATTTCTGCTCAACTAAACGGCGGAAGCAAACAATATGGCGACTGTCCCGAGTCTTCCTTTTCCCATAATGCAACGCGTTCGGGTTTCTTCGGCTATTTCCGGGTTCCAACGATTAGCAGAACAAGAGGCGTATGACATCAAAGTACCGCGAGATCGACAGTGAAGGCAGTGCTTGCGAATTGTTCTCGCGCTACTTCCGTGACAGTTTTCGATCGGTATGCGCAGTGACACGTCAAGTCGAAACTATCAAACGATGGCGTCCTGCAGGAAACTTGTGAGGGAAACGGGTGCGTGGAAGGTTTGGAAGGAATGTAGAAAGGAAGTGCCCCTTTTTAAGCTAATCTGAAACCAGTTTATAGGTACCTTGATCCAAAAATGGTTTCAGACACTAGCCTAGCACACTGCACACAGCAAGTATCTGTATAATGCACAAAAATATTGACAATACTGTGCACATAAAACAGGATGAGTATTAGTAGTGTTTTTTTAATATAGTCACTGTCTTAAAACGATATGTAAATGACAGTGATTTACTACTACTTGACCTAATTTCTTCTGCTGGACCTGGTTTAGCATGTTTTGTTGTTTTCCTTTTGAGATAAGCTTATTTTAGCTCTGAAAACAAATTCATACATTACTCTATGTCAGGTTTTTTTGCTGACAAAACAGATTAGACTCCAGTCCCATTCAAACTCTAGGGGAGCGTTGTGACAGGCGCTTGTTTATTTTTAATCTAAAAGTCAAGACTATTTAAAAAAAAACCTCAGTACCTCTGTTTTAAGAAATGGAAAGGAGTTTGTTCAGATAAGGGGGGCACAGACTTGTTTGATTTATTTTGTAATGCCAAGAAAATAAAATGAGTATTGGGATTTTCTTTTTGTTTGCAGAAGACTGATTTTTCTATAGGCTAGCTGAAATTAAAACGATCTGTTACACAAATAGATCAAATCTGTCATCCGAGTTATATGGATTGTTCGGCTACTTCCAAAAGTGTTAATTATAAATGAAAGCAGACCATCACGTCAACATCGTGTCACATCCTCACTACCTGGTTTTGGAAAAGATCTCAATAACGTTACATCACGTTAACATTAAAGCAAATGGTTTGAATGTTCATGAATCCAGTTCATGGGTTGTGCATACCTGACTTTTTAGGTATCATTACAGTGGAAAATTCTGCTCTGTTTTTTTTTTAAATGACCCAGCATACACTTTATTTTATTGTATAATGAGATCTATTCGTCTTTCAAGCGGTTGTGGTTAAGTAAAATTAATTTAATGGTAACAAGTTTTTACTGGGATGTTTTAGTGTTTGGTAGTGTGAACAATGCGCACAATTACTCATCTGAATAATCCAAGAATCATAGGAGAACACTGAGTCTGGGATGAATTCTAGATAGAATAAAGCATCTGAGAAGCAAGAAAAGCTATTTTGTAGACTATAGGTTGAAGGCGTTAAAATAAATGCTCATTCAGAATATGCGATAATGCAAGGCCTGGAATTAACAACAACAAACTATATAATAAATAAGAATGCATACAATTATCACATGGGCATTCCCCCCCTTTATTTTTGTCTCTTTCTCTAGAATGTTAGCCTCAAGCTGTAATCATTTAACAGAATGTTGTATTGTTACAGATGTTTTCTTCATACTTGAGAATAATGCATTAACGCATTCTCACACTGCAAAAAATGACTTTCTTACTTAGTCTTTTTTTCTTGTTTTCCAGTAAAATTGTCTACAAATTCTTGAATCAAGATGCATTTTCTTGATTAGCAAATGACCTAAGAAAATAGGGACAAAAAATCTGCCAATGGGGTAAGAAAAATAATCTTGAATTGAGTGACTAAGAAAAAAGTCGACCTTAATACAAGATAACTTTTCTTACCCCATTGGCAGATTTTTTTGCTTGTTTTAAGCACAAATTCACTGAAATTTCATATTTTTTTACTGAAAACAAGAACTCCTTGAACATATATGGGCCATTCTTTCCCGCCAGAAATGTTTTATATGCAAATTGTGTAATATCAAACTAGGTACACATTTCTAGTAATTGTGCAGTTGATTTTCATATTGTCATTTCAGTAAGTTTTAGAATATTCTACTACCGAAACACAATAATATATAATTTAAAGCGGCCATTCATCGCGATCCCATTTTTCAACCTTTAGTTAGTGTGTAATGTTGCTGTTAGAGCATAAATAATACCAGAAAAATTCTAAAGCTCAAAGTTCAATGCCAAGCGAGAGATTGTCTTAAACATAACTCGCTTTTCAAGGACTACAGAGAACGGCTGGAGTCGGACTACAGCCCTGTACTTCCCGGGTACATGATGTCACTATTCAGAGTGTTTTTAATAACCTCCGCCCAAAGGAATACGCCAAAAAAGGGGCGAGGCCTTCCTTAGAGAAGAGGAAGAGCCGCTGGAGTAGTGTTTGGTTATCAGAGATTGTGTAAACATTTGATTGAGCTGCTCGCCTAATTACTTTCACTTTCATCACAGTCCTACAGCTGGTAATAAGAATTCAGCTGCACACATTCTAAGATATCCAACGGTCAAATAACAGCTTCCATGACTTTAACATCGGCTGTGAAAGCTGTTCTGTGTAATACACTGATATTGTGTGTATGTGTGCATACCTCTAAAACACTTCTATGAAATGTCCTTGAAGTCCTGCTTGCAAATGTCTCCTGGTCAATCTGCTTGTTTTATTATCCAGCTCGGGTCCAATATAAAAAGGCAAGACTAACGCTTCTGTTATTAGTGTTAATTAATATAACTGGTCTGACCCATTCGGTCCGGTGTAATTTCCCTCGACATAGTAGGAAACAAAATCACAATTCTCTAACAAAGATTGATGTTTACACATGCACTAGCAGACCTCCGTTACACTTCGATCGATCAGCATGTTTTTTACTGATGAAGTGAAGTTGACGCCATTGTTACTGTTTATTGCTAAAAGCCAAAGCTTATGAATACACGTGCAGAGGGAGGAGAGATTTTATATAGACCGGAAGAAATCCAGGCAAAATGTTAATTGTAATTAATACAATCTATCTTTGTAAATGGCAAAAAATGTATCATACTGATTTCAAAGTTAAGGATTCATTAGTTTATATACATTGAACCAAACACTATCAAAACATCTTAGTTGATAATTTAATATACTTTATTTTTGACAAAACATCCCATGTTTCAGTCGTGACAGACACATTTTCAGCCGTGTTGGTAATGTTTTAGTAGTGACCACAACATTTAATATGCACAGCTTAATCAGACTTTCAACATTTTATGTTAATACAACCTATGTTATACATACGCAGCCAGCACATATAGCAGACACACATCTGACAGTAAAAATCTAATAGAAAACCCACAGCTCACACACTATATTACTACTAAAAATGACTAAAATACGAATGATTTGCATAATGGTACTGACTTTTGTTTAAGTCCCCAAATAAAGGATTAAGTGTTGCTTTTTGTCACTATCGAAACAATTTTTGTTACTATCGAAACAATGATACACAGTGATACGTTTCGGGTCGTGACTGTTTCGGTAGTGACAATTTTTGAAAAACTTTTGAGGCTAGCTTACAGATGCTAATCAGCACATGGTTAGCAAGCACAGTTCTGAACAGATGTACACACTTACAAACAAAATTTTATGGAATAACGACCAAAAAAGTTGGCTTAATTGCAGAAAAAAAAAGTTGTTTGGTATCGACTCTGAACACAATTTTCTTAAAGGCGCAGTTCTGATTAACATCGGCCACTAGTGCTGTATTATAGATTTGCCATGAATCGCTCAGTCCAAAGAAGACGGTGGCCACCACAGTACAAAAAGATGTCGTTCTCATGTTGACGCAGGGAAGAGATTTTGTGGGCATTAGAAAGACGGTAGAAAGAGCTATGTCTTATGTATTACATAAAATAAAAGGTTTGTGGATTTTAAGTTTAAAAAGAAGGATAAAAGTCAGGCAGGAGCTAAGACCTGCGCTAATATTATAAAGATTTCCAGCAGAGGTGCGTTAGGACCCGCGGTACTAAGGCTTTTAGCAAATATACTCATAGATATCTATGGAGATTCTTTCCAGCAGAGAGACGTTGGAGAGAAAGATCGTCTAAAAATCACCCCTGAGGAGGTTGCTTTGATTTGGATCAGTATGAGAGTTACATGCTAACATAACAAGATATGTTGTAGTTGCAATATTAGCTATGTGACGGAGCAGTTTTGAGCATCATTGTTTATCTGGAACCGCTTTAATATTGTAAGCGAGCGAGGGCGTGTTGGAGCTGAAACTGGAGAGCACGTATTACTCTTTTACTCAATGATGAATAAACTTTCAGTTAATCCGTTTCACCACTATACCCCAGTGGTGAGGGAGAGGAAACGTGCATTGTAGAGTTGTTTGTCCGTTTAGGGCAGCTGTGCAAAACATGGTGGCGAATTCAATGTATGTAGGGCCGCTCTGTATCTAGATATGAACAGCTTATTCTAAGGTATTACAAACATAACGGTTCATTCCATGAGGTCTTTATACACCTCTGAAGAAATAGTTTTGTATATTATATTGCATTTCCGTCACTAGATCCTCCTAAAAACGCCATATTGTTCCTTTAAAATTAATAAGACCGATCTACTCACCATGTAGCTATTAGAGAGAGGGAGACAGAATTATTCTTGATCAAAAATGTAGTGGTATGGCTGAAATCAGTCTCAGCTAATGGACTAAAACATGAAAATACGGGACACTTTAAAAAAAATACATTTTAATAATTTTAAAATAAACATAAAATAAATACTTTTTGAACTTCACTTTTTTAAAAACATCCTAAATATTTTAATATCATTTACATAAATTGAAATTAAGGGGTTCAGGACAGCCATCTCCCAATTGAAAGTACCCAATAAATTATGATTTTATATATATTAAGCTTACTGATATTATAACAATTCTTGTGGGTTTCTGTAGAGAATAGAAGGAATCTTAGAAAACAATTTAGGTATGAATGCTTTTTAAACGTTTTTTTTTAATGTGGGACAGCAGTTCGCACAAATTCTGTTGAATGGCCCATAAACACACTCTGATCTCCTTTTTTTGCCAGAGGAAACCCAAATATCAAAAGCTTCATATGTCTTTGACGTGATCAATAAACACTTTAGACAAAATGACTTCCCAGCTGCGGCACCAAGAACAACTGCATTTCCTCCATTGGAGTAACGTAAAACAAAGACAGACGTCACCGCAACCTTAGGCTGTATCAGTCGCCCTCCATCGACCCATTTTACAATTCTCCAACATATTAACCTCATCTTTAAATGATTAGTTGAGCATTATAATACCGCTGTTTTTCCCGCTCTTCCGACATGAATGGCCTTCATGGTACTCGAGTTAATGAAAAGTCGCTGCGCTCTTTCTTTCCCCTTTTTACTCGTTTGATCAAAGATGGCCTCTCCTCTCTGGCTAACCTCTTGTCTCAGTTGGCTGTAGCCTCTGTCTCTTGAGGGTGAGGGCACTTAACAAACACAGGATCCCACCACTGGGGCACATTGTCATGTTGATATCCCAGAGGCCCCTACACAAAGGCCCATTCAGGGTAGGAAAAAGAGAGAAAGACCTGAGACAGAGAGAGAGAGAACAAGGCTTTCAGGAGGAGTTTCTTTAACCCGCTCAAGAAGTGTGTGTGTGCATGTGTGTTGAGGGGGGAGGGTTGGGTACCGGCTATAACTATTGTGGTGTTGGTCAGTGGACTGATCTTGGTCACTGACTTTTTAAAGTCTCCTGGGGTTGGTTCTGCAAAGAGTCACCTTACTCTGTATGTGTATGTCTCTGTGTGTGGCTTCATGGAAATTTGAGAAGCTTTTTAGTCCGACATGCTTGGGTTGTGGGTTAACTCTGCCCATTCCTCTTTGGGTGCCATTAAAACTGTGTACCTGGGGTCCAAAGCCATATCTATAGACCAGACAATCTTGGTTTAAAGGGATAGTTCACCCAAAAATGAAAATTCTGTCATGGTTTACTCACCCTTAGGTTGTTTCAAACCTGTGTACATTTCTTTGATCTGTTGAACACAGAGAAATATATTTGGAAGAATGTTAGCTATTTTCAGTTCTGGTTCAGTTCAGTTCAGTTAAATAAAAATAAAAAATTGCATACTTTTGTTCTGTGGAACACAAAATTTTATATTTTGAAGAATTTAGGAATGCAAACAGTTCTGGGGATTTGACTACCCTTTTAATGTTTCAATTAGTCAATGATGTCCCAGAACTGAAAATTGCTTACATTCTCCAAATATCTTTCTCTGTGTTCATCAGAACCAAGAAATGTATACAGGTTTGGAACAACTTGAGGGTGAGTAAATGATGACAGAGTTTTCATTTTTGCATGAACTAGCCCTTTAAGAGTCATGGGGGTGTGCTCTTCTGACTTGTACCACATCGAGTGCTGAAGGGATGACGTATTTTCGCATGCAAAACCTGGAAGCAAATTTTCATTTTAGCACTTTAGTTCCAGCATCATCCCAAAGCAATGGGTTTTTCGGTTAAATGCCTAAACTATGGTCGGTTGTTGACAAAAGTTCTGAAAAAGTTTCACGTTTTATTCTGTGCCATGACCACACCAGTAATACCCACTTGTGACTTTTTAAAGCTTTTTACAAATCTTAAAATGACGGATGCTAACAAGCTGCTAAATACAACTGATGAATTGAATTAATGTCATCATGCTTAAAAATGTGCACAAGATGGGCACAAATAAAAAAATATGTGGATTAAGATTCCTTCGTGGAGCAGTCACTTACCAGTGAACATGTTTTCAATAAAGTTTGAAAGAGTTGTTTGAACTTGGTATTGGTGACGACGACGTTGATGTTTAGCAACTGTGGTGTAGTCGGTTTATAGCGTCACTTTCTTCATTTCTGAAGATTATCTTGAATGTGTAGGTCTATGAAAAAATCCTATTGTCTTTTTGTTGAGGGAACCAGAGCAATGTTCATTGATGAGTTCACCTAAAAAATATCAGCCATCCCTGCAGCACTCTGTAGCATCATGCTAACAATAACTTAGCTTCAGAACTACATAGCAACACCCTTATGAAAATGAACCATGTTTTTTTTGTGGTACAAGTGTTTTACCCATGTTTTTTTTGGTGCATTGATTACTCAGGGCAAAACCATGGTTTTACTACAGTAACCATTGTTTATTATTGTTTACTAATTTTTCAAAAAAAAAATTGTGATAACCATTGTTTTACTAAAGTACCCATGGTACATTTTCGTAATTTGAAGTCTGTAGCACAACCGCTGCCTGTGTCCATTTTACTTGCATATTGACTACCTACAACAAGCTCCCTGACTAAAAACACACCTGACATGCAAACTTGAATTGACATATGTCTCCATGACACAATGTTTCTCCCGATGTCCTTATTCAAGCGCAAATTTGTGTTGTGCAGTTTCCGAAAATTCCGACACATACAGTAGCTGTTCATCCATTTTGTTTTCTGCGCTTGGATGCCTCATTTCAATTAGCCGCGCAGGTAATCGTCACAGAGCACAGTGGCAAAAGTTGAACTATTTAGATCTTTGACTATGCGGTGCGCTCCGCTCCATGTGCGCTTTGGTCGACGCAACAACAAACCGCTCTTGCACGACGCAAGCCATTGAAATTAATGGGTTTTATAGCGCAGGGCATTCCGCGTTCTATGTGAAAGCCAAGCCGCATTAGTCTGATATGATGCTCTGTAGAATTTTTTTTCGTGTAACAGCCGCTACAATGCTGATCCACGAGAAAGACAACGGAGCTTAGAATTATAAAATAGCGGTGTGTTCCGCAACACACAGAGAAGCGAAAAAAAAGAATTACACTTAATGAAACAGCCTGCTTTTACAACAGAATGCATAACATCTGCACCGATTTCTTTCACATCCAGAGACAACCTCAACCTCCACTAGAATAGTATTTGTGCCATTAACAAGGGTCAGTCATCTCATTGAAATCTTATGGGGCAAGTATAGTCCGGCTGTATGCGCGCCACCCGCATGACATTTTTGTCATCAGGAGGGTCCGCGGTCATCCACACTCCCCGTCCCCGTGCAGGCCCAAAACTCGCACAACTAGGTGTCGTACTGCTGCACATTAGGGTTGCACGGTGAACCGGTGCTATGGTAGCATCGCGATGTAAGGAAGGAAGGAAGTTTAAATGCGCATTAACGTTCATATGAACACTTATGATCTCCCTTTTTGATGTGTTTCTCTCCTAAATGAACTTGTGTTTTGAACGACTCGGGCAAGATAATGATTCAGTGAGTCATTCATCAAGTCACTTGCTTCGTTCTTGAATTAATCATTTCAGTTTCACATTTAAAGCAATCCAAACATTTCCCTTGATAAACCTTGCTGGATATATTCAATTTCTCACACATTTGCATTAGTTCCCATGTAAAAAATGTTCTAGTGTACTTTAGAATTTACTATAGTTAACTTTAGTAAAATTCCTAAACACTAGTGTTTTTTAGTCTACCATAGTAAAGTATTCTTCAGTATTTGCTACAACTTATCCCATTTCTATAGTTAATAATACAAAACATTGTAGTGTACAGCATAATTTCTACAGTTCACTATATTAAATACAAAATGTGTTTTAGGAATTTGGTTTATTTTGTAGATTTCAATTATGAACATGACACAGCACTTGTTGTTTCTTGTTGTTTCACTGTGATACTTCATGGTACCGTGCTCTGTCGGCTGGTACAGTATATGTTTATAGTACCGCGACAACCCTACTGCGCATGTGTCGAACTCGTCTATCCGCGATTGCGTATGCTCATGAAGCTGTGCGGACCCGTTTGTGCGCAAGACGGACACGGATGCGGAAAGTCAAGTATGGCGCTGTCCATCTCACAGTAAAATGAAAATGTAAGATGCTTCATCCCTTAAAATAATCAAACAATCTATATTAACAATAAAAATTATACACAAAAAAACAATGTGCAACAATAATAATAGTGCTAATGTAATGTCTTAACATAATATTGCTGTAACAATGAGGGTTGTTTCTATTTAAATAGCTCTGTTTACACATTTAGAATAAGGGGGTCCCTGCTCCCTGCATCTCTCATCTAAGGGGTCCTTGCCCCAAAAAACATTGAAGACCCCTGCGCTAGACCTAAAATGGTTATGTAAAGGTCATTTCAGAAGTATTGGATTGATCTGAAAAGTGACCAGACACAGAAGAAATCTCATTCAATACCTTTCTCTTCTCATCTCAAACACAATGGGAACGTGTAATTTTCACAGCAGTGACACATTTCCTTCAGTCGTTTCCCTCTTTCATGTATAACTGAGATCTTGTTCTCTATATTCTCTTCAGTGTGAAGAACAAAGTTAAGAGAAACACTTTTCTCCTTGCCTATTTTTTTAAACTAAAACAATACAACTCAATTGATTTATCCTATAGTTTATTTCCGTCTTAACCATTTCTCAGAGAGGAGATTCTTGAGAAAAGCGGGAGGCAGTGAGACTTTGGCAGGACAGGAAAACGAGCCTGAGAAAGTCCCTGCAGGAAAAGAGCCACATCCATCATGGCTCCAGACCTCCTCTCCTCCTCTCACTCTCTGTCTTTCTCTCTCTGTGCCATTCTCTCTCTACCTGATCTAAAAACAATGGCTATTTCCTGCTGCTGAGCCTCAAGCCTGGAAGCTGAAATGACAAAATGAATAATCATGGAAGAAAGCATGAGAGAGTGTTCTGTAAGGAAAGAACAGAGGGGCCCTAAAGCTTACGTCACCTGTGTGTATGTGTGCGCGTGTATGGAAGAACATGATTTATAAGCAGTACTGTAAAAAAACATCCTTATCACAGCCCCTACAATAAAGATCAGTGCTTATTTGTAGAGTTGTAGTTATAGAAGTTTCAAGGATCAAGGGTTCATGATGAAGCAAAGTATATTCTTTTGTTGGCTAGAGAGTTGGTCTTTTGTAGAGGTTGTTTGCAATAGAACTTTCTCTAATTGATGCTCGATTTGTTGTGTGATTTGTGATTTTTTTTTAATCAGTCAAGACAACTGGAAAGATAATGAAAAACCCAAAACATTTCAGAAGTCATTTCATTAGCTGTTTTATTTAAATTAAATTACCCCCCCCCCCCGAGGTTGTAGATAGCTATCAAAGAACTAGCTGTTGAGGTCTCGAGTGAACATCAGGAAAATGGGTGTGTACCACAGATACCATTACACAATATCAAACTCTTTTTAAATTCCTTTCAACCTCACTCTCTGCACCCTGCGGGACCGATGCCTTTTTTAAAGACTCCCTTGGGCCCTCGCCACACTCTTCATACAACACACACACGCACACACAGTCAAAGCCCTTCAGGTTTGACTGATGTCCTGCGGCACAGTTAGATGTGATTGATCATTTAGGGTGATTATATCCATCACCCCGGCTGTCTGGTGCACAGTTTGCTGTTACCCTCTCAGCCTCCGCTCTCTTTCTAATGCGGGCGTGTGTGTCTCACTGTCACTTTCTGCCCTTTTGTTACCCACCTCGTCCGTCTCACTGACGCTCTATGAATCAGGGTTCTGGGGTTTGGATTAATGTTTATTCATGTTGATGCCATAAACACACATATAAATATTGTTAGATCTGAAAGGAAGCGGTTTAAAGCTGTTTATATGGTACATAATGCGCAATGTGGTTGTGTTGCTCTGGGGCTGTCTTCGTAATGTTGGTGTCATCACAAGCTTTTATTTTGGGTTTTAGACAGAACTTGGCAGGAAAACTGTAAAAATGCAATGTAAGGCTTGGTGTGTTCGCTCAGATGAGAGCATAGTCGGCTTCTGATGAGAAAATAATGAAACTATTGGGACTAATTGTATCTCTTTGTAGATAACAAGTTGTTCCAGTGTAGATTTAGACCTTTTCACTTTATATGATACATCTCACCATTGTTATACTACTTTTAGTTTTCATGGTTGATCAAGATACAAAAAGATGTGTGTTTTTATTTCAGTGAAAGCAGCGTTTCATGAGGGGTTGGCATTATTATGCACATCAAATAGTTGAAATGTACAGTATAAAATCCCAAAACCTTGACTACCTAGGATTTGTTAGAATATAACACAGGGTTAAGTATGAACAGTGGGAAAAAGAGAACATGATACAGGATTAAATTAACCTGGGGTTCGACAAAGCATGAAAACCACAGTAGATTTGTTTCTTTATTTAAATTCAACAGGAATCAACGTGTTCCCCACAGGCAAACCAGGCATCAAAAACAGTTCAGAATTAAGCATGACATATTTTTTTATAACTGACTTAAAGGAACAGTCCACCCGAAAATTAAAATTCTGTCTTCATTTACTCACAAATTTGTTCCAAATCTGTATTCATTTAATTGATCTGATGAACACTGAGAAAGATATTTGTAAGAATGCTTGTAATCTCATAGTTCTTTACCACCATTGACTACCATAGTAGGAAATTTTGCTTTATAAATATTTGTTGAACACAAAAAAATATGTTTTGAAGAATGTAGGAAAGCAAACCGTTCTGGGAACTTCCATTGTAATTTTTCCTACTATAGTCAATGGTGGCCAAGAACTGTTTGGTTACAAGCATTCTTCTAAATATTTTTCTCTGTGCTCATCAGAACAAAGAAATTATACAGATTTGGAACAACGTGAGGGTGGCTAAATGATGACACAATTTGTATTTTTGGGTGAACTGTCCCTTTAAAGACTGCACTTGAATTATATTCCTCTCTCACTTAAGACTAAACAAATATACATTTTACAGTTTAAGAACTAAATTCTCATGTGTGTATGACTCGATGCATACAGGCTTAACAAGGCTCTATATGGGCTGCTCATGCTGTGGTCTGATTATTGACCACTGAGGTCAGGTGTGATTGACAGCTCTATAAAGGCCATAAGTCCATGTGACACTTCGATTCTAAATGGAAGGAATGAGAAGTTTCACCTTCTGTCACCTTATAGTGACATAGGGCTGCTTAGCACCGAGACGATGGTCTTTTGATCACAAACACACACGTCACTTTAAAGAACGCCCTTTAACCCACAGCTACCATCAACTCCATATTGAGTGTTCATATTGAGCTCAGCTGTTAGCGCATGGTGTTTACAATGCGAAGATCATGGGTTTGGTTCCCAGAAGCAACACAAGTTAATAAAAAGGTAGGCTATGACTTCAATGCACTGTAAGTCACTTTGGATAGAAGTGTCTGGCAAATCTAAACAACAAAGTACAGAGAATGTTAAACATAAAAGAGTTAAGATAGCTAATCGTTAAATATAAAAGTGCATTTATATTGAGTCAACACCACATTTGTCTATTGTGCATACATAAGCACAGAAATGCATGCTATAACACATGCTTTCTGCTAATGATTATTAATGATATGTAACAGGTCAGAATGGAAAGTGCCCGTTGCATTTGGTGAAGACAGCTGGTGTTCAGAGGTTGGCATTTATGGACACTGTGAGATTCTTGGCTGATATTTTTGGATAGTTTCAGTATCCGAGGACCTCTGACCTTCCAGGCTTCTAGCATGTAGGTGGCAAAGCATGGGGTGAGACAGCTGCTGCTGCTGGTGGTGTGTGTTAGAGTGTGTTTATTTCTTTTTTACAAAACCTATACACAAACCCTAGCATTCCAGCCCCACCACAGAAACACACAAATAAATTGACAAACACATCCGTCTCAACTAGGGGTGAGTGGGTGGTAATGGTGACTTGAAATTGACCTAAATGTGACCCAGAGACACCCTCTCCTCCCTTACTGGGCTCATTTGCGTGGAATGCTCACGCACCCAGCGTTCCCACGTATCTGCTGCAGATAACAGTTTTATCTCCTCAACTGCTGCACACACACCTGTTCAATCTGATGGATCAGGCAAAATTTTGGACCCCACTGTGAACGATATAGTTTAAACAAGTCACACACAATAGAGGAAAAAGAGAGACGGACAGAAGTATTTTGTGTGTGTGTTGGTTTGGGTTGATCGGGGTCTCCTGAATCCCTTTGCAATGTACATCATCAAGATGCATGTTTGTAAATATGATAATTATGGTTATCATTAAAAGAAGACACACATGTCTTGTTTGTAGCTAGTCAGTTGCTCATATTCCCCATCTGGTTATCACACACACACATACACATCACAGGTGATCTCTGCCATCTGGTCCCACCAGTCAAAGTAGCTAAGATATGCAGAATACATAGATGGTAACACACAGCGGCTTGAGAATGAATAAAAAAATTGTTGCACCAATAAAATATTGGCTATTTCTACACTGATATTTGATGTAAAACATGTATGATATTAAATGAAATTTAAGTTTGGATGCTTGCAAGGCTGCAAAAAAAAGATTTATGCTTGTGTTTTGCATCAGAGCCATTTTATAATATTGTCATGACACACATGCATGAGAATCAATGTATATTCTAATTATATATAATCTGATTCTATTTTGTCAGTAAATGTGATTTTTTTTCCATGCAACATTTATCTTAAATTTAACATATACAATTTATTTCAACATTGTAAAATAAAAATGAATCTTTCTCCTTGGAATTATAAGGCTCTATCTGACATTTTTGTCAAACTTGAATTATTCACATATTCTTCTTGAAACGTTTTTAGAAAACAAAAAGTTTTATCTACAAAGTTAAAATAATTGAAGCTCGGTATCTCATCGTAATTCCAAAGTGGCGAAATGGCAGACCTAAAATCCAAGTTCTTTATGAATTATTTAGAATCTAGTTGTATATTGAAGGGCTACAGCCATCGATTATTTTGGTAATCGAGTATTCTACAGATTTGTCCAACGTTTAATCGGGTATTCGGATAATAAATACTTTTTCTTTATTAAAGAGCAATACTAAATACACAAGAGAAAATAAGACAGGTCTCTTAAAATGAACAACTAATTTGTTTCCTTTCTAGAAAAAATTTAAATGTTATTGCTGAAATTGCATACATTAATATCTGTGGAAGGTGAAACCATTTAATACATTCAAAGGTAAACAACTAACTTCAGCTTGTGCATGATGCATTTAGTGTATCTAAATAAGTTTTAGTTTCTTTTTTTTTTACTATTAAATAGTAATATATTTGTCCACACAAAATAAAAGGTTAACCGGACTTTTATTTTGGCTGGTAGCAGGTAGACGCTTGTTTTTTAGTATGTCTGTTTCTTCACTCAAACAATAAAATGTCCGTGAAATAAACTCTCAGAGCAACTCTGGAGATGAAGTTCATGTGTTCATGTCGTCATAAAGCGCAGACGCAGACAAATTTATGAGCATCACGTGTGTAACACTATAACTGTGCAGTTCATTCACTCAGAAACGCAGAACAGACAGATGGCATGTGTAAATAACAGGATTCGGCCTCCACTAGTCCGCATCTAGTTTTATGGACTTAATGGAGCCGGAAAACAAGTTTCACTCGCAAAATAGACTAAAACTAAGTAAAATAGCAGTTCACCATTTCAATAACCTATCACTTATTTATTAGCATGAGAAATATGTGTGAGCGTGTGAACAGACTAAAATGTGTGTGTCTCACGGTGAATGCGTGAGACTTGAGGGCCCTGTAACATGAATAGAGTTTAGCGGGCTGAAGGTTAGTAATAACGGTCTGTTGGGAAACGCAGTTATCCGTGTGTACTGTTGTTAAATGGATTAAACAAAGCTTTTTTGACAACAATGATTTTTTGTATTCGAATCATTTGAGTAACTCAAGGAATACATAACTGCATTGAGATTATAATGCTAATCATAAATCAAACCACGCTTCATACTTAACCTTTGATTTATTTGCTGTGTTTAATGTGTGTTAATGGTGCTGTTTGAAACTTGGAAAGTCTATTTCTGATCTTTCTGACTTGTGGAAACTGTACCAATACATAACAGTAATAATAGTGACTGTACTGTAACTGTTACCGTTTAAGCAGTTGTTTACAGTTCAGGAGCAATTCCGGTCTTTCTGCTTAGACATCAGAAGGAAAGTCCCTACGTAAAGGTGACCTTGTGTTTATTAAGCACATCACTTATATTTAGCACAACTATGACATTGAGGAAGTTCAGGGAGTTTACCACCATACCATGGCTGCAAGAGTTTTGAATTAATTTCGTAAATAAATATTTATATTAGCAAAACATTTTTAACAACAGTTTGTAGACATTATTTTCACCTTTTGCACTTATATATATATCCTTTAAATAGCACAAATAATCTCTAAAGGTTCAAATACATTCTAATTTTTAATCACTAAATCGTCTGGTAAATATCTAACAGGAATGTTTTAGAAATGTTAAAATGCTGATGAACAAATGAAAGTTACTCCAAGTTACTTCAACTGTTTCCATAATGTGGAAATTTCTAATTTAGATTTATAGTATTACATTATTATAAATAATATATAGTTCAATATTTGTCTAAAACAAGGTGAAGAACTAAAATATTGATTCATGTTCAGTTGACTCTTAATTGAATATTACAGAACACTCTCCTGACATACTTTGTCAGAATGATCATGTAATGCTGACCCACAATTTAAGTCACCTCTTTAAAGGTTAAACTGAAAAACTTGACAACTTCATGAACCTATATGAGTGCTAGACTGATGCTTTTTCATCATGTGGCCACACACACACGCTAATGCTCTCATCTATTGTTTTTCTATGGTCTTTGTTTGCTGCTTCTTTGTGTCTCATGGTGGGAATCTCTTGTAAGACCCAGTAAGCTGTAAAAAAAAAATAACAGGAAGTGAGAGAGACTTATGTCATTCTCTATGACCATCAGACGGCCCATGTGCCTATTTAATTACTGGACACACGCCAGAGAGATAGTAAGATCAAGAGAAAAGAAAGAGACAGATCAAGAGAAAGACAGAGGTGTGATGCGGTGGATATTAATGAAAACGCACAGCGCTAGAATGACTAAAGTACATGCATGCAGGAACACAAATTTCACCTGAGACGACTGCTCACTCGAACGGTCATACACACGCTCGTGCTGAACAATAGCCACCGATTTAGAAGGCTGTGGGAAAAAGAATCCAGACTGTCCATCCAGCACAAATCACACACACAATGTGCACATCCTCCCCACCCATCACACAGCACTGTCCTCCGCAAAAGCCGTGATGTACCAGCATCCACCAAATGCAGTCTCCAAAACTGGTTTGCATAATCACAAAGACACAGCCTGTGGGTCTCAGATCACACATTTTACATCATTTTAAGGGTCATTTGTATGCAACATCGTCTGCGATGCTCTTTAAATTAGTATACTAGCAGATTATTGAATTTGAATATGAATCACCATTTGGATATAAAGATGCATTTGTGTTTATAAAGTGTTAGGAAATTTATAAAGAGAATCCCCAAAAGCGCTTACGTCAGCTTGTGTTATAAGGGTCGAGAAAAGTGTGTGTGATTCAGGAAGGTCAGCGTGTGCTAAAATAACTCGGCCTTTGTGGTTTAAAGGAAGTCATACAACAGGAGGGACCTGGGAACAGACAGTGAAGTCAGAACACAGACAATGACACGCTATCGCTTGAGAAGAACATGCAAATCTTCATGTAAATGTCACAGATTCATGAGAACATCCAATCTGCTTTGGCACCTCTACGTCAAGTTAGTTTTACCTACACCTGCTTTTAACAGCATGCATATACATACATTTATTTAGACTTTCATGGCATTGCATTTAATGTTGTTTGCAAACAAATAATGCTAGACTGTTAGGATCAGCTTCACATTTGTGAGACATTTTTGGAAATGGTTCTAATCAAGGTCAGTGTGCACGTGCACACGTGGTCTTTCATTAAAATAGCCACTACTTTATTATTGTTTTTATACCATATAATTCAGTAAATATATACAAATTTAAGTTTTTAAATAGTTTTGGGGCCACCGTATAAACAGTTGAAATGATTTGGATGTTCCCCATGATTCCCAAACCACACTCCACTTCCTCTTTCCTACTTTGCCAGGCTTCTGTCATTCACACCCCCACTGTGATGTCACCATCTGTAGCCCTAGACCTGTCTGTCACTGGATTTTGTGTGTGTGTGTGTGTGTGTGCGTTTGTGTGTGCGTGTGTGTGTGTGTGTGTGTGTGTGTGTGTGTATATGCGTGTGTGTTTGTGTGTGTGTGAATGCACCATCTGTCCACCCTGGTCCATCCCTTGATGCATTTATTTACACTGCTTGCGAGTATATATCGCTAACGTATCTCTCCCTTTCTCTCTTTCTTTCACACACACATGCATCTCACACCATTAACACTCTCCATTTCATTCATATACTCACGACATAAAACCCTTGGGGTAGTATTACGTTTCATGAAACATGTACATATGACCCATTAGTTGGGTACTCATGTTCCAATTGATTCCTTTGAACATATGTCCACGTAACGTTTCATTCGGTTTTTACAAAATGTCAATTTTACGTGGCTGTGTGCATAACCACCACCGTGATTTCCTAGTGAGGTAGAAAGAATTTTAAGGCATAATTGGCAGGCTCAAAATGTGAAGACTTCCAAAACAAACACACCAATAATGTGCATATGAGGAGCATCATGGAGTTGCTGCTGATAAAGAGCATTCAGTCTTAATATTTCATTTTAGTTTTTGTTTTATTAGCTCCTTTCCACCAGTTTGACTCATTCAAGCAGATTGAAAACATGATAGGTGCTAGTTCACCCCCCAAAAAAAACTAATTTCACAGAATTTTTATGTAATTGTTTTTACTGATTTTCCACGTAAAATGTAAAAAAAACCAAATACGTTACTGTTTTTTTAAATAAGATGTGTATGTATTTTTGAAATAACAGAAAAAGACTACAAATTTACAACGGAAAAAACAAGATTTTGTTAAATTTTGAAATACGGTCAAAAGCTGTAAAATTACTGAATAAGACAACACATTTACAAGAAAACCAGAGAAAACTATTTAACATATATCCTCATATCCTATTATTATTTAATTATTAATTCATTATTTTACGGTATATTTCTGTGTCTCCAGCTTACAGAAAATATATCTTTTTTACAGATTTTTTTTACAGTATATGCTTTTCAAACCTGTGTGACTTTGTTCTGTGAAACACAAAAGAAGTTCACATTTCACTACACAGACACATAGTTGTGACATCCTAATTCGTTTTCCCACAGTCTAACTTACATCAGTCATCTCTGTAGGTCCACGTGTGAAAACACACACTGTAATAATTGAAAAGTGACGGCTGAAGACGGCTCGAGAACAAATGGCTGCCGGAGGAGCTGCCACTTGATTAAGAAAATGTGTATTTTAAGCAGTGGGGTGTGACCTTCTGTCAAGATACTCACAGGCCGATCAACATTGTGTCTGTAAAGTTAATGTGTGAGGTTAAAAAAACAGGGTCAGATATATTCGTCAGGGTTCCGGACTAAAATGTCCCATATATTTAAATGGATCGTACTCACTGGATCAGTGGGGACCTACCCATAAAAATGCTGTCCCTGGTCCCAAGAAGTGAAGGTGAGCGACAACCCGGCTGTGGTTTCAGAGATCTACATTAGCACTGACACCTGTTGTCTGTTTTATAAACTGCAACAGTTCATAGTGGTTTCCAGAGATATGCTGGATGTGTGGGACAACAGATTTCAAATATAAAATCTAAGATAAAATATAATTGTTAAAACTTGTCAAAGGGTAATTATGGGTGGTTACACCTCAGACGTTCGGCATCGAGGTTTCTCATGAAAGCTCTATTGAATAGATTTGGCACCTCTGTTTCTCAATCAACCTGTAATATCCTCTTCCTTATACGAGGACCTGACGCCCTTTTACACACTGGGCTACAACCATGAGAACAGCAGACGATCTTATAAAATACTGGGTTCTTTTATAATCCGTGGTTGGGACAAACCCAACTGTTGGGTTAAATGTAACCAGAAAATGATCATATTTGACCCAACCAGGGGTTGAAAATAACCCAGTATTTTTAGAGGAATAATATTATTATTATGTTATATTATTATATTATATTATATTATATATTATTGCCCCCAGAGTGTGTTTTGTTATTTTATAATATACAAGTAAATATATGTTATGTTTATCCATAAGGATTTATTTTGGCACACTGAGGATAAAATTGTCCTAGAGGAACTTTTGATAAAAAAATCAATAAAATTAATTTAGGAGACTAGTCACAAATGTTTTAAATAATATAATTTATTGATATGTCCGTATATATAAACGCACACATATATAAATTATAGTACATCAATTTTGTATGTTTTTAGTTTTGTAGTTTGTGTGTGTGGAGGAGTGAGTGGGAAGTGAGGCGTGAGTATTTCCGTAATGTTTTCTCAGCTCCAGTCATTACCACGGCGGAAATGCTAATGGCTGTTTGAATAAGACCAGGTTCGAGGGGGCACTGGGGGCTCAAGGCTTTGTTTGACTTGCTGATCCCATCTGCCCGGCGGCTCTCAGACACTGTTGTTTTTAAATTACGTAGGGGATATTGCTGGCCAGGCAAAGATATACAAGTAAAATCCCAATGCTTTTAAAAACCACGGGAAAAATGCTGAACGTTACAAATTATAAACCCTTGTCTTCAGCTCGACTCTATAGCCCCAAATGATTTATGTTTGAAATAATATTGCTACAAATCACTTGTGTGAGGCCTTCAGACGGGCCAGCCTGTTTTTGGACTTTGAAGTAATGATGGATTAGATGAAGTCTCAGGTCCTGTTATGCCATAGAAAACCTGTATACATAAATGGAGATATACACACCATGTAAACAGACCCATTATTTCACAGAAGCAAACAAAATAGTTACATTGTCTATAAAATCTGTATATGATGCATTACAAAATAATTCATAGTGGGTTAAAATACAAATAGCATAGCACAGTTATTACCAAGTCATGGTCACATTTTAAAGACCATAATGAATTGTAAGATGGATTCATTTCTTGTTAATAACGTGGTCAAATACATTATGCTCTAAAAATGTAAGTATGAATCATAATATATTATAACTGTGAGTATAAGTCCGTCCAACTGCAATTTATTATAGGGTGTATAAACTCGCATCACAAAAGCATTACAGTGCTTCAGGATAGGATTATAACGGACTATGCACAGGCGTCACAGAAATTGGTACCAAAAGGATCTCAGAGTTTACCCACATTCTTTCTCAGGGATTATTATGACCATAAACTTTAATATCTTCTGAAAGGATGAAGAGTATTTCATTAGAGTGGAATGTTCAGCCACTCAACGGAAGAGCGCCTTCACTAACATGATAAAGGACGTGTTTTGGACAAGCCGACACAGCCAAGCAGAACCACATACATCCCTAATTATCTCTCACCGCACCATTACATTCAGGAATCTAAACAATAGAGGTGAAATATGCATATAAACATGCGGCATTTGAGAGAAAAAAACAGTAGCTGTCATAAAACAGATATGCACTCTATATGCGTATACTGTCTCTCCATTTTATTTTTCACAGACAGAATTGGGCTGTATATTGACAAATATTGATACTGTTGCATTAAGTATAAATTATAACATAAAAAAATACCTGATAAAGACAAAATATTTGAGATAGTAATATAGAAGGTTGATAAAAACACAGAAAATATAGTTAACAAATATTTAAAGAATTAGCTAATAAAATAATTATATAAATATACAACTGCCAAAAATAATGATACAAATACGAATATACGAAATACGTATAAAGAACCATACATTTGTCAGTAGGCCTACTTGTGCTTCAAAGTAACCCAAAATAAATGATTTGCCATAAATTGAAATAGAATTGACTACAGCAGTTTAACAAGATTTAGTAAATAATTAATAAAAACATTTTTGCTAACACTTTACAATAAGGTGCTATTAGTTAACATTAGAACATTAGCCACAATGAACAATTTCGTTTTTCAGCATTTATTAATCCTTGTCAATGTTAGTTCACGTCAATTCAGTTATTCATGTTAGTTCATGGTGCATTAACTAATGTAAACAATGACAACGTTTGTTTTTAATAATGTATTAGTAAATGCTGAAATTAACATGAATTAATATTAATAAATGCTTTAGAAGAATTGTTCATTGTTAGTTCATGTTAGCTAATGCCTTAAGTAATTGTTAACAAATGTCATTACCATCTAAAAGCCACAGAGACTGAAACACAAAAAGTAAGTTTAAAAGTAAAAGTCACTATTTAAAAAAATACTTGAGTAAAAGTAAAAAAGTATGCAATAAAAAAACTACTCATGTAGCTAGTTACAACGTTACTCTGTATCTGATTATATAGGCCTACTATTCATAAAATAAATATTATTATTAAAATGGTTTTGCCCATTGTTCAAATAATGCTTTTAAAATAATTGACTCAAAAGAATCGATCACTCGGGAATGCGCGTAAATAGAGAAGACACGACAACCATGAAATAAACAAGCGTTCAAAAATGCATATTTTAAAATGAAGGTCAAGGAACATCACACAATGTAACGAAGTAAAAGTACAGAATTTCTATTAGAAATTTACTCAAGTAAGAGTAAAAGTACACGCTTTTAATTTTACTTTAAAAGTATATATATTCCAAAATGTTACTCAAGTAAATGTAACAAAGTAAATGTAGCGCGTTACTACCCACCTCTGCACAGTACTGCAAACAGCTTTAACAGGGACGTAAAGTTGTGTGTTTGTGTATGTTCGTCACCTCATAACCCAAGAAAGGCCCCTAACTAGTGCAAATGGACACTCGCTATTTTACTGCACAGTCTTATTGCCCTCTCCATAGTTCTCTCTCTATGGGTGGTTTGGGGAACATCTGCAGGTTACAATGGCCCTTTTATTAGTTCTCTGTCCTGTACATTGTGCACACACACACACCCTATAAGCCCACATGCCTGCATTAGTTACAGTGGAAGTCCTGCGTGAAGATGACATTTAGTGTTGTTGTGGATTCCTGCTAAAGACTTGAATGTTCCTTTCATTACCATGGCCATGACTATCGCAGACATTGAGAAAGACACATCACCGCTCTTTGATTATGACTGATAGAAGTTTTTCAGCGGTTTACTGTAAAAGTGGCAACATCGTGTTGTTATCTTTTGGTTCTTTTGTATTTAATCATTTACTTAATGTTATGTCATTCATGTCAAACCTGTTTGGCTTTCTTTCTTTTGCAAAACAAGAAAATGATCTGAAGAATGTTGGAAATTAACAACACTGGCCCCCATTGACTTCTATTATATGGACACGAAACTATTCTTAAAATATCAAGTCATATGCGAGTCTTGAGTCACATGAAGGTTAATAAATGATTACAGAACTTTCATAAAAAATGATTACAAATTAAATTCAAATTAAATGTAAATCGATTGCATTTGGTCACCAGCCGTTCTATGTGGTTTCGGTCTTACTCATTACATCATCAAAAGGGTACAAAGTTTCATCGAAAGGCATGAAAACTCTATACTCCAGAAAATAATCGGCTGATTTGCGATTAAAGAAATTTAGTGTATTATTATAACTCTGATAAATCTGATCCAGCCTCCCGATACTCTTTAGCTTTCTCTATGTTTTAAATGTAAGACTTGTTTTTGTTTGTCAGTTCATAGAATAACTCAAGATTGAAAGTTGAGATCTGCATCCTCACATCTGTGTTGATCTGTTCCTCTTTCTTATTTCTCCTCCGGTCACATTGACTCTAAGTGATATGGATGTTTACGATTATAGACAGCACAGGAAGAACAGAGCTCTCCGCTGGCGTGGCGACTGCCACTGGGCATCCTAAACAGCTCACACCATCCCAAATTCGAAACTGTGGTTTCATTCTGCCCAGACATTGGCCCGGGAGAAAAAGTGAGAAAAACCGAGAGATATGAGGGCTTGATTTCTGAGTGGTAACAGTTGTATCCACAGGTTTAGCTCTGGCCTTTCGAGGACACCTCCAACACAACAGATTGAGCCCGATCACACGAGAGCATCTGTTTTTGAAGGCACGACCGCACCGTTACAGATTCGAATCAGCACTTGGGGACACTAGTAACAAAAGACAGCCGCTCTTTCCTCTTCTTGATTAAGACTGATTCATTAGATTAAGGAAAAATAAGGGCTTGGAGTCATTCTGTTGTAATGACTTTCACAGCAGAAAATCCGGTTTCATGCTAATGTGGAGAGCTGTTCCAAAAGTCCTATCACCAATTCCATCTCTGTCTCTCTCTCTAGATTCATTCTATGTTCTAGTAAGATGTCTGCTGACTACTTCTAAGGAAACATCCTATCACGACCATCTCTCGACTTTTTTTCTGTGAAATCTGTGGAGTGCTGCAGATCGGATTTAAACCTGTTAAACCACACTAAGACTACTAAACTCCCATTGAAGATGAAAGGATAATAAATCAATAATCCAACCTGCAAAAATAAAAAGATAATTATTTCATTCTAAAAGTTTTGTAGGCACTTGTAAGTGATCAATTGCAAATTCTCTTCGTGAGCAGCAACTCCTCACATCACAAAAGCATCTCTATCCAAATAATGTGGAGGCCATTTTGGACCCCATAGTGTAGGTCTAACCATCACACACGCTTACTGAACATCCACGTTAACCTTTAACCTCTGAGTTCATCAGATTGAGTAGAGCTTGATCCTCTAATTGTGACATTTGCCATACACATTCATGCTTGATCACACACTTTCTCCGTCCTTTCGCGAACAAAACACACCCTGAGCTTCTTGACCTTTCCTGGCATAGTTCTCTATAGATTTCGTTTACCCTCTAATCTTCAGTTTAGAAAAATTGGATGCGTAATATGTTATAACAGCTCATAGTTAATGGATTGTGTGATTAACAGGAACGACCCCAGTGGGCTTCTCGATTTGCAAAACTGCGACGGAATGAATGCCAATGCGGTAGTGATGTTGATGTGACATTAATCTTACTCAATGACCTGAAATAACGTTTGTAAAGACACAGATGACTGTGCAGACAACTGGTCACGCTTTTGGCACTATACACACAAAAGAAGACATTGGGGGAATTCACGTAGAATGAATTATCGCTGTTATTTTGTATGGGTGATCTGTGTTGTTTTAGTGCCGGATTTGATAAAGGAATTATGCAAACCAGGTACGTGATCAAGCACAAACAAAATTGCTAAACGCAGACTGCATGGTGCAATTTCCGATGTTACAGGTTTGTCCTAAACGTTACGTGACTGTCCTAGATGTCTCCAGTCTGGTATATTTTACTTGGACTTTTCAGCATTGCTTTATGGATGCGTAAAGACATGTTTCGTGATTTAAAACAGAATGAAAGTTTCATGGTCCCACATTAAAATGCTTCATTGTCGAAGTAAATGTAACAACGAACAAGTATATGATTTTGTTCTTGTTGTAAAGCCATCAAATGATCATTTTTGATGTAAAAAATATGTACAATAGTTACATTAACCAGGCCTAAAATGCTTAATATCCTCCATCTCTCTATGTTAACCAAAGCATGTCTTGGCCTAAAACGGAATAAGAACATTGGTAAGTTTCACACATGGTGTCCAGATCTACACACCCACACAAACAGTGTTTGAGAGGCACAAACAAACACTTTATGTTCACTACATTCATTCATTCCTGCTCTTTTCTTTCTTGTTTCTCTTTGTTTATATGCCCGGCTGTGAGGTGAAGGCACGTCTGGTTCCCACTCTGCTCTTTTGCTTTCTTCAGGTCAGCGACATTTTGCCGGTGAGCTGGTGTCCACTCTACCACATTGCTGGCTATTGTTCTAGGGGGAAAAAGTTCACTGATTTCATAATCTACCGGAATCGTCCACTCTGAAGCAGGTCGCATGAGAACTGGCTGCTGTTTTGGTGTTCACAGTTGAAGGTTAGAAGGTATGTGTTGGGTAAATGTTTTCTTTGGCTCTATGAACAACTATTAAACCTGTTTAAACACTGTCTAGATGTTTAATTGATATTGATGTGTTTTCTGTGTGCTGGTGATAGACTGCTAATAATGCTTGATGTTTTAACAGTTGAAAGTACATGCTGTTGAACACTAATCTGCTAAGATGTTAATGCATCTAAACAATCATAGATTTAGCCATTCGGGAATACTGAAAGACAATAGCTCTGTTCTAAATCCTGCTGAGCCACCTGATTAGACAACATCCCTCTATATAGCATGTCATTCAACATTATGAAAACTCAACCTCATCAAACCAAAATTGTATATTTACGGTTGCTCATGAAAAGCACAAACAAATATGTTTATTCAATAAAAAAGTACATTCTATATGTTTATTTAAAGGCATAGTTCACACAAAAAATTGAGTTTCTTTCATCATTTACTCACCCTCATGTCATTCCAAACCTGTATGACTTTCTTTCTTCTGCAGAAAAACTAAAGATACAGTATGTTGATGACCATACAACATTGGACCCCATTGACTTCCATTCATTTTGTGTTCCATATGAACACAAAATGACTGAGACATTTCTCAGAATATCTTTTGTGTTCCGGCGCGATGGGACACGACAAAAGATATTAGAAACGCATTAGAACCCATTATAATATTACATTTTATAAAAGCTACAGTACTATGCTGTCTAGAATTTCAAAGAATTGCAGTACTACAAACAATCCCAATCCCAAAATGCATTCCATCAAGCGACAGTGCCTGTCGCGTCTGGTGTAGACACGATGTAAAAATGAACTTGCATTTTGGGAGTGGGATTGTTTGTAGTACTGTAACTCTTTGGTATTCTAGACAGCACAGTACTGTAGTTTTTTGACTTATGCTTTTGTGGTGGTTTCTGTTACTCTCTTTTCTGTATTGGGTTGGAAACTTTAGGGTCCTTCTCTGAAGTCCCTTTGTCCCATGTCTGCTCAGGAAAGTTTCTGTGTGTGTGTGTAGATGTAAAAAGGTCAACTCCTGCATTGCTGCCAGGTGACACACACATCTGTGTGTTTACAACATCTCATCCAGGAGGTCACAGAGATTAATGAACCTGAAATAACTCTTGTTAGCAGGTAAGAGAGAGAGAGAGAGAGAGAGAGGGTTTCCAGGTGTGAAATGGAGGAGGGTAAGAACAGAGAGACAGATGGAGTGATAGAGGAGAGCACTCATCTTTGATTAAATTAGTATTGAGTAGTGAGAGCTGAGCTTAAAATGCAACTCAACATCTTTTTGTGTTGTAAAACTAGTGACCAGATGTCAGAATATCAAGACCCCATTAAAAAAAATACAAGGATTATTGTCTAAACTTTTTTGTAGCATTGCATGTTTGTGAAAAGTAAAAGAAAATAATAATAAAAAATAATTCTGGCATCATTTACTCACCCTCAAGTTGTTTCAAATCTGTATGCATGTCTTTGTTCTCATGAACACAAAGAAAGATATTTGGAAAATTGCTTGTAACTACACAGTTCTTGGCCACCATTGACTGCAATAGTAGGTAAAATTACAATGGTAGTTAATGGTGCCCCAGAACTGTTTGCTTTCCTACATTCTTCAAAATATCTTCTTTTGTGTTCAACAGAATAAAAAAACGTAATGCATTTTTTCCTATGTTAGTCGATCGTGGCCAAGAACTGTTACAAGCATTCTTCCAAATATCTTTCTCTGTGTTTATCAGAGCAAATACATTTATACAGATTTGGAACAATTTGGGATAAGATAAGTGATTAAAGAAGATTCAAGTGAAATGAAATCATCATTGTGAAATGATGCTGGGAAACAATTAAGACTTTGAAACGGTGTGACCAAACCCATGTGTATTTCTAACGTTACAGTTAATGAGCAAATCCCTGTTAATGCTTTCTTTCTTCTCTCTTGTTCCTTTAGTGTCTAAATACCTGTGTGGTTTGAGAAAATTAGCCAGGGAATAAACAGAATTGATTGACGCTTTAGAGTTAATCCCCATATCAATGACTCCTGGAGAGACCGGATACATTTACGTATGCTGGGGATCAGGGAGAGAAAGTGAAATCAGAGGAGTAGCAAAGAAGATGAAGGTATCGGAATACATTGTGGACACATGCATCATCACTGTTTAACATATTTATCTATCTGTCTAAATTCCTCGCTCATCGCATAGCTCTTTCCATGGTTTATGGCCCCTGTTGTCTGTGCCCGAGGTGAAGGCCCCTCCCTGGGAGGAGAATTCAGCAGCAGTGGGGTTAGAGGTCTTCTGGTATTGCTGGTGTGTTGCTGAGCAGAAGGTCTCTAATGCAAGAAACAAACAACACTGTCTTAATGAGCCACAGTCTGTTAATATTTTAACACTCACTTAGGACTCATGACTGCGGGGAGTAGAAGGAGAAGAAAGGGAGATGGTTGAAGAGACTGAGGATGGCAATAAATTGAACACTGAGCTTATTGAAAGTCTTCAAGAAATGTTTGAGATGAGATGATCATAGATGCCCTTTGTTTGTGTCTTGGATGTCTCTGTGCATATTAGATATATGTATTTTCAAGAATATCTAAGAAAGACTGAAAAAAATAGGTAGGGCTGTCACAATTTTGGATTTTCACTATACAATTATTGTGTCCGAAATATTTCACAATATCTTATAAATAAGATAATATCAGTTTGTAACAATTGTGGATCTCACTCGCATATTGAGAAAATGTCCCACATTTTCATCAGTCATTTTATTTGTCCCCTAAAGAAACATGTTCTTTAACCCGAAACGCTTGTTTGCGCCATTGTTTATTTCACTTTTTAACAGTGCTGTGTCAAAACCAGCATCCCAGTGCACTCCAGTGTCCAATGAGCTCATACAAACGCAACTAGATTTTTAAAGTCTGACTTTTACCCAATATATGAAAAGAAGGCAGTGATTTCAGTCATCAAGAGGCTGCAACTGTCAGTAGATCGGGTGGCGATCCTCCCATGTCAACTTGCCGAATAAAAACTCACTTAAACATGGTAAACTGTGTGGCTTTGAAACTGGGTTTGGCCTTTAGGTTGTGGTAAGAGTATTTTAATAAAAATTATTTGCAAATCATTAAATGCATTATTTAACAATTATACATTTAAAAATAGAAACTCTATTTCATTATTTGTTTGTTCTTTATTCCTTTAGTTTTCTCTGTTTGAGAAGATCTTCAAAGTTTACAAAACTCCATGTCTGTTCTGTGCTCAAAATTTAAAGATCCTTAAATTGAAATCGCCATAAAATGTTTATGTTGTATAACATTTTGTCTATGCCTTAATTATGTTGTAGTTGGAATGGACTAAATAAGAAATTATTTTCATAAGCTAAAAAAATTAGGTTACACTTTATTTTACAGTGCCCGTGTTACAGTGTCATTATACATTTAAGTCTGAGTACTAAAAATGAACTACATGTACTTACTATAGGGTTAGGATTAGTTACTATGCATAATTTATAGTAAATACTATAGTTAATATATGTAACATGTAACAAGGGCACCGTAAAATAAAGTGTTACCAAAAATTATATGAAATGTTTTTATTCCGTTATTATATCACAGTTTCAATGGTGTCCTACATTGTCCCACACAAACGGATTACCTGTCCCAAATTTGGTTTGTTGGATGGTGGTCACCTAAGTAGACTCTCATGTGGTTGAAGGAGTGCAGCCACAAAAGACCGCCTGCTCTCCGCGCGCTACTTAACTTACTTACTTAATCCTCTTCGTCCCACGTGAGACATAAGGCCGCGCGCTAGCCAGACATGATTTAAACTTAACCGGCTAAAGATATAAAAGGTTGGTTTAAAGACACAAACCGTACAAAGCACGATGTTTTCTTACCATTCTAGACTTTTAAAACACACTAAGTGCCGGGTATACTTTTCCGCGTCCGTCTCGCGCACAAACACGTCGGCACAGCTTCTTGAGCACACTCAATCGCGAATAAGCGCGGATAGAAGAGTTTGACACATCACATGCGCAGCACGTCACCGAGTGGACTCGGCTCATATCACATTTTTCGCGCATGCGCTGTTGTATGCGTCCAGTCCGCTGGGTCTCAAAAAATAGGTAGCACGCGGATGGGGTGTGCAGACGACCGCTGAGAAAAATTACGATATTTGGGCGGCCGGACTATACTTTTGCCTTTACAGTGTTCGGCGCGGCTGTCAAAGAAGGAATTAAAAACGCTTTCAGTATGTTTTTCTGTCATTTCCGGTCACGTTCACATGTAAACTGCATGCGCTTATTTAGATCTAACAATTTCTGCATACAGCTGCTTAATAGTGCTTATGTTTTCACTGTCGTCATCCCCTTAACGGTAAATAGGCCTACCTTAACACTTTAAAGTAAAAAAAGCGATGGTTGCTGTCACTTAACCTCTTTTTCTCTAACGCTTTAGAAAGCTAGTCAGCTCAGGGCTCATGCGAGTGCCCGATAACCAGTGCGAAAGATGCTTGAGACAGTTGACGGATTTGTGACTTGCTCGATCAGGCCGCACCTCAGACCTCTCTCTTTCGGTGTCTTTTTGTGCTTCAAGGGACATGTCAAAATGTCAAAATACCTGACTTGACGAGTATCCTGGAAAACAATCAGTTAAGTTATGTCATTTTTATATATAACACAAAGAATATGCATTCTGTTATCTGAAAATATTATTTTGCATTTGATTATATCGGTATCTGAACACCATTAAGCCTAAAAACCTAAAGCAATGTTTAATTTGTTCCGTTTAATTACATTATCCCTGCCAAAGAAAGTAGCTTTTAGCAACTTGTTAGCAACCACCGTTTTTAAGACAAATTAAGGCTTTAAAAAACTTGGCTCCCTGTGGCCCAAAGTTGCCCCTGCTTTTAAAAAATCCTAGATCCACCACTGGTAAATCTTAAGGCAAAACGATACATAGTTGATTAATTTTTATGTATTTGTAGCATTAACACAATTTTGATAAACATGGTTTTAAATATCACGGTTATTCTCTATACCGGTATTGTGACAACCCTAGAAAGACGTAAAGAAAGGTTTTAGATAACACTTCTTCCTGTCTCCAAAGGGATTAGTCGTGGAAGTCATTTACCCACCAGCCCCTGCGTGGTAGAGCGAACATCCATTGGTGTGGAACGCTGCTCTCGAGTCACACCCACCAAAGAGGATCATGGGATACTTATTCAGAGCTGCAACAATGACAAATGAAATGGTAAAACTCAATGGAGAATCTGTTTGTAGAAGTTTAGAAACACTAACCTATTTTTAATGATTAGAAGAACATCAAGTTAACCAAAACTGTGAAATTACATGACTGGAAGTATGAGAATTGTGCACTATGCAGTAACATTACTTAATAAATGTTCAATCAAAACCCACTTATTGTTTCTACAAAGTATTAACCATTTGCCTAGATTGAAGCTTTGCAAACTCATCCACACAAGCAAATCTCATTAGGTATCCACCTGAGATGAGTTTCTTGAGTTTATCATGTGTATAATGGACACTTCCTTCACTCTCTCAAAGTGAACTATTAAAAATAATCATACAGTAAAGTAAACAGCTTGAATGAAGTTTAACAAAGCTTTTTTAAAGACATTTAAACATCAATTTATATTTGCTTGTTAAATTGCATAAACCAGAAGTGAAGTATTTTTACCCTGAAGTATACATTTTCAATGATCTTATACTTATCTGTGTTTTTACTTTGGAAAATTTTTACTTCACTACAACATAAAGCATATATCATACTATTAATCCAAAACATTTCATAAATACATGTGGTCAGATTTTTACCTTTCATACAAGTATACACACGTTTTTTGTTTTTACGTAAGAACTAGATTTTTAATAAACTTAAAGGTAAAGGTAAAACTATTTTTGTAAAAAATATGATATATGCGCAATTCCAAACTTCAACCTTACTATTAAAAGATAAAGTATATTTTCCAAAGATGTTCACTATATTGATAGCACTGATGTCAACATTTGGTGGTTAAAATATGTTTTTGAAGCATTATTTATATTTTTAGTGCATGATTTTCAATTTTTCATGATTATCACATACATTGTCCATATTTCTTATGAATAAATGGGATCATTTAAATTAAAATGTAGTAACTATTTTGTGGTCTATAATGAGCCGTACCTTCTCTATTACTTGGGTATTATTGCTTCTGGTTTATATATTTGAATTTACAGAAATCCCACAAAATAAGCAGTCTCACAAAAACTGACCTTTTTTGTCACATGTAACACTGTTTTGAAATAGAAAACTCATGTATAGGCTGATATTTTTAGATATTTTATGGACTGAAGGGTTAACTAAAATATAGATTCAGTATTTTGTTAACTCTGGGCATTTAAATGTTACATAAATAACGCTGGAATGCCCACATGCTTTATAATGTCATGAATTCATCTCTGGCATAAACACGCCACGAGTATCAAAACTTTGAATGCAATGCATTTTGCATTACATGGCACATTTCTGCTCGTCTCTTTCTCTTAATTGCCATTGAAAGCAAAGCGCTTTCAGAACTGAAATATTTATCTTAGTCTCGTCTGTAATCCATCCCTCTGGTTTTGTTGTCTTCAGGTTAAAGTTGAGACGCCTCTTTTGTCCTCAGATGTCACAACACCGTTAACCAGCAGCTGCGACAGCAAGGACTCATGGGAAACATTCTTTTACCTGTGTTAAAAGCATTTCCTTCAGGTGTGTGTGTGTGTTAACCTTTGACAGGGCTGAGGTTCAGAGAGTGACTCTCTCACTGTGTTTGAAAATACTTAAAGTGAAGTAGAAGAAAGAAAGAAAAGACAGAAAGGGGAAATCAAGGGACCGGGCCCTTGGGCAGACGCTTTTTTCCCCCATCAAAGGGGCCGCCGGAGCCTTCAAGTGAAACCTGATCATGTTATTGGTCAGACAAACATTTACAGGTGGCATTCGCATTACTAACTTGTTCTCTATCCTTTAGCTTATTTAAAACAGAAAACCACAAACATCATTTCTGTGATCGTTGTTTGTGCAACCTCTCCTCTAAACCTGTTTCATTTTTAAACAGTTTCCTCTCTGTGATCTGTTCAGATACGATGTTCTCTCTGAGGAAGCCGATAAACAGACAAACTATTTAACCTGCAAAAGACAAGAGATTTCTTGAGTGAGCGCAAGTCAAAGCCATATGTTCTGCTCTCTCTTTCTCTTTTGCTCACTAATGAGTGTGTTTCTCAGCTCCTTGGTGGATTAGGCATGCAAAGAAATAGCGAAGCAAAGAAAAGATCCAATTGAGAGACAGCAAGGTCTGCGGAGCTCAAAGGGAGAGAAAAGAGGGCGAGAAAAAGGGGGCGAAGGGTAGAATAGTGCGATCTGCAGGGGGCAGACCCTCACACCGGGACCTTCCTCTTTTTCTATCGTCTCTTTTTCCCCCGTTCTTCTTCGCTCTGCTTTTGGGATTCAAATGCAGTCTCATTAGTTTTTATTGGATTGAAATGTTTTGCGAGGTCCGTGTTCATGTAGAGCTCGGTGATGGGATTCGAGAGGCTATGAGAGCGCCAAATAAGTTGTATCCTTTTTCCTTTTATTCTTCTGTCTTTCACAAGTTTATTCCCATCCCTCCTTCTGCGCCTGCTAATTGTGGTCTCGTCTTCACGCTTTCATTTAAACCGGCTTAGAAGTTAAAAGAAAGAAGCGGTTTTTCGCTCTCTACACACTTCGGTCTTCTGTTCTTGGTTTTCTGAGGGCAAATTGATGTGATTGACTCTCATGAGATGGAGATGAGGGGAATAGACACGCGCGTGCACACACATGATTTTAATTGGTTGATGGTGTAATATTAAGTATAACAATAAGTGGGCTATTTATCACTTTCCATATCTATTTGCATTTAGTTGTAATCTTTTTAGTCAGTTGATTTTCACAAACCTTTACCATAATAAATTGAACTTTTTTTACATAAACATTAAGGTGGCTTTGCTCACAGGGTCTCTCTCAGTCTCCTGCTATTGTGTTGTTTCCTTTGCTGGCTCCTGTTATCAGTGAAGATCTGCTTCTGTAACTCTCAACACTACAGGACACAAAAAGCCACCACACACGCACGAGCGCGCGCGCGCACACACACACACACATACACACACGAGCTCACTTTCCCAGGCTTACTCCCGCATGAATCTGAGAGAATCAGTGTTACTGACCACTCAAATGTTTTCTGAACTGATTCTAACATCTCATACATGACCTGTCTAATGAAGTGTTTGGCTCTGTGGACCTTTACTCCACCCGATAATTCTGTCTTCATTTAATCACACTCAAGTTGTTCCAAACAACGAATGATAATTTAAAAAAATTTAAGTAACTGAAATTTTTGTTGCTAATATTTTTCCAAATATTTTTCTTTGTATTAAGCAGAACAAAGAAACTTATAGAGGTTTGGGGAGTAATTTATGACAGATTTTTCATTATTGGGTGGAGTATCCCATTTAAATCATAAACTGTCTTAAAACTTAATTGCTGGTAGAGGGATAGTCATAATTTGTATTGAAAGTAATATATAAAAATGGATTTAAGACAGCAACCATTGGTCATTTATCACTTTTTACACACTTTTTCATCACTTTTTTTGTCACAATATCAGATTTTCACAACATGATTTGTTTTGGCCAACATTTTCATGATAGCTATATTATCACAATATTAATTGATTAAAGTACATCAATATTGTAAATAAATCATGTTATTAGTCGAATAAAATTTTGTTTATTTTGTGCTTTTTCTCTTTTTGGCCAATCAATGAAAATAAGAGAATAAAGGCACAGGGAGAGAGTTTGTAACCGTTTTGTTGCGAAACTTATGACACTTCTGATGCTGAAATGTTCACAACATTATCATCGCCTATGTGTTTTATTAACATGATAATCGTGGTTTTTATATCACGGTTATTGATAATACTGTATATGGGTAGTTGACAGTCTATGCAAATTTGTCCTATGGTGTGGCGGCAAAAAGTAAAAAAAACGAACAATGAAGATAAATCTCTCTTGTGCTATTTTATATAAATGCTATTATGCTATTAAATAAATATATAAATAATATAAAAGAATGCAATATTAAAAGTTTGTTTTCTAAATTTTACTAAGTCACACCATAGGACACATGTACGATTTATTCGTCAACTACACATATTCTGACCTGCTTAATTATGATAGACTTACATGACTTATGAGTAAAAACAAGAAAAAACATTTTAGAAAATTAGCAAGAATAAAGAAACACTCATTTAATGAAATACTAATGCAGGAGATTGTAAATCAAACATTGGACATTGTAATGCGAAAGTCCACATGTGAGCTCCGTGCAGCACTGGAAGACACGGACAAAGGCCTTTTTCTTACAAAGATAACAAACACACACAGAGACACAAAGATAACACCCCCTCCTCTGCCAAACTGGCCCTCGACCTCCCCTCTCACCCCAAATCTATACCCTCATTGTCACTAACCCCATCCCGTGATGTTATCTGCTGTGTGTTATCTGCTATGTTCGTTATCTCGCAGTGTAGGTCAAAATATCACCCTGTGCTGCTACCGCTAACTTTCACCTCAGTTTAAACTCAAGTGTATAGACACTCGCATCAGAAAAGTCTCCGAACGTTCCTCAAAATCACTGCGGATCTCATTCATCCCGCCACCATTATGATGTTTCAATACCTCCAAGTCGTTCTCTCGGATTAAACTCCTGAGAACTGATTACTCTTTTCTTCCATCGTCCACTCGTCCTTCTGTTTTCTTTTCTTTTTTCTCTCACTAACAAAGACAACATGACCTAATCTAGGATCAGCGCTCCTACCAGCGCTATTTTTCTTGACCGCCTCACTTCTTTAAGTCTTCTTTCCATCCCCAGTCTCTTAATCAGCTCACTTTCCCTCATCCCCTCTTTCTTTCTTCTATGCTTCCCCCCCACTCTTCCAAATTGTTCGTATCTTTCAGCTCCCTCGCTATTCAAACACTATAATTGGTCATATGCTATGCTAACATGTGAATTAGCTAATTGGTCGGTTTCTTTGTTGGTTCTTTAGCGCTCCGCCGCATATGTTCGTTCATCCATTATTTTTCTCATTCATTGTTACGTGACAGCTGTACGCAGTCACCTTGCGTATACGCGTAAGTGTGGGAAAGCGCTCGCTAGCGCTGTGTTTTGTTTCTCTGTAATGAATTAGCGTCGGCCTATTTCTGGGAGCGGTGGTATATCCTGATTCTTGTTATTCAGCTTTCGTGTAGTTATTTTTCCTCCTGCGTAGCGTGTGATTGAAAGCTTGCGTTTTCCTCTCTCTCGTGTGAACGAGAGACGACAGAGATCTACATAAGCCTTGATGGCAAAAGGAAGGAAAATTAGAAGACAAATAAGGGGGATAAATACACAGAAAAGTGTTGAAGGAAAACGGTCAATGCTGCGTGATTTGGCGCACAAGCCTGCTTGCACTGTTTCGGTGTGTTACGTTTGCATGCAGTGATCGAAAAGTAGATATATTGTTAAAAGTATCGCTTAAATGCAAACCATATATTTTGCTTCATAAAACAAGTTAAAACAATTATCACTCCTGCTGAAAAACAAAAGAAACCATTACAGAAGTTATAATAATTTTGAGCCGTTAGCATTAACCAATGAAACTATTACAAAATGTATTTGTGAAGTGTGTTTTGGGCCTTATTCCAGTAGGATTTAATGGTTTTCTACTGGTTCCCATCAACCAGATAATATCTCACCCATACAACCCAGCACATAACCAGTAGAGACCATTATAGTTTCCATTAAAACCAATGCAATTTAAATTATAACCAATAAATCCATTAGAATTCCGGTAATTGTTTCCATTGTTTTCTTTTCTAGTGGGATTGCCAGTGATAAAAGTAAATTTATAGACAACCGCGTTTCTTTTTTACCAAGGGTTCTTGTTTTTCTTCATTTGTCTCTTTGGCAGACCTTTTGACATTGAATTCTTAAATTGGCAAACCCATGAAACATCCACTGTTTATATCTACATTTGTTTCGGCGAATAAACTTTACACACTCAGAAACAATCCCAGAGATCTTTTGACAAAGATAGATTTCTTAATCTTCAGCTTGCATGTTCTGAAAAAAATATGATATCAGATCAACTGCATTTGCTGCAAATGGTCTGTATTGTGTTGGTTATAAATATTTGCGAGGTCGTGACATGAGTTCGGGAGAATGTGCATTTAATAGATAAATCAGATTAGACAGAGATCACAATCCACACACACATTTCTCCTAAGGGCTGATGTAAAAGCAGGTGGAGTGATATAATCATGGAACCCAACCCTTCCCCGAGGCCACATAGATAAAGAACCTAAATGTTGTTTTAAGATGACCATATACTGTATATTTCACACCTTTCAAAATAAATAAATAGTGTAAATAGTAAAGCTACTTTATTCAAACAATTGCTTCAATATATGGACATATTTTATCAAATAATTTAATGGCTTTATCAATCCAGACACACATGATGGACAGGGATACAAAGAATTAGTATTTCTGTGTGAAACCTTTCTTATGTACTTGTTATTTATTACATTATTACAATTTACAATATTTGTTAACATCAGTTAGCTCAATAGCTAACATGAACAATACGTCTAACACATTTATTAATCTCAGTTCATATTAATTTCAGCATTTACTAATACATTTTTCAAATCTAAAGTTGTATCTGTTAACATTAGTTAAAGGTATAGTTCACCCAAAAATGAAATCTCTTTCATGAATTACTCGCCAACAAGTTGTTCCGGCCCTGTTTAAATTTCTTTGTTTGGTTAAACACAAAGAAAGATTTCTGGGGCACCATTGACTACCATAGTAGAAAAATTTGTTCTGTGGAAGAATTCAGGAAACAAACAGTTCTGGGACACCTTTCATTAAAAATCTACTATGGTAGTCAAAGGTGCCTCAGAAATGTCAGTTGCTAACATTTTTCTAAATATCTTTCTGTTCAACAGAACAAAGAAATGTATACAGGTTTGGAACAACTTGAGGTTGAGTAATTCATGACAGAATTTTCATTTCTGGGTGAACTATCCCTTTAATGCACAGTGAACTAACATGAATAATTGTCACGTTAACAAAATTCAATAAATGCTGAAAAACCATATTGCTATAAATTCATGCTAGCTACTGCATTTACTAATGTCAACAAATTAATTCCTTTTTTATAGTGTTAGCATTTATATGGAGATATACAGATGTGTCTGCTGGTCCTCTGAGGGCTGTCCAGTATATTGGAATGAACCGTGGGCAGCGTGAATGCTCTTTTCAGCAATTCGTCTCATTCCGCTCATTCCTGTGATTAGCGATGCTAGCCAGGAGCCGTATCGCTACAATGCATTTCTCACGCGGGTACAAGCGGCCTCTCTATTCCTTCTATGCTTTTCTTTTACTCCCTTACACGCTCCTTCATTTGGACACTTGGCAGGAGGGTCAGAAGAAAGGGGATTCACACTTTCATTCCCTCGTTCTGTCCTTTTCTTCCCCCTCGATTCTGAACATTCCTGCTGGTGGGACGGCATTCCAGGGCTTTGTCTGAGGTCAGGACGGCTCAGAGATGTTTAATGATGGGGTTACATGAATGGTATCTCTTCTTTCTTTTATGAGAGTTGGAGAAGAGGAAATCTGAAGTGGGTAATAATGTGTTGTTATAACTTAAGGACACAGTTGCTGAATGGGATTGGATTACACACACACAAGTAGATATTAGCACACTTTAATTGTGGGATCATTATCAGCGGAAAAAGGCAAATAGTTTCACACATGCATACCGTAAACACACAGAGTGTTGCTAGAGGGATGCAGGTGTGAAAGGCAATAAGACATTGTAAGAGTCCGGGAGGGTCAAGGAATGTTCCAGGGATAAAAGAAGTAAAAGAAATAGTTCACCCCAAAAAGAAAATTTTGTCTTTCTCTTGTCATTACAAACCTGTCTGACTTTCTTCCGTCCGCAGAACACAAAAGAAGATATTTTGAGGAATGTTGGTAACCGAACAACGGCGGTACCCATTGACTTGCATTGGATTTGTGTCCAGACAATAGAAGTGAATGGCTACGGCCATTGTCCGGTTACCAACATTTGTTTGTGTGTTCTGCAGAAGAAAGAGTCATACAGGTTTGAAATGTGTGGCACAACATTTTATTTAACTGGTATACCTTTGTCCTCATCGACTTCTATTGCATGTGTCTTTGTGGGTTTCTACTAGAAAGCCACAGACACAAGAAAGCCATGCAGGTTTAAAACAACATGAGAACAAATACAAATATTTTAATAAATAATTTTCAGATAATCCAGTCCTGCTCTTATTAATACGCACCACATGCAATTATTATCTGGTTCCTGTCTTCACACGCACACATTTACATCCGTTCAGTTCCTGTCATGTCTTGAATATTTTGAGTTACTGCAATGCATTATACTATTACTTGTTTGATTCTCGCGGCTGGCCTTTTTGAAAAAGACTGATACACATATATGCACAGATCAAACACAATTAAAGTCAGACGTGGTCTGACCTTAAGTTAAAGAAAGTCATTCTGTCCACATATTCAGACATAAAATAATAGATTACAGACTTAAGCACACACATGCATGGCTCTCATAGCCATTTGTGCAAAGGTAAAGAATGTCTAATAATCCTCTAAAAGCCCATTGAGTGGGACAGAAAATGTCGATGTGTTTTTTCTCTTTGCAGTAACTCAAAGACACACAGTGTTTCACACAATATCTCACTTCCTGTTGCAGTGCCATGAATGTAGGAGTCCAGCGGCGTGCCAGCAGGGCCCGCAATAACAATCGGGCGTGCGAGAGACAGCTCTTCTCAGTTCACATACCACCTGTGTAAGTGTTTATGTGGGGGTGACCCCAAGAGCTCTCCACTGAGTGATTAAGATTTCTGTGTTTGATAGCGTCTCAGCAAGCAATGCATGAAATTCCCTCAAATGTTGTTTGTTTGAGATGTGCAGTATTGTCTTTTTCGTTGACATCGGACAGTCAGATAAAAATGAAGAGCATGTGCAGAGGCAAACATGTAAGAAAGAGGATCAATGGATAGTCGTGACCTTCAAATATGGATGAGATGATAATCAAAGGGAAATATTTAACCCAATCAATAATCAATAAGTTATCTGTGTGTGCTGGGTTGAGCAGGAGCTGGAGAAAAAAGGTCTGCACCTCTTTGCTGACCTGATTTGTCGATCTATGAGAAAGGATATAGATCGCATGGGGTCTGGCTCCTCACTTAGTTTAGTCTATTGATTTTTAATATCAAAACTTGAGCATTATGCACATGAAGCATTATGTGTGTAGGTATTTCATGTGTCAACCTTGAGCATTCAAATGTAACAATTTCCTGATGAACAGGTTTTTAAGATATTTCGTAACATGACCCCTTTCTTGCGTCCTAAAGGTGCGATCTCAATAACTCTTTTATTCTTTTACAGCCCTAACACACCCTGACCAGCTTGTAAATGACACTCACACACACACACACATTTTATAATTCTACAAAGCAAGATATTTTACAACAAGACCTGTTCTATCGGTCCAACATAACTGTTAAAGCAAACTTTACAGGGAAGGTCTTTATTTGAACTTTATTTGAACTTTAACATCACCTAATCCATTAGGCTGTAGTAAGCCACAAATCTACTGGACCACTAACTGTCCAATGCCACGGTCGGTTTATGGGATGCAGGTGGGATAATGAGATTTACCACCTCCAGAAAGACACACACCTGGTCAGGTGATGCCCTACCTTGACATACACGCACACACTTTTCTCAAACTTAAATTTTTAGCATCTTCAGTGTAGTCACCATTTCCCTAGAATTTGACGAAATGTTCTCTTGGCATTTCATCAAGCAGCTTCTTGGGGATTTAACCCTGAGATGATTTTTAAACAATATTGAAGTAGTTCCCATCTACTCTGTGCTCTGGCTGCTCTTTTACATCCATTTCAAAGATATTTTATTAAATAGTTTAGTTTGTAATAAAAAATGACATTTATGAACACACCTTCCATTCAAAACCATTTTACGATAATGATAGCATATCACGCCACATTTTCATCACCTTTTGCATAAATTGCTATAATGTTTAACATTTTATGTGAAGTTTTGGTGTTTGTTTTAGTAGCCTAGGCTAAATAGTTTGCAAATTTACATAATGTGTTGTGTTGAAAGTCATAAGTAGCTATTGAGACCTGTTGTCTCAGTTTGACTGTTGTTAGACTTTGTTAAGTTGACAAGTTCTGTTGCTACTTTCCGATTACATTTCTGGCTACATTTAAACATATTTGGCTTAAACATATGGCTACTAAACACATTGATCATTTAATTATTGCTGAGATAAATAAACCTTTGATTGCTGAATATTGTATAATATAGTCCAGTGTGGACAAAATTTAAAGTCAAATGGGTGCCAGCGTGCTGTATGGTCTTTTGTTGTGTAGTGTCACGTCTGGTGTAGACTGGGTGTAAGCTTTATCTGGGAGATGCAGGGATATGCGAATATTTGATCTGTTAAGTGGTTGCGTACGTCAGATTTATTGCATGACTCAGGCAGAGAAAGTCTGTTGCTATCAAACATGGTTTACTTAGTCAACTGAGTCCGTGTTATGGTGAAGGGATTGATCAAATAGGCCAAATTAGTTGATGGAAAGTTGCGAAAAAAATTCATGCTCTCTTGTAAAAGTAAAATAGGATATTATAAGATAGAATACATTGTATTGATGAAAATTGTTCAATTTGAAATACTGTATACATTAGTGAAATGAATTTAAAATAGATGTCTGTAATTGCCAGTATCATTTAAAATAGCCTAAAAAATAAGTATATGATGAGTGATGTGCTCATCAAACAGATATTAAATGGCCATCAGTTCCCATAGAGACACTTCCATACCTATTTCCTGGATGTCTCAGGACCGTGGGTCTGTGTCCGGTCCACTCAGAGAGGTGTCTGCATGATACTCTCTCTTCTGTGCTTTTCCTATGTCGCCCCAACAACTAAATGAGAGGTTCTGCTCTCTTCTCTACCACATGGACATTTTTATAGAACATTGTGCCCAAAAGTGATTGTATTTATAATTTTGTATGGCATTATAGCTTTGCGTATTTATACAAATGCATGTATTTTACAGCATTAGGCTGCAGGTGACTTTGATGTTTTTTGTTTGTTTTGTTACACAAAACTCCCTTTAGTTAAATAATAACATTCTTGTTTACTCGTCGTATCTTAATGTTGGGAAATTTGACCTAATTTATGAAACAAGAATAAAGTTTGTTAAACCTAATTCTACCTGACAATTTACAGTATGTAGCAATGACAAACATACACAGATATACTAAGAAACATAGAAAGAAATTCATACTACTCAATATCAATAAATGAGGTCCAAAGGTTAGTTTGTGTAAGGCCTAACTTTTACCTTGTTGACCCAAATTAATTAAGACATAAAGATTTCTTAGACTATACAAGAGTCCATTGGTTTGTTAACACTTTTTGTTTTGTCTGCGATGTGCTTCCTTTGCCTGGTACTATAGGCAACTATTCAGTCCGCGTTTTAACTCTGTGCTTTGGGTCAGATGTGAATAAAGCTCTTTTAAGTAGATAATAATATCTTTTTACCTCATGTCATGTCAATCGGACGATTATTAATGGCTTTGTTTGCTCGGTTCTAAAGATAGAATAAAGGAGCTAAAAGAGAGAAAGGGTTTTCCTAAGAAGATGAGGTCACAGGTCAAAGCTGTCGGGGGGTCAGAGGCAGGAGTTTGCTTCTGTGACAAGATGAGCTGCATTGAAGAGATTTAACCCTCTCTGACCTCACTGTCACACTGGATGTCTGCTAAAGAGCACAGACCTTAATAGAGTCCAGCCTGAGCGCATGTGTGTGTAATACACTTTCTCGTTTTATTTTAATGCAGTGAGTTCAGGGAGAGATAGAGAGAGAGAAAGAGAAAGAGAGACTCGACAGGGTGATTTGAGAAAATAAAAATGAATGTGACAAGCTGGATATTAACGCAAAGACACATTTATGCTCTTTGACGTGCACATATAATATTTTCTCGAACACACACCGACATATAAACATCAAAAGGCACACACAGATATTTGGCCCATCTGTCTTTGCTTTTCAAAGGAGAGAGAGGTCGGATTGTATCAGCTGTTGTGGACTGTGCTGTCCTCTTGTGGAAAACCATTGACACAGCTGTGTTTGGTTTTTAAATATTACCTTTATATCCCCTTTGCGTGTAAAAACGTTTCATGTCATTTTTTTCCCTTTACGTAGCCTAAGCCATAAGTGAGAATACTGCCATTATTAATCCAATAATGACAACATATGAGGTATTTTGCTTTGACAGCTAGTTTAGCCTAAAGGTTTCAAACAGGTGATATGTTCTGTTTGTCTAAGGCCGGTTTTGTTCTTCAGTTAGACTTCATTTCTGTGTCACTTCATGGAGATGTTTGAACAGGAAAATAAATATTCTTGTATATTTAAATATGTAAACTTGTGTGTGGGCGTGTGTGTGTGAGTGTGTGTATTTTGTAAACTGGAGTTTCTCACGCCAGACTTCATAGTCATGTCTCTACTCACCAAGGGCTCCATTTCCTGCTATTGAACAGCCCTCTTCATTTCTGCTGGCTTATCTGCTCTAACACACACGCAAACACACACGCACACACACATACAGACAGGTTTGCTTCAGTAAATTAGTAAAGACATTTCATAGACTAGATTATTTAAAGCAAAACATATATAAATATAATAATACTTATTGTGTGCTAGTGAGAACCACCTAATGTTCCCTATATTCAATTATATACACAATGTGTTACTTAACAATTTTTAAAGAGATACCACTAAAGAATAATTTTAGTTCCCAGACGAACCATTTACTCATAGATTCTTACAGTATAAGAACATTTTAAGAGTTCATTTGCAAAAACAGTTAACTCAGTTTTAAAAAATGTAAAAAAAAAAAATTACATTCCAATGAATATAAATCAAACTGCAGTTGGGTTGTTTTGCATAAGTAATAATAACTAAAAATATATAATTTAAAATACAGCCAACTAACACAATCATTTTTTTAACCTAAAAAAAACTTTTTTGAAACTAAGTATCTGTATTTGCAAATAAACTCTTTTTCTTACTTTTTTTATAATCTAAAGAACAACTTTCACTACAAATAACCTTTTCTGCAATAGAAAGGTTCTTTCTGGATCAAAAATTGTTCCACTATGGCATCACAAAACACCCGAGAGTGTCATTTTCAAGTGTTTTTGGCATGTATTGCTATATTTGAGAGAATTTTTCAAGAGGGGAATAACCAAACAAACATACAGTGTCATGACACATGTACTGATTGATTTAAGTCTGACATCCATTAATGTGCTTACACACGACACAAGGTGTTTATTAACACAGTCACAACTGGTTTCTCTTTGTACAAACACTTGAAACACATGTGAGCGATCTAAACTGATACCACAGATGCGATGTCTGTAATATAGTTGATTTTGGTTTATGTGGTTTATGTACTTTCTCTCTCTCTCTCTCTCTCTCTCTCTCTAAATGTCAATCTCAACCACTATTTGATATCACAATTTCCACATCTCTATTTTCCATTTTGTCCTTTCTCTCTCTTTCTATCCCTGTTTATCCCCCAACACTCAATCCCTCGCTCTTTTTCTTCATTTGATCAAAGAGCCCCAATTCTGTCAATGCGAGTTTCTGTTCTGGATTACCACACCTCCAGTTCAGGGTTTAATCTGGACTCAGACATGGGAACTGGGAATGCCTGCCATATGTCCCAGAGGAGGCATGGAAAGAGGTCGGACTGTGCCACCAGGACCAGGCCTGAGACCTCAACACCTTTCAAAACATTTGCGGTGAAACGGTGCATGTAAGGTGTTCTTTAAAGCTAGCTTTTTTATTTACCCAGGTCTTTTCTCAGAGGTGATTTGTTTATGTAGAGTCTTAAAGATTTCTCACCTGTTGTCACCGTTACAAAAGAAAGAAAATCCCTGTAGTGCTTCTCACTTCCTCGTTCTCATTAAGCTGTGCGCTCTATCTAAGATGAAGTGACAAAGCAAACACACATCACACAGCAGTGCAGCTTGAGTGTGACCGGGCCAGCTATTCACCCTGTGTGTTTCATAAACACTGGATTAACCCCACTCACACACAGCACCTATCTCACAGAGTGACGCCCCTCCAACCGTAATAGAATCTGACATTGTTTGTGAACTCCAGCACATTCCTGCCTCTAATTCTTTCTGTCTACCCCCCCCCCCACACACACACACAGAAACATTAGCTCATGTCTATGCTTTCATTCTTTGAGAAAGAGATAAAGTTTGCAATTGTGATCGATAAATCTTGTTGGGAATGTAAAAAAATGCAAAATAATTCATTTAAAATGTATTGATATAAGGCAAGATTTACAGTTATACATTCTAGTGAGGGATTCAAACTAACTTGCGTTTTTAACTGTTTTTAGTTTTACACAGGTGCCATAGGAATAGCTTCTTTCCTTCTTTTCTTTCTTTCTTTCTTTCTTTCTATCTTTCTTTCTTTCTTTCTTTCGTTCTTTCTTTCTTTCTTTCTTTCTTTTCATTCTTTCTTTCTTCGACTATCTTTTCTGACAGGTTAAACAAAGCCTGCTCTCTTTGTCACTTTAAACAGACTAATATGCTCTTTGCACTAACTCCCATCTGCACTGTTGTATATTTTACTGGTTTGCACTCTATCTGCCATTACCTATCTTCTTTTTTTAAATATCCCTGCTTGTAAGTGTTGTATTTTACATATACATAATAATCTGTATTTATATATATATATATACACATATATATATATATATATATATATTGTATTTTGTGTAGTGTTATTTGTATGCACCATGGGTCTGAGAGTAACGCAATTTCAATCCTCTATATGTATGTACTGTACAGGTGGCAGAATTGACAAAAAAGCAGACTTTGACCTTTCTTTCTTTCTTTCTTTCTCTCTCTCTCTTTTTTTTCTTTCTTTCTTTCTTTCTTTCTTTCTTTCTTTCTTCAAAGAAACAAGTTGTAGGCCAACAACTAGGTGGCGCTCTGGGCAAATTGTGAAAAAAATTGTGATCCCATTGAAAAGTCCAGTGAGAGATTGCTGATGAGGACCAACCCTCGCAAGCTGCAGACAAACTTTAGCATCACGACATGTGGCATTTCTTATTTTTCCTGAATTTATCAGATTAATTTCGTTTGTATAGGCCTACCGTTAATTTGCATAGCCTATCAATAGGACATATAATCATAGTTGAATCAATTAATTCTTGTAAGTGTTGATAAAAATAGAAGAAATTTAATAAATGTTCTTTTTAAAATCATGTTTGTGTTCAAACGGAAGTGAGGAGTAGGGTCTCCTGATGTGGCCTTTGGGAACACACGTGGAAGATCAGGAATATCATAAGGAAAATGAATGATTGTCGTGTTGTGTCCGCATCCGATGTGGCGGCATTCAAGGGTCATATACTAGAGCTCATATAACTCGCAAATAAAGCGCGATGAATAGGACGAATACGAGACAACTGCAAATGTAAGTGACTATAACACAGTGTGCCTGACAGTGAGTGTTTGTCTCCATCTAGTGGCTGCATTGTAGTACTTCGTATCTGCGTTATAGATTGTATGCAGTGCACTAATAATCTGATAAACTGTTGCTTTTATTAATCCGTCGGTCATTTTAAGCAATGCAGTGAATAACTTTATAAAGCTCACATCGCGTTATAAAATGTTATTTTCTCTTTTGGAAAGAAAGGTCTTCATCTGCTGGACTACTTGTGCACTGCATTCAAAATTGTTTTTAAAATTAATCTCTTGAGAAATAACTAGTTAGTTAGACAACAGAACCAGAATTTGTATATCAAATACTACTACTGCAAATATTAATATTAACATGAAATATTATTAACTTCTTAACACTATCGTAATTTAACTAAATATTTACATAGCCATAATGCTGATGGTGGAAACAAATAAACAACAATACAGTATATACATAGAATGTTAGACAATGGAAAACAAACAATACATCTCCTAACATATTATTATGTTTTGTATTATTATACTGGCACTGCATGAAAATAACACCTATTGTGAGACATATTTCCTGTGTGAAGAGTAGGATGAACTATGATATATTTAAATGTACGTCACCATACAGTTGGACGTTTTTAACATGCCACAAACCATTTACCTTAAGGGGAAGTGGATAACTCTGAAAATTAAAACCAGAAGAAATATTATAACATATTATATTTATTTAAACTTATTTAAAGAAGAACAAGAACACTTCTGCAAGACACAATACTACAGTAGAAAACAATTCCTTGTAGTGTAATAAATAATGGCTCTCACTTATCTAAAAGAAATCATTATCAAAACTTATATATAACCATTTTTCTCCAGAACAGGCATAAACCTCATATTAGCCCGATGCTGATTTTATTCAATCTGCTAACAGCAGCCATCTTGACTGAAACGGTTGTTACAGGCCTCAGGAAGTGAAGAGTGTGTGATGTATGCTCTAATACTTGCACATCTTGACAGAAGTCGAGTCTCCCATGTGACCTGTACACTTCCTCCAAACGACACTTTCTTTCTCTGTCTTTACTGATACAGGATTTGATCAATATTCTTTGGTAAACAACGAGAACCAGGTAAGAAAGTCTTTTTACGGTTTTTCAGATTTTAGAGGCAGCATATCTGTTTTACCTGGGCCTGAAATGAACACGGACAGAATAGAATGTGATCAGGTGGCAAATGCTTGCTGGTGGTTGTTTAAAGTTTCTCTGCTTATGTTTCTAGCTCTAGATTTTGATCGTGATGTCATGCCTTTTCGTAATACATATCAGATTAATGTAGCTTTAAAAGAGGAGACGGATGAGAAAGTCACTGATGTATTTGACTCGACTTGACTTGTTTGAATTAAGAGGATTTTTTTTTATTTTGTATGTAATTAAGCCATAAAGGTGTCATTGACTTTGTAATGTCTGTATATGTTAGGCGAGAAGTTCATTTCTGAAATCTTTTGATGGTTTGTTTTTTATGTTAACTACGTCAGGGGAATAAAGATATGTGCAAAGTGTAGTAAACGTATGGCAAAATGTCAAAGTGATAACATGGTTGGATTGAACCTGTGCATTTTCATTCACGTTTAAGTTCCAGTCAGTCATGGAGGAGGTTGCAAACTTTTGCCCATTTAATAAACCACTGAAAGAAAGGCAACTTATCATGCATAGAGGAAAGTGGCATTAAGTTTCCGGTGCATTTTGTTTTTGAAGATTTATTTATTTCCTGTCATGTCAGAGTGTTACCATGTCAACTGCAGAGTTCATGCTTTAACACCCTCAGCGACGTTTGGGTTTAAATCTAAATTTACACATACAGAATTTGTCTACCTTCATGTATTGTCAGTGGTGCATGTTTTACTTTTAACGCTGTTCATTTTGAATGCATTTCCATAATGAGAAGAAAAGTAGACACTGTGCAAAAACCCGGTAGACCTCAAACTGACAGAAATGGCCACGAAGCACGTAGTAGACTTTATGTTGACATAAACCCTTTGGTGTCAAATAAAGGGAAAATACATATTATTCAATCAGGCTGATCAAAAGATGTTGCTGTTCAGTACATACATATGTAGCGTAAATGTAGTTGAGGAACCCAGACTTTGACTTACGCAACCAAAAGCGTAAAGTTTTCTCAGAGCATTTCCTCCGCTGTGTGTCTTATGGTGCAAAACCAGACTGATGTCGAAACCACCACTAGAAACAATGCAATAAAATCTGTATATATACTAAGAAGATATATGAAAGCTCAACCTTTAAATTGTGATCGCAGTTTACAAGATGAAATCAATTCAGTAAGTGAATTCAATTCAATAGCCATATTGATTTACCGTATATTGATAAATTCAAACTAGTCTTCTCTCCCTTGTGACAAAAATAAAACGGATAACAATTTTAATTTGACTTTTTCTTTCACATACAGTAAAGCCGTTCTCTGAGCCGAAAATATTCAAAGTATTACATCAGATACACATTGTTTTCTCTAGAAGAGGGTTTGTATGCTTTGAACTAGTGTTAAACTAGCGTCAGTCGCAGTACAGACAGTAAAACCACACCGGTATGCATTAAGTAAAGAGTCAGCTATATAATAGAAATATATTTTAACCAGAAGGGTGATCTGTGTTCTCAGGACAAGCATCATTTTTGTAAATGCAGAGTGTTTTATGAGTGAGGTCATCTCATGTGTTTTATGTTTTGATGTAATTTTATGAAATTTAGAATGAAATTTCCTCTTTACAAATAAAAGCAATAATTTGATAATTTTTAGTTTAATTAAGTGAATCGTGACAACTAGCCCCAATCTTTACGAAATGCATAATATTTATTAAATATTAAGAGGAATTATGCCGTTTTATTTGTCAGTGTCAGAGTAATGCACAAGCAGCCGGCGCTGGTACTTCCTGGAGCTGTTCAGATGAGGATCAAAAACTCTCAAAGCAGCTCTGGAGAAAGACTCAGCCAGACTAAGTCTATGGTCCTTCCAGAACCCGAGACACTACAGAAACCGGTGAGCTCTGTGAGTGGGCACATGCACTTTCACACATGTCTAGGGTCGATTATATAAGTTAATGCTCACACATTTTTGTGCTGTGATTCTCACGAAACCACTGAAACATCATGGCAGTAAAGATTTAAATGATAAAACTTACAATTTGGTAACACAAAAACTGATCAGAATAAAGATAATTGTGTTCTCTACTATGGACAAACATCATTTTGACATAGGAATTCATTATTTATGTATTCTATTGCTTTTTCTGGTGAAATTCTCATAACATAAATATTGTGAAAAAACAATTGGATTTTCTACTAGATGTTCTCAAATGACAAAAATATGACAGAATATTAATGTATTATAAAAATGAAGAAATAGTGGAAGAAAGAAGTGTCCACGACTGAAATTCTCATCCTCCACAATGTTTTTTAAAGACACAGAAAGATAGTTTGATTTTATTTGAAGATCTACTAATACCTCTTGAATGGCTAACAAGTTAACAAATTACTTTATATTTTTCAAGTTAAAAACTTGATATTCTCTTGTCACGCTGTGTACACGACTTTTTCCCTTCTCATTACCGATACAGGTAGCTTTCCACATTTAAAGACATTTGAAATGTAGGCCTATAATATTCTATTAAAACATAATTCTTTAATGTCTTATTATGTATGATTAATAAAAAGTTGCTAGGCATCATGGCCTCGCTTGTTTTTAGCAAAACATGTTATAAATGGTTACGTAATGAGAATCTTTGAGGCCTTTTTTGTATTTCTTTTATTGTGTTAAATTGTTAGTAAAAGTTTTGAAATGAATGCCTTTAAACATGTTATACCTTGTTTTAAATTCATATAAAGGGAATTTGGTGATACATGTGTTTTAAAGAAAATCATGTTTGACCAAGATTTCGTGAGAATCACCCAGGTAAATCAATGCTGTATGTTGATACATTACAATGCAACACATCATCTGCTGTAAAGCTTCCTGTTGCATTGGTCATCATTATGTGTGTTGAGAAACACTGTAACTCAATGTGTCAGGTATAGAACAGCAGAGGGCAGCCCAGCACTGCTGAACGTGGCCTGCTGGTTTTAATTCATTTCTCCCACAGTTCTGTCAACACAGCATGCACAAAACACAACTAGCTGCATTTCTTTCTTTTTTTACTTTTTATAATACTTTGACAGATAAACCAACAATTCATAACTTATGTGTGTCATTCTGAGTAGTACTGTATTTATGTATTCAGTCATTTTTATGATACACAAGATTCTAAGCCTACCTTGCACCAGTTTGTGATTTTTAATTATTATGAGATTGTTTTAATTATTAGATGTTCTTTAAAAATATGAAGATCTTTCATGTATTATTTATATAGAGATATCAAAGGATCAGATATGATTTAATATATAGCATAATATAATATTTTATGTAATTCATCTGCATATTATTTACCTAGACTATCATGCACGCCAAACAAAACAATAGAAAGTTACAAAATAAAAACCTCATATTTACAATGCATAAACGTACGTAATTTACGTATTTAGAAAATTCTGTGGTCTAAATCTCAACATGTTCATAATCTCATTTTAAGGTCTCAAGCAATTTAGTAATATGAAATTGTTCATATTGACTTAGCAACACTCTTTGTTTAGATTAATCGTCACCGGAGGAATCAGTCTCAACATAACGTGGATGCTTCTGTTGGGCTGCAGGTATGATCTGTGGTGCCTCCTTTATGTTGACTTCACATGAAATTGGGTTTGGATCAGAGAGCATGCTCACCCTTTCTAATATGTTTAGTTTGCTCGGTTGAGTTGGTATTCATCTTAAAATAAATGACATGCACTTTTTAAATGACCTTTTCCAAACAAATTAACCAATCAAATTTTACTCTATCGCATTTTTAAACATTTTGTAGAATTCTGAAAGACAAAATAATTTCTGTCTGTATGTGTTTTTATATTTCAGCCTGTTTTAAAAGAATATTTAAACAAAGCCAAAATTGCTGAAGGAGGGAAGAAATTACGGTTTGTTTATATATTCATATCTTTCTATCTGTATGTCTGTAATGATAAAAATAATAATGCTAATGTTTACAATTTAAATGTTATTCATTAAAAATATGAATGAAGAAAAACAACTATTGATATTTTCACAGGAAAAACTGGACTTCATCCTGGGTTGTTCTCTCCTCTAGTCAGCTATTATTCTATAAGGAGAGCAAACAAGAAGCTGTGGCTAATTTGGTAAGACACTGCAGCTCTGTAATACACATCGTACGCATATTTACACATGCACAACAGAGTGCACTTAGTAAAAACATTTAATGCTGAGAATTGTTAATTATCTTGCTCTTTCAAAATAGGGAAACAGTTATTTTCCTTGAGAATAATAAGAAAATAATGTCTATAAACAGAAAACAAACAGCAGCATTAATGAATAGATGCAGATGTGCATTGAGCAGTAGCCTATAACTGTTAGCGAATGGGCGGAGGAACGTAATGATTTCCATATTTGTCAAAACTCACTTCTTAACTTTGCCTTTGATCCTGTCTATTTAAAATGCTGCTGAGAAAATATTTACCCATCGTGCATAGAATTATACCAGCATATCATTACTTTGATGATTTGAGTGAGCATGTGGCAGTAATAGAAAGAGAGAGAGAGCGTGATACAGAGGTTTAGAGGTTTGCTACCTTGGCAGGCTTGTCATTCTTATAAATGAAACATCGAGACCATCAATGAGGTCAGCTCGTGTTTGGTTCAACATCACTCATGGTCAAGTGGCTATAAAGCCCTCAAGCCTCTCAGCCATTTCTGAGGGCAATACACACAGAGGTTATCAGGATGAAGTTAAGTATTTTTGCCACCTCATTAAAACAGTGGAACTGCTTTTTCAAATAATTTAAAAGCCAGAGCTTTTTTGTTGCTGCTCAAATGCAAGAGATCACGTATAAAGCGCGGACATTATAAATGGACGTTTCTCCTCACAGATGTCATAGATTTTTGTATAATGTGTCAGTTAAAGAAATAGTTCACCCAAAAATTATAATTCTGTCATCATTTACTCTGTATGAGGAATTTTCTGCAGAACACAATAGAGGATATTTGCAGAATGTCGGTAACCGAGCAACGGTGGTACCCATTGACTTTGTGTCTATAAAAAAGAAGCGAATGGGTACTGCTATTATTCAGTTACCAACATTCTTCAAAATATCTTCTTTTGTGTTCTGCAGAAGAATGAAAGTCATACAGGTTTGAAATGACAAGAGGGTGAGCAAATAATGACAAAATTTTCATTTTGGGGTGAACATGCGTTTTTTTCAGAACATGCTGTTCATCAATTGTTTAGTATTTAGAAACACTTACATTGCGTCCAGAATCAATGCTGGGTAGGTTTGGTTTGTGGTGGCTTAGTTCAAGATAAGAAGGACAGATGATGTTAAAAATCTACTAAGCATTTATCATTAGATCTGGGGGAGATAAACGCGATGTCCCAAGCTCTTTGAGTTTGAACACAAGCTCTTGTGTCAGTCTTGGCAAAAGTGTCACATTTTTTCACAGAAACCCAGTTGTAGACCAGATGGTGTGGATCTGTGTGGGGCTGCAATCGAGTGGACAACAGAGAAATCAAGCCGAAAGAACGTGATGCAGGTGAGACAGTTGATATAAGAATATTTGAACCGTTGCATAGACATATTAACAAATAAATATTCTCTCGTAAACCTCAATGGCAACGCAATATTGAGACAGATCTGTCAGTCGTCTTGAAACCGAGTCACGAGGTCTCACCTCTAATAACTTGGCCCATAGCTTCAGCTCTAATAATCTATCATTTTTTCTTCAACTCAAACTTGTAAGGTCACAGCTTAACCAAGTTGTTCAATGCATTTATGAAGTCTCAAGGGATTGAAAAGACTACAGTGCAATCCAATTGCTCAGTGAGCTTATAGAGCTTTCACCAGACCCTTCTTAAAGGCTTGATATTGTCTGTCAAAACTGGTGTCATACCTCTTAAAATCCCTCAAGTGTTTCTCAAGAGATGAGCGAGAAAATATAAGCTGCCTTTAAAAAAACACAGTATTTTATCTGCACACCAGTGTTTGCAATGATCTGGATCCAAAAGCATCCCCTGATATTTCTTTCCAGTCATTTTTGTCTTGAAGACATTTCATTAAGACTTATCTAAAGAGAGATAATCTTCAAGATGGTGTGTCGGGACGCCCGGTGCTTATCAATAAATTGATAGCGGAGTTAGCTTTCATAATGAGGCAAACTGTGGATAAAAAGCCGATTTCCGATCTCTTATAATGTCTTATCACCACCGCTGTACTTGCCGTCCAGTAGTTTGGCCAGAAATCTTTTTCTGCAGGAGAGATTAAAAAGGCTTTAAACATTAATCTTAAATAATCCAAACTCTCGCACTGAAAAAAGTGCTTGTAATGACGGTACCGAGCCATTTCGTAGTCTGCCATTGCTGTCAATCAACCTCAACCGGGATTAGAAATTAGTGCGGAGGGTTGTTAATTCAACGGCGCTCGGAGTTAGATTTGCAATCTGTGAGGCATTCAGCCGAGGTCTCGGAGATCTGCTCGGTTTAGCCCAAGACAAAACACTTGTGTCAGATGAGGGATAGTTGCGATTAAGAAGTTCACATTCTTTTATTGGAGGTTTTGATCAGTGTCTTAAGCATCCAATGTTGACTTTCAGTCCTTTTTATGCTTGTGTCTCGTCTGATATTAACCTTAAATGCTGATCCTTATATCTCTGCTAATACACAGATTACAGGGCTTATCGGTTGAAATTTAGAAGCCTTGAATCGCAATGCTGGGGAAGCTGAAATGAGCTTTTTTATGAGAAGAATTCTCATAAATGTGGGTAGATGTAATTGGCATTGAGTCTATAAGACATATATGGGAAATACCTTTGTGATTAAACGCAAGATATTTGCTGTCTACTAGTGAGAAAAGTCAGGATGCACTACTTAAACAAAGAATTGCTTGAAAGTCTCATCAAGCTTTTTTTATTCGTTGGTTTCAGTTTGACTCGCAGCTTTCTGGGTCATTTAAAAGGGTTATGAACCCAGAGAGTCATATGCATTTATCTTTTTCAGAGCTCGCACAAAACTAGATCTGTTTTCTTACACTGATGAAACTTTAGAGCTTTGGTAAGTGCCACATTTCTCTCAGAGGAAAGCCTTCCCACCTCTGAAACAACATACTTTGTTCCAAAACTAGCTGCCTACGTTAAAGGTTGTTCCAAAATGTAAGCAACTTAATATTTATGCCTTTTTTGTTTTAGAAAAATGTTAATGCAGGTATCCTTCAAAAAGGCATTAAAGGTTTTGGAGCACTTTTACTAGCATTGTCATTTTTCATACTATGGTAGTCAATACTGGCCAGAACTGTTTGGTTACAAGCATTCTTCCAAATATCTTTCTGTATGCATACAGATTTGGAACAACTCGAGGGTGAGTAAGTGATGCCAAATTTTTCTTTTTTAGATTAACTGTCTCTTTAAAGCTCATTGAAAAAAGTCAAGATTGAGAAGAGATAATAGAAATGTTGACTTTCTATATTAGCTTATATAAAACTTTATTGAATTCAAATGTGCATCGTATCATCTTTGCAAAACACCATTTCTGTGGTGTGCATAGTTGCCGCCCATGTCAAATCAGTCACCTTTGGTAATGGTTAGGATGCGTGTAGGCAGTAGGACTGAGGCAGACCACAAGGTTAAGGAACAAACTGTGACTAATACACATTTTGGGTAAAACCAGGCTAGTCTCATGATCTAATTTCAAGATAACAAGGATCAAAGTTAGATTTAAACCATTAATTTAACTATAATTTCAATCTTTGACATGCCCTTACTAAATCAATCTAAAAAACATTAAGGTTGTATTTATACAGAATTTTATTTACATTATGTAGTAGGATGATTTTATGTAGAAAACTACATAACAATAATTACTTTATCTGGGTGTTCATGTAAACACAGAACTCAAAGCAGAACAATACCAGCACAAGTTCTAATCTGATCATTTGGATAATGTAGTTTTAATTCTAACCTTAAACCTTACCTGTAAGAAAAAAAGAACATATTTCCATTGTTGTAATTGGCACACGAAAAAGGATCGTCTTCCAAAACATTCGTCCTAAATTTCGGACGTTTCAGATTGCACCATACCAGGAAACAAAAAAGTCGGACAATAGAAATCCGATTCTCATTTCGTTCACGCTTGCGTCACCTGCGTGAAAATGTCTATGAAATCCAGTCATCCCAATAGAAAAAAGTGAGTGGACTAAGACCTTACAACTGTGTCACATTATTGACAATAGGTGCCTGGCATGAATGTTTGAGAATCAAGAGGAAACATCTGAGGCTGATTGTAATATCATATGACGGCATATGGCGTCAAGCTGGAGAGACTGTAGAGATAAGACAGAAACCGTTCCGCTCTCATCAGGGCCAAGTGCCTTTGCTGTTCGCTTCACCAAGGGCTGCCAACTGTCCCATATAGCCTGATATTGTTCTGCATGTTAGGGAACCAGTATTTTGCTCTGTAATAAATCTGTTTGAGATATGGGGGTTTCAACGCTATTATCAATGTTATAACATTTTAGGTTATGAAATGAAAAACATGAAAAAACGGTGGTGAGATTCAGACACCTTTTTCATGAATTATGTGGATGCCTCAACATGGTTGTTTGCAATGTTATATTAGTTATCTGCATAATCTGTATAATGGTTTACATAAACTGTGTTAAGGCCTATCAGACAATGCAAATAGATTAATAAATCCTTTCTAAAGAACAGTGGCCAGAGAAAATGCCTCAATTATGGACCATTTTATCCTGTTTGAAATGTGTCCAGTGGTATATCGCTATGTTTATAGGCAGTATGATGAATAGCATGTGGTTCACGTCTATCCATCATCTCTTAAACTGTCTGTGGAAATGAAGATCCTCGGCCAGGCGCTGTCAGATCTGGTGTCTCACGTACACTGAACATTTCGGGCAAGTTTACTGGCGATTATGGTCGACTGACAGGTTGTACAGTGAGTAGGAAGGATCTGACACGTTGAATGGCTTGCCCAGAAGGCCTGCTAAGTATTGGACTCTTGAAAGGACACTTTGAATTGAGCTAATGAAGTGATGTGTTGTCTAATTACAAAATGTTGTTTAGATTGTCATTCATTGTAGTACATGTTAACAGGCTTAACCCAACCGCCACGCCAATGTGTCCCGTAACACTGGAATCTTGTTGTCATTTCTACCAAAATATGTCTAAAAAATGGCATCAAATTGACTAAAGCACAGTGCATTTATACCGTTTGTGAGAAATGTTAGGACAATGCGCAAGATAAAAAGTCTTCAAGAAGTAGTTGAAATGTTGTCTTTGTCATGTTGCTTTGGTCCCTGGGTGAGAAAAAATGAAGGAGACATAGATGGCTTTTTCAATTACTTTAAGGAACATCCAACTTTATCTGAGTGTTTCTTCAACTTGGCCACTTTTGGCCCTGTGGACATTCAGAAAATAAACTCTTCAGAATAAATCAGCAGACCTCTTTGTCTTGCTAAGGCCAGTGGTAGCTGCCATTTTATGTATCCTAAATGTACACATATACAATATTTTTACAAAATGGATACATATATAATTAAAATATACATTTATATTTCATAAGTAATAATTTACATTAAAATAAAAATAAAAAAATGAATCGATTTATGGGAAAGTATATTTATGAGAATATCGATTCATGCACAAATTATCATTTATTGAGATTTGTTGAGTTTTACATGATGATTGTGGAGTTTCAAGCACTTTCTCTCAGATTTGAAACATATTGCTGCACCTTTAAAGGCCAGTGTAAATTTAGTGACATCTAGTAGCGAGGTTGTGAATTGCAACTAACGGCCCTTCCTCTCAAAGTGGCTGCACTGGGCAAATAATTCCTTCACATACTGTAGAAACAACATTGCGAATTCCAAGGGGACCCGCTGTGTATTGAAATTGCTCATTCTATGGAAATAAAAACATAAAACTGCATCATGTAAGGTCTCTATACACATCTGAAGATATAGTTACGATTAATATATTGCATTTCTGTCAATAGATTCTTCAAAAAATGACACACTGGACCTTTAAACTAGCAGCCGCACAGTCATTTATCTCTTAAGACCACTTTGCATGAGAGCTGAACAAAAGGTATTTGCAGTGCTTGACCTTAGTGCATAAAGCTGCTTACATTGTATTGAACATTAATTTCTCTGTTCATAGCAAAGCAATATAGTGTATAAACGGTAATAATCATGGGGTGAACAGAAGGATTTGAGATTCAGACAACAGATTACAAAAGAGATTAAAGTAGAAAAACAACTCCTGCAAGACCACATCTCAGGACAAATAAGACACTTTGGCTTGTACTAAAATGACCTTTTTGGGAAATTGTGTTACAATTTTAATACGTTCAGCACAGATTGGAGATCAGAAACTCAGTACCTGATCATATACTGAATGGTTGAGGGTAGTCGCAAAGCGAGAACTTTATCGCCGCTTTCTTTGGCCAAGGCCCGCCCAATAGGCCATATGACTGACAGGTAAAGCAACCAATCACGTTAAGTCTTGAGCCGCGTTAATGTTTAGAGGCGTGGAAGTGTCCCCGCAGTAACAGACCGGTGTAAATTCACGAACGTGTCAAAATTTTACAGTAACAAAATGATTAAGTTTATGCCGTGAACCTCGCATACTTTTAAGAATTAAGCGTTTAGTCGATCGTGATGAATTCTTATAACAACCGTTGTAAACACGACAGCTTACTTTTTAGATCAGACGGCTTGTGTTGTTTCCAGGCGGTACGTCAAAGAACGCAACACCCACGTCTACCGGAAATACTGTGAAAATTAACCCAATCAGATGACGACTTCGAACGTGCTGAAGTGTTTCCCATAAAGTGTGCCGTATGCATCGGACGGTCAGCCAACAGATCGTGGGGTTGCGGGTCTCAGGCTGAGACTAGGTTGAGGGTTGCATTTGTTCCTGTAGTTTATTAATTAATATTTTCTTTCATTAGGTTTATTATTTTATTACATACTCCATTATCAATATTGCATTTGTTTACCCAGACTTATGTTAGCAATTTGGTTGTGAAACATTTTTGAGTTTGTTTAACTACTTAAAGTTTAATCAAATCGATTGGCCGTTTAATTCTTTGCGAGAAAAGCTCTCTGAAAACTGTAATTTAAAGATGTAGGTTATGGAAACAGTATTCCCAGCTCGTGAAACATTTTACGAAGATTTCCTTTCTGTTATTTTTATTATGAATGTTTTTAATCTGGCAGATGCAGACTGAATCATTGAATTAAACACTGAGCAAGAGAAAGCAATGCATTTTATTTATTTTTTGTTTTGTATTCTTTCGGAAGCTGATCGCTCTCGTACTCAAACCAATCTCAGGGTTTGTGGAAAATTGGAGATAATTAACCCTGCTATCAAAAGCGCTTCAAAGTTGAGTTGTGTCTTTATGTAGCTTTCAAATGAATGATTAATTTAACAGCAAAACACAAATGTTAAGTCACAAATGGCATTCTGGTCTTTGTACGGCTCTGCATAATTAAACATTAATGAACAGTCAAAGTGAGGGCCCAGATATTCAAATTCCTCCTCATTAAACAGTGGCATTAAAAGCCATGTGCTTTTATGTTATACTTTATTATTTCCACCCAAAATCGAAAAACTTTTCACCAGTCCCACTTTGTCAATGAGCTGTTTTGCCTTTTTTTTACCAATAGTATTTATTTTAATATTTTGCATGCGTTTTATGCAGAACGTCAATCCTGATGCATGTCATTTGCATTTTTTATATAAACATTGATAACAGTTTGCTTAACATTCTATCCAGGCATAACTTCAGATGAAATGGTCATGTAGGGTTTAACATAAGGATGAAGTATGGCTTAATAATGTTGTGTTGGTGAAAAATGATACTGGCAACATTTAAACCCTTTTGAATGGCTCCCGATTTACTTAATCATCACAATAACGCTTCATTTGTCAGATAGCATACTGGCTGTGACCTTACAGTAGTAAGATACTATATTATATTTTTCATTGTGTAGTTTTTAGTAAGCATCACCACACATGGCAGTGAAGTATGGCATGAATTTATGACAGCTGTTTGCAGAGGAGTAATTGTGAATATGACAATGGGGAGTTGGAAGATTATTATCATTTTTCAGAAACCGAGAGAACAAAACTCATGAGTCATCGCTAACGTTCTTAGATGAGCGCCGTGATATCAAAGACCAATGCGATGTTTGGTTTTGAAACAGCTTGATTTACAGGACGAGCTATTTTGAAAGAAATATACAATGTGCTTCAGTTTAACTTAATACAACTATGGTGTTGAATTTATTAAGGCTGGTTTGGCTTTGAAATGCTGTTTGAATTATTTGATCCTTTGCGTGCTGGGTTGTGAAACAATACCACGGTACTTCTAAAAGACGAATTTGAATGACAGTAGACTCTGAGTTCGCTTAATTTCGAATTAAAAATGTCATGCATTAAATGTCTGTCGAGTCTGCATAAAAAGAGATCGTTGCTATTGCGGGTGCTTCACACGTCATACCAGAACAAGATGTGAAACTGCCGTTGTTGTAAAGTTTTTGATGACCTGCAGCATTATATCCTTCATTACAGTGGAGATGTTTCACCCGATCAAAACGCCAGCGAGAACTCCGACAAGTCCACTCCACTACAAACTAATGCTGTCATGTCTGCAGGCGGCCTTCAGGGAAAAAAACGAGCTTCAGAACAAACATGTTCTCTCGGATGTTCCACTCTGAAGAATAGAGGGATCGCAAACACACTCTGACAAGACTTGTGCCCCTAACCATCCCCCCTCTATCCCCAAAGAGACCCTTGATTCCCCCTCCCCGCTCTCTCCAAGTCAGAGAAGTCTGTTTTAAATGGGCAAAACTTTGGACGTCTATGTGGAGTGACTTTTCGGGGGTGGGGGAATCTATTGTGCGATGTGTTTTATTTTCAAGACTGAGCACTTTAAAATGATTTTAGAAATATGCACCGTCAGCTCTCTTTAAAGTAACAAGGATCTGTTCAGTGTGACGGTATTTGACAGTTCTGACCTTAGCGTTGGTGTTGGCATGGATTTTCTGGAAAGGCCGCTTATACTATGAGACTGTGCCATGTGGAGTTACACCAGTCTTGAAAAATAAGTGTAATGTTTAGTCAGGTATCAAACTAATAGCATTGTCAAAAGGCTTATAGCATTCGAAACATGAGTTTAAAGCAAAACCTCTTGTGTGTCATTTTGTGCCAGAAATCTACATTCTCCAAAGTGTCTGTTACAGAATCAGCATTTTGTAAATGTCTGCTCTTCAACAACAAATATAATCTTTTTTTTATATAATCTTTTTCAATTTATATAAAGATAAATTGGTTTCTGTCGGGACCACTGTTGTCAATTATTTAACGATATCATATATTTAGTTTGGCGGAATGAAACTGTTCTGTGCAAACTCTCTGCATGGACATTGCAGGAGCACAGCAACACATGTGCCCCCACCTGGGGAACCAGAACAGTTTCTGATGCGTAACAGGATTCAATTATAAGATCCGAAGATACAGGCAGATAAGGAGGAGATGGGGATGGGGATGGAGGTGGAGGTGGGTTTTTAGTGCAACACGATTAAGCAGCTGATAAGGAGCAAAGAAATGCAACTTAAACCGGACGCAGTCTAGTGTGTGTTGTATGACTATTGGTTAACATTGGTTAGCTGCACCTGATGTGATCAGCTGATGTAAGCTGAACTCACGTGACCTGCCAGAAATAATGCTACGCTTGATTTATTAACCAAACCAAATTGGTTTGTCATTGTTTTAATTTATACATACATCCTTGGTTATTGACAGAGGATTTTCACACAGACTTTACTGGTTGTTTTAATGTCACTTTCTATTCAAACCTCTTTAACAAACAGATCACCACCCCTACTGGCGATGAGTTTTTGCTACAGGCTGATCATTTTCCAACGATCTGCAAATGGCACGACACCCTCATAAAAACAGTGGACAGTCTGGTAAGTCATTTATGAAAATGGATGAAGCAATCATTAAATTGGCAGCTCTTTCAGTTTATGTCTGTAACTGGAACTTAATGTCATTGAAAATATTGTCATATTCACTATAGCTGGAGCTCAGTATGCTGTTCCACTCAATGTTAAGAAAGCTCTAATTTCTTGCTGTTTCTTGCTGTGCCTAATGCTTGAATATAATTGTTGAGAACTGTGTTCTTAAATACATCTCTGAATATAGTTTACCTTTGAGATTTATCAACAGTAGAGAAATCATTTAGCACGGCGACCAATGCTTCAAACAATATTCTGGATGTTATTTCTGCATGTTAATAAATACTAATGAATCTTGTTTTATTATGTTCTGTTATAGTCGAGCAGTACTGGAGGCCACAGCTATGGAAGAGCAGCCCTACAGAAATCCAACAGTACAGAATGTTTGTCCAGACCAATCTGCGATCCACCGAAACCCAAACCAAAAGACTCCAAATCTGAACACAGACGCTCTATCAGTGAGTAACACTTGTGTGTGAGGGAGAGAGAGAGAGAGAGAGAGAGGTAGAGAGAAGGTGATAACTGGCAATTGACACAGATAGTTCAGAAACAGTGAGTGTTCAGGGTTGCAGCCTTGCCTCACCACTGTTTAATATCTACATTAATGAGTTTACAGTACAGCTGACACAGTCTGTTCTGTTTCCCCTTCCATTTCTTATGGGTGACTCTTATGAAACCTGTCAACGAGTCATTTACATTTCCAATGTAGCAAATATATACTAAAAGCCGGAGAAAAAATGAAGAAACCAATTTCTGTTTTTCTGTTTTTAAAATTCACTATTTATAGGTATATGTTTAGGTAAAATTATCATTTTTTTTTTGTTTGTCAAATAAAAATATTGTTTCTATTTACATTAATTTGTAGAAAATGAAAACTGGAGAAACGGGTCAAAATAACATAAAAGGTGCTCTGTATTTTTCAGACCTCAAATACTACAGAGAAAATTCTTAAAAAGAAGTTGATATTCACTTTTAAGCAATACAACATTCATATTTGTACATGTATTTAGGAAAAAAAAGTTCATTTTTTTGTGATAACCTCGATTTTCATCACAGTTTTCATGCTGGACACTGGACTGAATGGCCACAATTCATGTAGAAATGCTGATTAAATTAAATTTAGGATTTTTTTCCGTGGCTGTATGTGTAGTATTATAGTATAGAATATTACCGTAAAATTCTGGTTGTATTTGTTATACGGCTTTCAATATGTGCAAACGTAAATTAATCGACTACAGTAAAAATGATTGTATTAGGTATTGGGGTAATGAGAATCTTTATAATCCATAATTATGCTCAAACTCTAAAGAAGTATACAGTGAGGCATTGACCATTGGTCTTTGCTGAAGCTCTTCTCCAATATAGCAATACAGTTTTGTTACTGTTACACTACATTACATTACATTTAGGCATTTGGCAGACGCCAAAGCGACTTACATTGCTTTATCCTATACATTTTACATAGGTATTTGCAATCCCCTGGGATCGAACCCACAACCTTGCGTTGTTAGCGCAATGCTCTTACCACTGAGCTACAGGAAAGCTCAGTGGTAAGACTAACACGTCCATCTTTAATAATAAAAATAAAATAAATTAACAAAAAAAATAACAATATGATACAGCAACCAACCCATTAAAAACTGTATAAATGTTGTTGAATTTCCTACAGTACGAGTAAGACTAAGTCATTGTCAATCATTATGATAAATTGCCAGCTACTTGACACCCTCCAAACGCCTCTGTCATTCGTAATTTCAGCTTTTTTCTGTCCTGAATGAGTATCAGAGAGAATTCATTTACTACTGTACTGAACACTGGCCAGCAGAGTCACATGCATCACTCACAAAGATGGTGTAACACCGACACCACCATTGGCCAGAATCAATAAAAAAATGCAGCCAAACGAGATATTCACTTACACTGGAGGGCATTTGAATATTTTACATAAGCAGTTCACTTCTGCTGCGTTTGCCGTGTTTTTGAACAATGTGCAGACAGAGTCTCTCTTATTTGCATGAGGAGGACTTGCACAAAGAAACCCTCAAAAGAATGTGGCAAGTGTTCACTGACAACATTGTTCTTTGTCTTTTGTGATCCCCCGCGCAGTGTTCAAGCTGAATTACAGCGCGTCAGACAGCGCGGATAAGAACGGTGTCAAGAACAGACTGAAGAAGTTCATCTCCAGACGGCCCTCCATGAAAACACTACAGGAGAAAGGCATTATTAAGGGTGAACTTTTATATTTTAACATACTGGTCTGAGAAGATACTTCAGCTCTGCGCAGATTTCGGAAATGACTCTCAAAAATCTGCTGCAAAACTCTTATTCATTTAACAACTTTGAGAACAAACCATCATAGGCCAGTTAATAGTCATAATTACATGCTACATAATTACTGGTTACATATTGCATGATGACATATGAATGGATGATCTGAGGACATTTGTTTAGTTTGGCGCTACGTGTTTCCATATTAAACAAAACTGTGATCCAGTGAAAAAAAAAACATTCTGTTTTCCTTTTGTATATTCTACCAGTTCGGCCCCTGACGCCAGTACTTAAAGACTGTAACTAATTTATTCCATTCATGGCACACACCACATATAACATTAAAGGATATTTTAGGCATACTTGGAACTGTCGGTTGAAGGTAATGATATCTTTAATTTCCTCTGGTGTTGAAAAAGACCCTTTAATGCAGTATCTGTGGGGGTAAATGGGAGATCAAAGAGGACAATATTGAGGGAATGAATTAAACTACTGTGAGATTAACCGAGAAGCGCAGGTGGCCCCAACACAGCTATCCCTGGCAGAGCTCCAAGGCAAGTGAGCCTGCAAACATCCATTTCAAAATTAGGATTCTTGCGTATTGTACCGTCTCTTCCTAATGGCAATTTATCTCGAAACGCCCCTCCTCCCGTGCAAGAGATTTTTCTAGGAAACCTTATGAATGCACATTTGTATGCAAAGGTGGCTCGCTCGCAGTCATTTATGCATTTAGCGCGCACCCCCCTCCTCCTCCTCGCGGGTGCTGAAATGAGAGCAGGACAACTTTGATGTTCCAGAAGCCTCTGGGACAGCTCGCCTGGTCCTATATGACCTCAGAAAGCCAGATGATGAGGACGGTCGCTGCCTCTGCGCACCTCAGCCCTGACAACTGAGGTTTTGCTGTAAAATTCTTTTCTGAGGCTTGTAATCATGCATTTATAAACTGTCAATGGATTTAAAAAGTAGTTGAATGAATAGTATTATAAGGTCGCTGTCCTTCTAATACCTGGATGTCCAAATTCGCAGTTTTTCAGGAAATGTAAAAAACACTTTTTCACAGTTGATTTAATACAGTTGATTTGACACATTTGTACTTGTTAGATATTTGCAAACCCAGTAACAGACATAAAGGGTGACTAATAATAATGATTTTTGGCAAAAACAATATCGAGATACAAGGTTTCAGAAGGACAGCAGCAATATGCTGAATGATCAATACTTGCCAAAAGCTACCGAATGATAATAATTCAAAGACATTATTGTGAAAGATGATTGAAGTGCTTAAAGACACTACAAAATATGGATTTAGAAAATATATACAGTATATTTTATTTTCATAAAGGCCTACAGTGGTTGAACATAAAATTTCACTGGCATACAGTCGACAGCAAACATTTCCATTTAGGTAATATTGCTCGGATGGTTAAGATACTTACAAAATGTGTGTTTGGGTCATGATTAAATAAGTTAAATCAAGTTAATTGTTTTAATTTTTTCTAAATAAACATTTAAAATACATTTTTTGACTAATATTATTGCTATAGTTATGGATTGTTCTTATTATATTGTATTATTAATATTATTCTATATTAATTAAATGTATTGACATATGTTTACATGTTTATATTTATTCAATATTAATTCTATTTTTCTAATAATTTAACTAAATATTTGAAATAACACATTGTTTTATAGACCGTGTGTTTGGATGTCACATATTGACCCTGTGTGAGAGAGAAAGGACCACAGTGCCCAGATTTGTCAAGTTGTGTGTGAAGGAAGTAGAGAAACGAGGTACAAAAGATGATTCTTATAAAAACCAAAGTGGTGGTTTTATAACATGGCAGGCTGACTGACTAACAGATGTCTTTACCCTCATAGGCCTGGAGGCTGATGGGATATATAGGGTGAGCGGCAATTTGGCCGTTATTCAGAAACTACGCTTCCTAGTCGACGAAGGTAAGTTTAATTCAGTTATTATTTCTATCTTCAGTGACTGGTTTCAGAGCAAGACTGTTCTCTTGACCACATCAGTATTCATCTTAAGCATCTTTTGCTGAAAGGTATGAAGTGGTTACTTGTGTTAAGCACCACAAATTGTTTGATAGGGATTTTCAATAAGGTTTGATATGCAGTGAAATGCAGTCAGGACAATGTGCTTGGGTTCTCCAGGGGCGTATTAACATTGACACAATGATTAGCATGTTTTAATTTCCTCATCAAACGACTGTTGTTCTAATTCTCTCCGTTGGCTTCTCTGACTGTGCCTCTTTCCCCAGAGGAGGAGCTTGACTTGGGCGACAGCCAATGGGAGGACATCCATGTCATCACCGGAGCGCTAAAGATGTTTTTCCGCGAGCTGCCAGAGCCCCTGTTTCCCTTTCGCTTTTTCGACCTGTTTGTGGAAGCCATTAGTAAGTACTGAAAACATTTACAATGTGAGCAAATTGGTGCTGTTGCTGCAAATATTTGGGATTAGGGCTTTAAAATACATTATAAGGAATGAATAATTACCTTCGCAGAGATGTGAGATTACAGACCACTCATAATGTGCTCAAGTATTCCACGGCTACATGAACAAGTTATTTCCATTCACGGTTTACAGCTTAACATAACCGGGTCCTACTGACTGTAATTTAAGGAATGGATGGCTAAACCGGCAGCCACTTTCGGGCAGAGCGTGGTATTTGGGATTTACCCTTTCAGAGGCATTCCTGCAGATCTGTCAGCCAAAAGGGGTCGCTCTTTGACAGGGAGGTACTAAGATCATTCAAATTCCCTGTTTGGGGAATGGGGGAATTTCTCAGGCCAGAGGGCAAAGTCAGGGCCTGTGGTCCAGACAGAAACTGTCACCAGATCGGCCTTAATGTCACGTGTAACCTCCCTCCAGCAGCACAGAGCAAACTCTGGGCCTCATCTCTGCCGTCCAGCTGACGCCAATATGTTTCTCTTGGGCAATCTACCTTCTGAAAGCTGTATACCTAATGAAATATGTGTATGCTTGAAAAAACATTGTCCCTTCCTTTTGTTTTACGACTCGAGCTGTTTCTGAAACCGTGTTAGTTCAAAAACAAACACAGTCGTTGTAACTGTGTCATAGTCTACGAACTAAGCTGTGTGTATGTAAATAGAGAGGAATGTAAAAAGCAAATAGAGAGTGTTGGATACATTGATGACAGGTATACACAGTTGTATAGAGCTAAACATTGTTAACAGGAATAAAGAAAGTGTAAAAAAACATTCCTGTATAGGAGATTACAAAATAAGAGCCCACAGCTAAAGCGTGTATTCTATTCACCATTAGCATCACCAAAAGTAATAACAACAATTATTCATATTTTAAACAGTTTTTCTAAACACAATCCCAGATTTCCTACATGTGCCATTGTTTGAGACAACAGATAGCCCCGCCCCCAAAATGCATGCTATAGGTTGAGTCAGTGTTGCTTTGTATAAAGAGAAGTCCACAGAGTCACAGTGTTTACACTTTTCAATCAATTTACAAATAATTTACTTATAGACGCTTTCAGCGGCAACAACATAAACAAACGTCATGTGGCCCAAACTTAACTTTTGGTTAAGTTAAGTTATTGCAAACAATAACTGTTGAGTAGTTTTAATGTCATTTAATACATTCAATATACAATAAAATATGAATTAATATAAATTAAATATAAAATAAATGGTTATATTATAAACAAACACAGATCAGAAGTTAACTTCGGGCCCGGCGCATGTGTCCGATCAAACCAACTGTAGCTGTACACTCATTTTGAGCTATAGGATAGAGGAAAGTATTATTAAAAATACACACATATAAGTAATAAGATATTTGTTAGTTTGTTTAAATCAATGAATGATTTGTACTCTCAGCCTTTTGAGATATAGACTTTCAAAACGCCTGTGCATGTACTACCAGTCTTCTCACTCTGTAAATGGCTGTATTATCATTATGAACACAACACCTCAGTATTTCCCTGCTGGAAGGAGATGTGCATGAGACAGAATGGGAACAGGCCTGAGGTGATGTTGTAATTTGCTAATAAATATTTACTCATGCCGCATGTAGGCCAGAGTACCGCAAACTGTTTGTATCCAATTAATCAGTAGATGAGCCCGATCATTTACAGATAGTGTTTAGACAGCTAATTATTACAATAAAAGACCCCTAATAGCAGGAGGTATAATTAGTCCAACCTGCAACATACCCAACAAAACTCAGGGTATGTTGGAAATGTTGCCTACTATGATACTATGCTGTATTATTTTTGAAATATGCAGCGTGCCAGTGGTAAACATGAAGAAAATGGCCTGTATGCGTTGAATATTCCTAAAAAATACCATATGTTGGGTATAGTAGTCATTGTATCCCACAATGCAATGGACCCAGGTTGATCTTCTATTTTCACAAATAAACAAAGCAATATTGACGTATCATGATCTTTTCATAGCTTCCAACAGTTAAAAGAAAAATGAAAATCGCAAAAATAATCATAATTAATAAAAAATAATGCATACAAGTAGTTATGAATAAATTCTGAGAAGAAAACGGGACAATTCTAGCTGAACTGAACATACAACAAGTTCATGACAAGAAGTAATATCGGCTTATCGTGATATCTTCCGTAGCCTCCAATAATTAAAAAAGAATTAAAACTGAAAAATTAATTGTTATCAATTAAAAACAATGGAAAAAAATAATTTCTCAGATGAAAACTGAACAATTCTAGCTGCAGTAAACATGCATCAGCAAGTTCATCCCACAACAATCGAGCATACATTGTTTGAAATGTTTATCATTGCATTTTGCATAATGGTAAATATACATTTCTTTAAGTTCAATTGTATTCAATGAGTTTCATATCTGTGAGGTCTGGGTTACGTGAGGAAGCTGGGTTAGCTTCTGCACTGACGGCAAAGGAGACACATTCAGTGTAAGTAATGTAACTAAAGTAACAGTTTTGTGAGACAACAGCTACTGTCAAACAGGGTATCTGGGTATTAAGCTCCTCCCCTGCCTGTAATATTGGCTCGGTTTAATGAACCTTGCAGCTCGTCTTACATTTAGTTTACCGTAACTGCTCGACATCCAGTTTCATTGATCTCACTAGGCCACCAGCAAGCATTTTCAGTAATCCTGGTGATATTTGAGTGGCTCGGGACATCTATATTGGTCCATCACTGTCAAAACAGGACAGCTTCTCTGGTCCAGTTTCTCAACATGGCTGCCCTTTAAACGGGTGGTATTAACCAAAGGTCTCTGGAACGCTACTTTGGACACGGATCCATTCAATTAGCACAGCTGCCCAATAGCACGCTGCGTCTGGAGGTCTTTACGAAACTTTAAGTCAGTTTAAGCTTGTTGGGCGCTCTGGCAAATTATTCAAATGTAATCTTGGGGTTTAAGACTTAACTTCACCCAACATTAAATGGTCCCTTCACTCACGATTTTGCTTCTCAGTTACAATCTGTATATTTCGTGAAAAATTGATGCGATCGCTGCCACAAATCCGCTTTTGGACTTCCCATCGTCCTCAGGTGAACAGTTGGCCTAATTTTCCATTCTTGCACTTGGTGCCTGTTTTGGACGTGGCAGGCACCAGCTCTTGGCTGGCGACGGCCAAAATCTATTATTCATATTGCCTGGTATCTTAGCGACATTGTCCTGCCACCTGTCCAATAGACAAGCTCGCCTTGTTAGACAAAGCGAAGACATACTTGTTGACAAATGCAGGCTTTGTTCTCTGAGCCCACACACACAATCCAGCGTTTGTGTTGTAATCTCCAAAGTTCATTCAGATGCACTGTTTGAAGTTTGAAGATGACCATTGCATATTTATGAAGATCGTAACATTTTCCAGTTTCTATCTATTTTTCGTTTTGACAAAAAAGCGTGCCACAATAACACAATGGCTGTCAGCTGCATCAAACAATACATCCGTCACAACGTCATTATTTGACCATTGTGATGTTTTGCTCTTTCAGCTGACAGTTCAGACTCCAGCCTTGAAATCACAAATCTTTACATTCTTCTGAGCTTTTCTCATTTGTGCAACCTGGCCTCATTGCCATGCAAAGCTAGCATGCAGAAATATTTTCAAATGCATAAATCTCTTCCCAGTCTCTATATTTCATCAAGAAGTTTTTCATGTTTAATAAATTACAGCGCCGATCCTCTAAGACTTTGTTATTCATAAAGCAAAGTATTCAATTGGGATACATTTAAAATCTTAATCATAACCTGCAGGACTATTTGCAGTGTGCTAATATTTGCCTTGACGGGGCTTAAAGAAGCCCGCAGACAAAGCTCACAGATGGGCTTATCCTGAGAAGCAAAGCTGTACTGCGGTAAAGAAGGTCTCATTGTTTGTAATTGGATTATATTCACAGATTTTTGTAACTGAAAGTGCATCTATTCTTTCCTGAACATCAGCGCTTTTGACAAAACAATGATGCTCTCAGTTTGATTTAGACGAAGTGCGCCATGCACCAATGGCGCTGGCGAATTTGGCACGTTTTTGCAACCACAGGTAAATAAAAACTATTTTCATCTTAAGCATTGTGTTAAAAGAGTGAGCCATGCCTGTGTTATATAGAACCACACCAAGCACATTTACCCAGAACTACAACATCTTCTTTGAATACTGTGAACCTGTTTCCAAATGGCAACGGCTCATTATTTTTAATTGGTTAGTATTTGCTTATTTAAAAGAAAAACAGTAAAAATTTCGTTTTTCTCTTCCAACATAGTTAATAAACTAATGATAATGTGAACATGATGAATTTGATCCATCAGCGAGTCCCTCGTGATCTGATTACTGTGGATGTAATGCTTACCATAGAGTATTCCTGTTGATTTGGGGTGTAGGCATTTTGAACCTGTTTTATATTAATGACACTGTCCGCACCATCTGTCCAAAATACAGGACGAGGGACCATCTCCAATATGCTAGCCACCAAAGGCAAAGTAATTAATGACAGCAATAATGCCAGCAATAATGACTAGATTAAATATTTTACAGGCCGACTGCCATGCAGTGTCAAAGCCAAAAGAAAGCGACAGGCCTCTGCTGAGATAATGCTTGAAGAGAATGTCATAAAAAAAGAAATTGCTCGGATGAAGCAATGACTAAATAATGAAGAAAAGCATTCTAGCCTTTACCGCACATGGTGTCGTGACGACTGTAACTTTGCAGCTAAAAAATATGATGTGGTTTGAATTTCTTTAGGGGATACGTTGCATCTTTTGAATGTCTAATGTTGTAACTAATAGTACAATAGCAGAAAACATGGTTCATCTGTTAGTGTTAGAGGAGCGGGTCAGAATGATTCTCTGTCCTAGAACATGGTCTCTATCTGTGCTCAATTGACAGACCTGGCATCTGACAGGGGCATCTGCTTGCAGAGCCTGTGCCAGCGCGGTGTATACACGGAGACATCTGCTCCATTAGTGCCCAGGGGGCATCCTGGGCAGTACAGTAGACCAGGGGCAAAACTACTGCCAGCTCCCTTCCATGGCACATCCCATGAATAGCACGGTGTAGCTGTTAGCCAACCACGGCAGGAACAAACAGTGATGGTTTGGGGAGGGTACATTGCTGTCGTAGAGCTGGAGGAAGATTTCACTCTGTTCAGAATGTATAGATATACATATTTGATTTGGATAAAATGACATTATTTACGTTTTCTGCCACAATATTTCATCAGTACAATCACGCTTGCTATAGTTTGTTGGTGCCTTTATTAATTATATTTCCTATATATTAAATGTAATATATTGTATTATAGGCCTATACTTGAAAATATATATAATAATACATTTTCTAATATATTATATTGAATCACGCATAAGATGTTGCTGTTTTTCATATACTGAAAAATATAAGCACTTAGTTTCATCAGTATTATTTAATATATTGCATTATATCTTCCAGTATATTCCATCTTGCTATTATTTTACATTTATGCATTTGGCAGACGCTTTTATCCAAAGCGACATACATTGCACTGTACTTTTCATTTGTTTGTGACTATGTACAATACCCTGGGATCAAACCCATGACCTTTGCGTTGCTAGCGCCATGCTCTAACCACTGAGCCAAATACAGTGGCCCTAATATTTGGACACTTAAAGGACACTAAATGTCTGAATGTCATTGCGTTATTGAATAACATCACATCAAGACAAGTGGAATTTATTTTTTAAATACCTCATGAACACTTTTGAGCAATATTTCACTAAAATACATTTATTGAGCTTTAAACGTCAAAACAACGGATATACTGTTACTTCTAAGACCCCAAATATTTTCTGGTTGTCATGTGAAATATGTCCATTTTTTAAGTGATGAACCACACCTGTGGTTACTTTGCTTAAACATCTGTGAGGGGAACTGAATTGATTCATCTACTGAAAATGACTAGAGACCAGATACTTAAAAATAAATGTAAAAAAATCCTATAAATGTAATGTTTACTTGGAAAACAGGTCTATGACTTTGATGTTTTCAAATTAAATGAAACGGATATAGTTTTAGCTGTTGCTTAGGTGTTGAAACACTTTTTGGGGCCACTGTATGTGTAAGGAAATCTCGACTTACAATCTTGGAGGTCTGTTAATACTGTTTTACACAATCCGTTACGGTGAAATCTGACCTGAGAGGGCTTTGAATGCCCACCGGTGGCCCCCGTGAAAGCAGCTCCATTTCAACATCTGCTTAGGTTCCATAATGATATTGATCAAAACCATTGATTCCACTATTATAAAAATACCCTCTACTCCTGCAACTCAAAGTTTTAACAACGGCAAATGATTCCTTTTTATTATGTTGCTTGACAAGCCTTTTTAAAATCATAGCAGCCTTGGTGTAAATCCTCAGTGTGTGAGATGCTATAATACATTATAACAGATACAGAGAACTTCAAAGTGTCAAAGGTCAGGTACTGAAGCTGATGAAGAACGCTCTGCACACAGGTTGGTGCCTCTCAGGAGTTTGCCATGAGGTCATAAGCCATCTGACATGTAAAGAGCAGCGGGGTCGAGAGGTCGCCGTTTACATCTAGTGTTACAGCATAACAGCTTTTAATGGACGTGGAGTATTATAGACCATTAGCATCACTCACATGTGCTTTCATAAGACAAACCTGACTACAAAATTTAAGCATATGGGTGGTTTTGAACAAATAGCTTGTGTTCATTTTACAGTACCTTTTAGTAAGGTACTTAAAAATGTAAGTGCACCGATTTGCAATTGTTTTTATACGAGGTGGCATGTGGTATTTTTTGTATAAAGTTTATATTTGCAAAAATCAAAATGCTGATTGGTTTCATTTTAGTGTATTAACCTGTTAATCCATGCTCATTTTTGAACAAAAAACGATGAAAACTCTACACTAAAATATCCATTTTGAATGCCCTTGACCTACAGCCACAATTGTGAAATCTTCTGAAAGAAGTCACTTGGGATTTTATTGTCCAAATGTCAGAATTAAAAAGGGGATTATGTTTCGTTAAATTGTAAAGGAAATGAAACCTTCTGTAACTAAGGCTTAGGGTATCAAATGTAATGAAATAAAGAGATAAATTGAATAATCTGTGTGATTACATATCGCCTTTGTCATAAATCTGCATTTTGGAGTCAAAGGCATTTTGAATGGGACCTTCTCGAGCATGTCTGTATAATTAATAGAGAAGGGGGTAATGATGCGGTATTAAGGAAAGTTCTGATGTTAGATGAGCTATGTTAATGAAAAAGTGATGGAAACGACATTAACTTCTCTGTGAACCTAGAAGCTCAAATGAAGGAGCAATACTGAAATCAAAACATCTCATCGCTGTGCCAACAGAAATTAAGGAGACCACACAGAAGATTCAAGCTTTGAAGAAACTGATCCATCAACTTCCCAAACCCAACCACAACACAATGAAACTGCTCTTCCACCACCTGAGGAGGTACGTTGAATATTGTTACATTTTCTCCAACCAACACAGGCGGGGACTTGTTGTTGGACCGCAGGCGTACGATTATTTTGGGGTCCTCTAATCCAAACAGAAATTCCCTTTTAATTTGCACGAGACAAAAATTTTAAGAAATAATTTCAGGTAATAATCCATTCAGGATAGACAGGTCCCACAAACAGTGTTTTGAGATTTTTCACTTTTTTTGGCAAATCATCTGTACAAGTGTGCCTTACTTATAGATGCCTCTGCATATTAAACTGTGATGGAAGAAAGTATTTTAACATCAAACATCAAAAAAATTACACACATCATCTGTCACTTGCCAAAAGCCTACTCACCTTCAGTAACCAGTTGCCTGTAACGTACAAAAATCTTAATGCAATGCGCACCTCTCCAAAAATACTCTGTAGATACATGTTATATAAGGCATTAAGAAGCCCGGGGAACAGAGTAGGTGGAAATTTGGCACCTATAATAATTTTGACTTCAGGTGCAGGATTTCTTTTTTGATCTCAGACGTTAGATCTTTGTTGTTTAGTTGTGCCTGACCTGTTTTAATAGCGTTATGCATACCTGTCAGCTTCAGACTGGATGCGAACAAATTACAGATTTCCGCTGTGGTCTTTCCCAATTTACTAATAATGCTGTCAAAAGGAAGGGAAAAAGACCTTGTGGTTAAATCTGCAATGGTTTAGCATCTTGTGAGTTTATCTTAAGATGCATATAGCTGATCTCGTTTTGACCGAAAGATCAATTATGGTTGGTAAAGAGGTCATGACTCGTGCTCTATTGTGAATTAGCCATGGCTATTGACCAATCAGCATCAAAGACCACAACTATCAATTTTATAATAATATTTAATGTTACGATGATAATATCATGGATTACTTTTTTAACCTATGTGACAGGCAACGTGAACAGAGGACTCAACATGAAGCACAATGTGTGTGTGTGTCAGTGCTCAAACCCTTGTCCATGATAGCGTTACTGGCACAGCCAGGAGGCCATATGGCTAGTCTCCATCTCCCAGGAGGGGTGTTCTATCCCACTTTACCCTTCTGCACATTTACCACCCTGCACAGGAGGGCCACAGGACTCATCTCAGATTGATGAGCACCCCCTCCTCCCTTCCCCCAGTGGAACATGCCCTTTGGCACTAGTGCTAAAGTCTGTTGGGTTGCCCATGCCAGGTCTCCCAATCAGAAAACACTAATGTGTGACAGAGAGAGAGAGATGCTCATTGAACGCTTCCTAAACAGGAACACATTATTCTGAAAGTCTGATGTGTTGAGAAAAATTAAGCCTGTATTCCGTGACAATGATCGACAAGTTGTGTCCATCAGTAGTTTTTGCATTTGAAATAATGGGAAGAAATATTGTCCATTTTCTGAATAATCTGCACGCAAGCATGAGTATGAACATAACCATCAATTCACTGAATGGCAGCGTTCGAGCATTCACTCAGTTTCCTCTGCGGTGACACGGAAAATCCCTCTAGTGCCACCAAGTCTGTTCCTTCTCCACAGCGACGTTCTCTTTTCTCTCACTATTAGAGCAATAAAGACTAGTGCTTTGAATCCAAAGCGTAACGCTTTGCTTTGTGGGTACCACACCCTGGCCAAGTGATGTGGTTCAGTTCATTTTACATTCTCACTTAAGTCATACTTGTCTACTTCTTTCCCTCTCTAAATATCAGGATGGCTTTACCATGAATCAAGCGAGGAATGTGCGGTCATGGTGAATTAGGTTAAAGTGCGTGTTGCAATCTGTTGTTTTCAGAGATGTATTCTTTTTTTATTAATACTGGTACAGTCCAGACTGAAGAGAGAACAGGGGTTTCTTCCATTCTGGAGATCCCTCATTATGTTTTGGATTTTTCCATATATTTTCCTTTGTACATTAGTTTAGGTTTTGGTGACACAAACAAAACATTGCTGACATACAGTGAGAGTAAAGATTAGGAAGATATTTTGCCAAAAAACTCAAGAATATTTGAGTTTAGGTTGAGTGACTCATCACATTTGAGTTTGAGATCTGCTCTGAAACTATAGAGCAGACATGTGACTTACACACACAAAAATTGGTCCAATATATCCAATATATATTGGCCCAAAGTATTGATATGCACAAGCTCCATACGTGCTCAGACATCAGTGCCAGCCTTTAATGTAAACTTCCTGTCTTTTTCATCCAAAACAGGTAAAACTCTACCGAATGCGTCTCTGAACTCCTGCGTTCCAACTTCTTTTGTGGGTTATATTTTGTTCTGGCTTGGCCCATGCAGAAGTGGTGAAAGTCAAAAACTCTTTGTTGTGTGTGTTCATTTTTTCTTCTGGTCCGTGGAGCCTGGATTCAATAACCAGTTGTGTGCTTGCATTGTGATGATGTGGTCAAGGCAACCATATTTTCTCAACCGTACACTTGCTCAGAAGTGCTATTTATGTCTCTTTTTGTGGGAGGTTTTGTCACCACCGCTCATATTTCCCGTTTACCGCAAGTGATTTAAAAGGCCACAGGTTTTGTTTTTTGTTAGTAATTCAAGGTTCCGTTCGCTTTGTGTTGGAAAAGAAACCTGGAGCGACCGTTGATCAGCAAAGCCAAGAAAAAAGTTATTCATCTATTTACAAGCGTATAGAAATAAATTCCAATTTATTTCAAAGGTATGGACAGTAAGCTATAATAAATCTCTAAATCGCATAAAATCAAAGAGAGGCATAAAATTGTTTTCCCTGATTCCAGCTAGCCTTTCATAGGTTCATCAAGGCATAACATGAAAATGACACAGTTTAAAGCTTGGAGCGATTCTGTAACCCCCCACCCCAACTCAATTTATTATTCGTCCCAAGGTTCTTCAGAAGCCAGTGAGGCTGACCCAATTAGCCGGGCCTCCTAGGCGGGGTATGATGGCGTTGTGCGCTATCCACCATTTCCTGTCATGCAAACGAGATGCTAATTAATAACCATTGGCATCTTGAGCCGTACACGTCGGCTTATGTACGGGATATCAATGATTTGTCAGATTCAACCATGCGTAATGCAGTCACCTCCGGTCAAGCTGCCCTCAGCCTGGCCCTTATCCAGACACCAGAGTAACTTCACTGGGCTCAACTGATGGTTTAATGAGCGCTTTTTTTGTCATAAATAACCAGATACTAATGATCAGATTGCATCCTTCACTATATTGTTTCAAGAACATTTTTCTCCTAAACCCTTTAGACAATAACAATATATATATATACATATACATATAATATTTAATTATTTGTTTATTAATTTATATATCTACTTATTCGAATGGATGACTTGGATTTTAAAAAAGGCAGCCAATATAGCCGGTTTTATTGCAAAAGAATACCAGGGTAAGATGTCATGAACCTGGTTGATAAAATGGTAACAGAACATTTTTATATATTCCGGGCAAATTGTGACAAAGATGCTAAAATATGATATACGTTTTATTTTTAGTCACATTATTTTAGTCATGTTATTTTACAGATTTGCAGTATATTTCTGTAATTTGACACTCTTTTACTGCATTTAAAAAATACATGAAAATTCTGCAAAAGAATAAAACAATAAAATGAACAACAACAAAGAAATTCACACAGTGTAGGACTTTCGATTAGGCTCCTGTTGAATGCCTGATCTGGTTGAATAAACTCAAGTAAGCATTCAGCTGTCATTTCTTAATCCTTTGCGTGGTCCGTTTTGATGAAATCATGTTTACAGTCCAAAGAACCCTGTTTTTCGTCTGCATAGAGGATTTCTTCATATTTCACTTCTGCCCAACATGTGATACTACTGTAATTGAAAATGATAATGACTGTAATTAAGCTTCTATCATAATTTTAATCGATCTGGCATTACTGATAGCGCAAATGAACGTGAAGGTGGGGGATGTGGGCTTCATAGTATATAGTGGTGTCACAGTGGCATAATTACCAAAAAACACTAAAAGGTTGGACGAAAAAGCTTCATATTTAATGTTTTGAAAAATCACTTCGGAAATGAAGTCTCTCTCTTTAAGATCATTAGCGGACCATTAGCAATGGCAGCCGGGATCCTTACATCATAGTGCGCTAATTAGGTTAAAATGCTCATGGCAGGACAAGCGTCTAGCTGTGATGTACAGGGGAAGCGAAACGGCCGAGGTTAATTATACACATTAACAGGGAATTATTGGGAGGGCTTGGCCTGCCTCTCAAGTTGTGTTTCTCAGCTCAAACGGCTTACCAAAATCCTAAACACACACGGAAAGACTGAGCACGACCGCCGTGTCCTTAGCCGAACACGTCTTGCTGAGGGACGGAGCCCGTGCCCTTATTTTATACCAGTGGTATTTTGACAATGACATCGGGATTGTAGACGGCTGAATTACGCTGCATAATTGTAGACCATTATTTTGATAGATGTGACCACAAACGTAGATGGCATAGTGCAACCGTACACGTACACGTGAACGCAATAAACCCAACGCGTCTAAACAGTACCTTTCAGATCTGTGCTGCTGCTAAACCCTACAAAGCGTGCTCCGAAATGTTAAGCCGTCTTCCCACCTCTTAGTCAGGATCCTGTTGACAACTTGGAACGCAGCCCTTCACCACAATCCCTCCCTCCCTTTCCAGGCCTCAACCCATAACACAGCCAGAGGGCTCCAATCCGACTCCTTATAAGACTCCACCAATAGCCTGTATTGATTGTTTCTTCACCACAGCCAAACCTCAGCTCAGAGAGATTCTGCTAAAAGTGCGCTTAGACGCCTCCAAGGAACAGGCACAAGTTTTTCTAAAACACCCATACCGATAGTTCGTCAACAAAACGGGTTTTATCAAAGAAACGTATACACTTTATAAGCTTGGAGGAAATTATATCTCGATCTGTTGTTCCATTAGGAATATCCATGCAATGTTTTCTAAAAAAACAAAATAATGTTCAGTGCTTGTGTGTCTTTCACCTGACTGAGCCCCTGTTTTCTGTGTTACAGAGTCTTGACCAAGTCCCAGCAGAACTTAATGTCATCCCAGGGCATTAGCATTGTGTTTGGACCCACTCTCATGTGGCCAGAGTTCGAATCCGGAAATATGGAATTCAATATGGTATATCAGCATCAAATAGTGGAGTTCATTCTCATTGAATGCGTGGAGATCTTCGGACCAGAGGGCAAGTAAAGTGACTGGAAAAAATTAAATAAACATGGTGGGAAAAAATAAAATAAATACGGTGGGAAAAAGTTCTGGATTTGTTTATATTTGCCTTAAAAAGTTGCTTTACATATTTTTAAGTTACATTCATAAATACATAAACCATATTTTAATTTCCATTCATATACGGTAATGCCAGTTATCATACCTCATTAAAAATATCGACAAAGTTGAAAAGCTGTATATTTGTAATGATGTAAATTCATTCTAGACAAATATTTGTGTAAATGCATTTGTAAACAGAAACATGGTAGTTGGTTCTGCGTTCGCGTTTCAAATGAATTGGCTGAAAGCAATCTGCACTTCTGTTTGAGATGTTTTAGCCAAACCAGACTGTACAGTTATTTTAGTTCCACATACTATTTGTTTTTGCTTTGTTGTATTAAGAATTTGTGATGTATTATTAGTAAATATGTGCTGTAAGTGTTGTAAAACAGAAAAATGGTCAATTTAAAAATTACATTTTTTCATTAAAAAGTAAACAAAACAATTTTAAGTTTTCATGCATTGACTTGTTCTTTATCATATTTCAAGTTCTGTTCAGAGAGGTTTATCCACACATCCTCACAGTCTTCCGCGTTTTCCCTATACCGCTGCAGCATCCCTCGCAAACTACAGTCAGTTCTCGACCCTTCGACTTGTCAGATAACGTACAGCACGACCACGATCACATCAGTTTCTAATCAAACTGCCAAAGTCCTTTCCAATTCTCTAAGAGCAGTCTCTTTTTATTTGCTTCCCGCAGGCCAGCACCGAGACTCTCTGCATGGAATGTGTTTTTAATTCCATCCCAGAGATAAGAGAGAGAGTCTGTAATTACGGGAAGATCCATCCCTCCTGTAGCATTTTGCCTGCATCAGATCCCTCATAGTTTGGCATCTCCAGCGGTACTGGTGAAGGCGTACTGAAAAAAAAAGGAGGGCGACATAAACCAGATTTGCGGGTTGCACGTCTCTCTGAAAGCGCACTGAAAATAACGCAGCGAAATGAGATGCAGCTTTTAGTGACCTCTCTGGCATAGCTCTGCGCTTTACGCGGGGACCCTAGCTGGTTCGGAAACCCTTGAAAAGAAGGATGTCTTGTTTTTCTCAGCAAAACGTTTACAGAAATCTTGGATCGTGTGTTGAACTCGGTGGCTTAGTTTGTGAAGTTTTGGCACCTTTAAATAGGGCATAAATTAGAGGGGGTTGGAGGGTCTGACCTCCATAATTGAGGCCTAACCCCAAAGGACAGCTTTGGATAGGGGGTGGGGGACATGTTGAACACCAAGTTCTCTTAACACATACACAAAAAGCATACATTTTGGTTACAGTAAGTTTAAAACACCAAAAGTGGGGCAAGGTAATAAACAGATTTAACATACATGTTGAAATGTGATAGTACTTAATGACCTTGTATATATACATAAAGTTACATCTAATTTTTCAATATCAGTGTGAGCGTACAGCAGAACGTTGACAAAACATGCCAAGTTTCGTCAGAGTCATGGCTGTGTGGACAGCGCTCCAGACCAGCTTGTCTTTCTTTCCCAGTCCTGCCCTTTCTCCACCCCATCGCCTCTTTTCTCTCTCTGCTGTCCCTTTAACATCAAATAAAATAATAGATATTTTAGAAAGCATGCCAAGTTTTTGTGATTTCATGTTCGGCTAAATGAGCTACCGGTGCAATTTTGGTTGCAAGACATGCTCTTTTGTCCGACTGGACCCTGAGCAATTCCAGCATTATGGATGTGACATTTTTAGTCAAAACTTGAAATATAAATTCTCAGGGTGTGTGTTTATTACAGTTTTTTGAAGCCTCTGTTTATATTTGACTAAACCAATGATGATCGAGTCCAGACATCAGAAAAATATCAGTCTATGCACAAGTTTTCTTTTTTCAAAGAGCAAAAAAATAATGCGTTATGGATGTGAAGACAAGGATGCAAGTTTGTAGGATTTCTGTGAGTTAAAATGTACAGACCAGAAGCAACCTAACAAATGGAGATGGGATGGTTCTTTATAGAACACAAATGTGTCTATTTATGAGGAATATGGACTGTTATGGATGTGACAATTCACTTAACAATTAACTGATTATGGACATTCGTACTTTAAAAACAACAAAACAATGCTTTAAAAACTTTTAGAGAGACTTCACATGGGTATTTAAACCACCAAATTGACATCTGGCCTATAAGTATGGTGAAAAGCTTAAAGTCATTGTCTATAAAGTCCTCTTAAAACTTCTTTCTCTAGGCAGTGTGTGACTTATACAAAGTATCGCTTACTTGCTTTGATATGCTGGAGAAGAATCTGCGAGGAGCAATTTTGAGAAAATAAATTACAGAAGTACTAGAGAAGAAAAAGCCCACAAGATGGCACAGACAACCACGATTATGGCTCACACATAGAACCTTGATTTGAAACACATCCCCTGATATATCAGATTTATTTATCTATATAAATGAAATATAAACGCACTAATGCCATGATACACCGTTAGTATCTCTCCCATCAGGTACACCTGCTTTATTTCACACCGTGTGGGTCGAAAGTAGGCGTTCAACTTTATCTCACGCAGACGCAGCCCAAGCAGGAACAAGAGGGCAAGCTGCAGAGCTCAATCTTGCATTAAATGCTTCAAATAACAAGAAATAAAAAAGTGTGGGTGGATAGATTGAAGTGGTAAGTAACCCAGGGGAGAATGTTGGCAGACATGAGCCGCGTACACGAAGCGAACGCCCAGATTTATTCTGTGCCGGATCTTTTGGTCACATGACATCGGGTATTGTGCAAAACAGCTCACACGTCGAGAGCGGTTTTATTGCAGGTGGTGTTGTGCTCATTAATATGTGCAAAATTAACATCTTCCATCAACTTGGCTGAAAAGGTGTGTTGTATTTTAAACACGTTTATATTCAGAATGTGGTGCGAAGCAACTGGATCTTTTTATCTTAGTAGTTCTGATTCTTCACTGAATGACTTTTCACCTAGACAAGAATCAGTTCCCACAAAACAGCGCACAACATATCACATTTCTCCACGTGGCTCTAAACGTAATCATGGGAACAACAGCATCAACAAAACTCATCAAATTATTAGTCGCGCTAACCGTTGCGAGCAGTGTGAAGGGCTCCGTTGACGCCATGCGGTCGGTGGGCTTAGGGGCGCGCAAAGCTGTATGTAACTGCGGCCTTCATGTTTTCTCTACGTAAGCCAAGACGTTCCACGTCTAATGATTTCATGTAATAACTGGAGACCACTGCGCTTTTCCGAACCCCGACAAACTCCCACACAACCACCCCCACACTTTGTTTTCCCATCCTTCTTGGCAGAGCTTCATGGAAACGAGCGTCTTTGTAAGTCTGCAAAAAAAGAAAAGCAAGAGCCCAACATATAAATGAAAGCATAACAATACAGTGTCCCTGCGAGATGCCTGCCATGTTCTAACCACCAGGCCCCATTAAAAAAAGCTTGTGCTCCAAGAGAACATGGCAGCATATTGATAGCATATGACTGTGTCACACAAGGACAACTGAGTCTTACTCTGTCTTCCTGTAAGAACAGACATGGGGACTTTGATCAAGTTTAGATGTGTTTGGATTGAAAGGATGAGAACTCATCATTATGTTGAATTCTGCATTTTTTCTTAAAGGGACAGTTCACCCAAAAATGAAAATTCAAACCTGTGTGACTTTATTCTGCAGAACCAACCCGGTTTCATGATTTGCGTATAAATAACACACTGTTGCATTATCGTGTAATACGTACGCCAAAGTTCGATTTTTCGTGCATATGATACGCCAATGTTTGCATGCACCAGGGGGTAGAGCAGCCATTTTGAAACGTGAAGAGGAAACACTGAAATAATTAAAATAATACTGTTAGGTATAGGGTTTGGGGACAGGTTAATGAGACAAATTGCTGTTTAATATGCACACACACTAAATTGGCGTATCATATGCACGCAAAAATAGGCGTATTGTATGCACGCAAAATCAAACTTTGGCGTACGTATTACACGATATTGCACAGCGCATGTTATTTATACACAACTCATGAGACCGGGCTCGCAGAACACAAAAAATGATATTTTGAACGTTGGTTAACAAACAATATAGGTCCCTATTGATTTCCATTTTATGGACACAAATCTACACATTTCTCAAAATATCTTGTTTGTGTTCCACAGAAAAAAAGTATTATACAGGTTTCGAAGGACATGAAGGTGAATAAATAATGACATAATTTTTATTTTTGGGTGAACTATCCCTTTAAGTCCATGCAAAGGTTAAACATTCTTTAAAGCCTTTTTGTCATACTATACAAGCACATATCGTAGTACACACTGCCTTCTTGGTAATGGTATAATTGGACAGCATACCACAACATGAGCTGGTGTGAAAAAAAACCTGAAATAAATAAACGCATCAAGCTGTATACAAGAAAATAAAAGCCTCCGAATGCAGTCCAACTCCAACAAATCTTACACCTTCCAGGAATCCATACATCTATATCAGCTTATATATGAAATAATGCTACAGTTTCATTTGGATAAAACTATTTTTTGGCTAGGAGAAATCTCTATTTTTTTCTATATGGATGAAAGCAATCGCAAAATGTTTACATGTAAAAAAAACAGGTCAGATGGCATGTCAGCACACACTCTGTGAACAGCTCCTCCTGTTCCTCAGAGTAACTGACAAACTTTGCAAAATCATTGTAAATTTCAATTTCATTTCATTTTTCTCTACAAGGAAATGTTAGATTAATTTGAAATAAATATGGAATGATATATTCAAAATGTGTTTGTTGAAAGTCCTGCCCAGACTGTACCGTGACCACTAAAGTCAGAACTTGAGTGCCTTCATTAAAGCGCTATTTCCATTTTCCATTTCCTAAATCCTTTCGCTGGTTTCAGAGGCTGTGATGATTCTGTGGCATTTCATTTGCAGTTACAGTAGTTGCTAAGTCTGCTCTCGTTCCAGCAAACATCTCAGAAATAAGGTGACATCACCTCGAAGGATCATTTAATGGGGAATCCATTATTTCATAACATTAAAGAGGACCTACTGTAATATCATATGTAACTGCAAGGCTGACCTTGATAGCATCAGTATTTATACTTGAAGCTCTATCAGATTTCCCTTTCAGAGATTAATGGATCTACAAGTCATTTCAAATGAGTGGTGATCTGCCTGTTCTGTATTAAACTGATGGGACAGCATATGATCTCGGGAGGATATTGAAGTGAAACTAAGATTGCACTTCAATAATATGAGTGAATGCGGCTTACTGTAAAAATAAGACGACCACACAAATCTTTATGCCGTGACATTTGTATTGTTGTACAATTCGCCCAGTATTATATTTGCTTTATACCTCTAGAACACCATCAGAGAGAAAACAGCAACAGGCCAATGAAACGTTTAATGTGCACCGAGTTTTATAGGGGTCGCAATTAAGTTTTTATATGTGGGGTGACATTTTGCGACTACAGAAACAGCAGGTTATATAGGCTTCATGGCGTCATTAGGTCCTGACCTGAGGTCAGACTCAGAGTAGATGGCAAACCCATTTTACACTACAGGAGCGTTTCCTCAACGAATCCAGATCTGTTAATATGCAAACAGGTCCATCGAATTAGGTTCCTTTATTTCTGTTTTACTTATAAAGCAAAACAAATAGCGACAGCTGTATTATAGAAAACCGCAGAAAGTGTGAATGAACAATATCTGTACAAATTATTGAAAAATATCACACAACAGAACCTCACTGATGCTTTGAAATATTAAATAATGTTAGATATGGATGTAGGATATTAGGACTGTGTTTCTATGAGCGGTAAAGAAGCACTTCTGCTTAAAGGAAAAGTTCATCTCAAAATCGTGTTATTTTTTACTCACCCACATGACGTTCAACATGTTTTAAGACCTCTCGGCATCGTCAGAACACAAATAAAGATATTTTAGGTGACATCCAAGAGATTTCAAGGCCTCCACATAGACATCATGGTTATAGTTGTTGTCAAGGTCCAGAAAAGACATCGTTCAGTTGGTCCATCCGCTCATAGTGGCTCAATTGAATTTTTTGAAGCGACGAGAATACTTAATTTGTGCAAAACAAACTAAAATAACAACTTTAATAGATATATTCTCCTCTGTCTTATCCGTCTATGGTGAGCATTCACGAGAGCACTTCGACGCATGCCCACTTGAGCCACTATGAGCGAATCTCTCGGATGTCACCTAAAATATCTTTATTTGTGTTCCGAAGATGCCGGGAGGTCTTAAAAGAGGTTGAACGTCATGTGGGCGAGTAAAAAACAACACAATTTTGATTTTGAGATGAAATTTTCCTTTAATGTGGAGTAATGACTTTGGTTACGTACAAGGTGGCAACGTGATTATGTCTGAGCCTTTAATTCTAACCCTCTATCCGAGTGCACCTGAATAATCAATAAATCTAAAACAATAACGTCAGAAATTTCCACAGCTTTATTAGGAGAATATCTGATAATAAAGGATGAATCTCTCAATAACTTCTTCAATAAAAGTCGGGCCTCTTTTAATGACACTTATGTTGGCAGACTTGAAGTGGGTCGAGAGGTTGTGGCATTGCTGTGATGTGAAAGCAGACACATCTTTAAAAAAGATGGAAAATCTGACAGGCCATTGTTAGTTTGCCCAGTATTTTTACATTTAGCAAACACATATAAATAGCTAGTTACCAGGCCCCCTTAATTATGCAGTGGGCTCCAGCTGTAGCGTACAGCCAGATCTCAAATGCAAGGAAAATAAAAGAACCGTATTTAGATTGAACCGCAGTCCTGGGGAAGCTTTGCATCAACCTTTACTGAGCCTCGGGGGACTTTGTCACAACCTGGCAACCTCAGGTGGAGCAAGAGCCCACATCGTTTCAAGCCGCAACTTGGCCGCCGCTCTGTCGGAGTGGGAACCGAAGACTCCAGAATTCCAGGCTGTAGTCCTCCAGCACAAAGGATAAAAATGGATATGAAGCGAAATATGAGGTGGGCCCGCCTATGCGTGACACGAAAGCAGTCGCAGGTTTTTCAATTGTTTATTTTTACTTTGCTCTTTTTCTGCCATTAACCACAAATATAAAAGTTGTTTTTTTCCTGCACATGGAAGTTAACATACAGATGTTCGTCTTATGTATTGGAGAGATTGGGAAGCTTTTTGTTGGTGGTACTGGAATAGTAGATACTGTATATAAAAGGCTGTGCTGCCATATTTTAGGCACTTATCCAACACATTAAAATGTTTGAATACATCAAAAACTCCACAACTTCACAATGAGGCGAGACGTAAAATATGTATTTCTAAGGGTCCTGTCATGATGTGTGCTCCTCTGTTGAAATCATGTCACCATCTGCTCTCAAGAGAGATTGGAACTCATCCTCAAGAGTTTCCCAAGAGAAAGTACTGATGTTCACCTAGAACACATTGAGAATAAATTGAGAAAAAGCAGAACACAACTAAGAAAGTGTGAAGACGGAACACTGTAAAAAATGATGTGATCAATAAGCCATGGCAACATATGTTTCACATTACTTTAACTCATCAAAAATGTCAAATTACAGCAAATCTTCACTGGTTATGATTTAAAATACTAAGTTATACAGCCAATTTCATCATAGTTAAAAATTTAAGACTGCAACATTTTTTACAGTGTCTAATATAATAAAACTGAATTCAGGGGAGCAAATAAAGGCATGAGATACGTGTTACCTGAGTAACATGTTGTCTGACTAACTGCGGACGCTTGCAGAAATGTTGTAATTTTTTACACAGCTGTTCAGGTGTCGAATACAGATATGTCGCTACAAAAGGAAAATACATATTTGATTAGTAAGAACCCTCAAAGAGCAGATGAGATAGCAGACACTTTCAGCATTAAAAATGCAGACGACACCACGCTGGGTGATGTTGTACATTATTGAACTGTGGTTATATTTATTTATTTATATAAAAATGCCAAAATGGTTTATGGCCAATTTTTCGATTGTGCTTTAGGATGAATAAGTCATTATATACAGAAGTCGGGCATAACAGCTTCGGCTGCGACAATGAATCTTCTTTTGCATATGAAATTAAGACAGTTTTTTCATTGCTGGCGCTTCATGAAATGAAAGCAGACGTTCTTTACCAGGGAATAGTTCAGGGTAGACCAAAGCGTTTGGACAAAGGGGATAACAACCACAGTGTACTGCTTCTATCCTGATAGAGAAACATAAATTACATGTAAGGTTCAATCCCATAATGCATTAATACTGTATTGACCAAATATATTGAAATGACTTGGCTGCACTTTCCCAATTAAGAATTTCTAAAATAGCAACACAGAAGTTGTCAGAAGGTCTAAGCTGTGAGGCTGACAACAAACCAAAACAAAGTTGGCAATTCTTAAATGAAGCTATCAGAGTTGGCTGGAAGTTCTTCAACATCTTTGTTGCCTGTGCAACTTACATAGAAGCAAGATAAAGTTGCATTCAGAATATTAAATATATTGCACAATATTAATGCAGCAAAAGTGGAAAGCACTGAATAGACATCGCAAAAAGTAGCTTAAGAAGTTGTTTGGTGTTGTACATTTCACAAATGACCTTTAATAAATCAGATCCATATTTTACCCAACCATGGGTTGAAAACAACTCTGTAAAATTGATGTAATCCTGAAGAACAATTCCAAGAGCAGAACTGAGCACACTGTGTTGGATGATGTCTTTGGGCATTGCATTTTGCATGTAGTAAAGTACAGGTCATGGTTGAATGCATTCATTTGAACACATTTTATAATTAAATGCACCAAATTAACACATCTAATTCAAATACATAATGAAGTTTTGAGACACTCATAACTATAGCATAGTTTTCCATAATCTCCAGCTTTTTACTTCATCAAATAGTTCAATCTAGGGCAAACTTTACTCCCAACTGATTCAACTCATTTGAACCCCTATTGCTGGCAGTGGAAATGACCGGCTGTTTAAATATTTTGTAGAATGAGTATTAATATTTAATGAGTCTATCCATCTCTCCCTTCACCATCAGATCCTCATCTCATTTCCCATGCTAAAACCATGCATATTTTAATATCCGATTAGCCCTCTGCCATTCACGGCTGAAATTTTACGATTCTGATTGAGCAATGGGACAAATCTTCCAGAACAATCGTGTGGATGAGTGAAACGTTGCTGGGTGTCAAGTTGTGTTTCAAAGTGGTTTGTATTGCTGCATATTTAATGGTCACCCTTACACTGCTTAAAACTAGTACTTCAGTTCTTTTTTTATATTTTAGTTATGCTGTAGTTACTTTGAGCAATTGCTTAGAATTTTTTAACATCTACAACTGGTTCCCAACCTTTTTACTTTTTATTTTACCCCATCTTCAACAAGAACATTGGAAGGCCCCCACTCACAAGTTCTACCCAATAAAATATTCTGGAGCTTGATACATGACTAAATATTAATTTTTGTTTTATAAATAATCAAACATTAATAAAATCACAACTTTTAGTTGTTTTAGATGGTTTTAAAGGGATATTTCACCCAAAAATAAACAATCTGTCATTATTTCCTCACACTCCTGTTATTCTTTCTTCTGCAGAACACAAAAGAAAATATTTTGAAAGAAGTCGATAACTGAACAGCGCTAGAACCCATTCACTTCTATTGTCTGCACACAAAACCAATGGAGGTGAATGGATGCCGGTTGACAACATTCTTCAAAATATATTCTTTTGTGTTCTGCAGAAGAAAGAAAGTCATACAGGTTCGGATTGAGAAGAGGATGAGTAAATGACGTCAGAATTTTATTTGTTTTGAATTTGAAACTTTCCATAATTTCAAGGGAGCCTCAAGATAACCTAAAATTATTTAGAGGCCCCCTTGTGGGCTTTGTACCCCTGGTAGAGAAACACCAAACTAAAATAAGCAAGAATTTTAACTCGCATCACAATAGTCTTACATACAATAATTACCATTTTGCAGATCGCCAATACATCAGCATTTGTTATTTATCCCAAAGCGGCAGAACTTGCACTTTTTCAATTGACATGTCTTTATCCAAACAAATTACAAGCCAAAACCATTGGACGCCTAAGAAAAGCGGGAAAAAAGAGCATGTGCTAATTTCTCCACAAAGGAAAAGAAAAACAACAGCACAATAGTCGCCGCCCTTGTGCAAACACCAGACAGTGAAGGTTTAGTGTAGTGTTACCTATACTCTGCAGTGTCAACATCCCCTTTCCCGATCAAATTCACAGCGAACGCATGCAATCAAAGTCGCTCGGCTGGAATCACCGCAGCCCGTCGTATGAAACTGATTAAGGTCAGTTCCATGTCAATGCAGTTAACGTGTGAGCGTGCAAATGCTTATCGGGCTTTTCATCTCAAATATAATTAGCCGATCATTCTGCTTGGCTGCCTTACTGTTTTTCTGCAGGGCATGCATGGGCGTCTGCTGACAATTAATCAGATTAGGCTAATTTCCACAATAACGAGGACGGAAGACGGTGAAGAAAGTCCCCTCGTGCGGAGCTGACCAATGAGGCGCGATTGGTAAACGCAACGGGCAGGTGATTCAAGTTCGACGTCCTACGAGCACACGCCTTTCATGCAATCGATTCTCCGTCGCAGTATCGATTTAGTAAGTATTAATAACCCTTATTCATCTCTCTTTGAACTGGATGTTTCAGGAGTTTAAACATTATTAAGAAAAGCAGACAGCAGGTGTTTGATCACTGTTTGAACACACGTCGCCTGAGGACATGAATGCAAAAACACACACAGAGGAGTCTCCGTATGTCTCCTCTCGGCCCGACTTTGATCTAATGAAATCGAGAACAACTTCGGCTCTGTGTAGTAAGAGGTCCAAAGGGAGCACAAGTCTAAACTGTTACCTCACAAAGCAGAGGATGTTTCTATTCAATCAATGGACATCACTGCCCAGAACAATCATCAGTGCTGTCATTGAACAGCAGTTTTAGATCTACAGAGTAAAACCTGGATAATTAAAATCCCCTGTGTAGGATTAGCGGAGCTCCTGCCAGTGCACTCCTGCTTTGGACGGTTTGTACCTTGGCCCTCGGCGTTATCTTATAAAATCTTCAAAAGTAAAGCACAGGTGACTGAAGATATTGATTCAGGCTATGCTGAAGACATCAAGGGGGATGCTTTCAAAGGTCGCACCAACACACATTCGCTACCGTTCATACTGTGATATAGCCCTCAAAACAAACTTTCAATTAAGCCGTGAACTTTTCTTGGTCTGTTTGGGGTTTGAAAAAAAAAAACACGCTCAAGGTGAATTTCAGAGTATAACAGGATTTTTTTCCCTCATTTTGCGATTTAATTTGATATGGTGAAATATATTTTTCTTATTGTATTATATACTGTACAGTGGCCTTGAGAAGTATTTTGACTTGAGTCCTGAAAGTTATAAAGCCATTTACTTTTAAGCGTTTGGCGTGTGCCTTTATTTTAAGTGACTTCATTTTATTCAGTTCATTTAGTATACACATATCTTATATCAGTGTGTTCCCTGGAATCGAACCCACAACCTTTGCATTGTTAGCGAAATTCTATACCAAGTGTGCTACAGGAAACCAAGATGCATTTATTTCAAAGAAAGATACAAAATCGCATAAGCACTTTTTTAAAATATTGTATAATATTTAAAGCTTAGTAATTGAAGTAAAAATAAGTAATTGAAACCCTTGGTGCCGATATCCTAGTGGACAGTAGGGTTGCACGGTGTACCAGTGCTACGGTAGCATCGGGATGCTAAAGCTTCTCTCTATTTTTCAAACGGTAGAAGCCTAGTGGGCAGTGGTCAGACATAGAGCATGGTGCCAATGCACATTCGGAATGTATCTCCTCCCTATACATTCCTGTCTTCTCCTATCATACTGTCCTGTCCAATAAAGGCAAAATGCCCTTAAAACATCTTAAAAATATATATTTAGACACCTTTTAGTTAAAGGGATGAACTACACATGTAAACTGACATTATACATCCACTAAGAATGACTAACAACCATCACTTCAAAATCTTTGTAATAAAAAACTAAAAGCTGTTGTCGCAAAATGTGACGTGATAGTTTGAAATTATAATCTAACTCAATGATTTACAAAAATATTTTCCAATAATATTTGGGGTCACTGTAAGAGACAAACAGTGTCTTTAGCTGCAGGCAAACTGTGGGACAGCCATTCTGTGTGTAGGATGTAAATAAATGATTCAAAAAATAAACTTTCTGTTAATTATGTAATTATGTCACTAATATGAATTCCTAAATTTGTCAAACAGTTTGGAAATATTATTAAACCAGAAAAGCCCACCTTATTTATTAACATCATTATTAACATCGACGTCAATTTAAAGTTCTGTACACAACCACTGTGTTGACTTTGTTAAAAACATACATAATTCTACGGTAGAAACCAGAAAAAAACTCACATTGCTACTCCGAAAAACTCGTGCTTGGCCGTGGACACGACGACATCTGCTTGGCACAGCGCTTTGAGGTAATCTTCCTTACTGGGCATGAAACCCCAGTACTGGATGTGGTCAACCAACTGTTCTTTGGCTTCTGCAAAGATGTCTATAGTGGGAAGGAACGAAGAAGGGACACAGGCCTCAGTATCGATGTGTAGTAATTAGCAGAGAGAGGGATGTTTCAAATTTTGGTCATATTTTGCGAGGAGATCAAATAAGCAAGGTCGTCATAAATTTGGACGTAAAATGAAAAGGCATACAAATAATCAATAACGTGATTCTATTAGCGAAATCAAAATAGATTAAAACCGTTTCAACGTGATTGCCTTCCGAGCAATCGTAAACATAATTTCATAACATGAGCGACCTTTACGATCTGTTTATTTCTTTTGGTCCAGTGGCTCTTTATGCCACAATAAAAGTTTGCATCTCAATATAAGAGATTGTGTTTCCTGTAAGTCTGGTTTTGGCAGCGCTAGTCATAGTTGGAGTGTGCATGCATGTAAATTAAATTAACACAACGCCATAAATACTCAAGACTGTCCGAAGGATATTAAAACGTAATTGTCCACTAATGGGGAGTGTATTTTGCCAATAAAAATGGTGCCTGTGTGTGATAAACAGATGAGCTTTGAACCTAAAGCTATCCACTTAACCAATTTGTTTCAAAGTTAAATAAAATGCATTTAATTACATTTGACCGTGATACCAGAACTGCCATACACATAAATCAACGTACAAATCCAAAGCAAGGACTAAAGAAATATACAAAAATAACTTTGAGATCTTGCTTTGATGCATTATGACTTGACTCCAAGAAGTCCAAAGCTTTTAAAAGCTTACATTTTATTTAAATACATTAACATGCTTATCAACTCAAAGAATCCCAGCGGCACACAATGTACCTGGAACGTCAGTGAAAGTCTCTCCCAGGACAGAAACTTCAAAGCTCAGCTGTCGTTCTTTGAGTTTCAGTAAGGTCTGGAAGAACAGCTGTGGGTCTTTGTCGTGTTCCCTTTAGCCAAAAAGAGACACAGCAGAAACAGAAGACATTCACGTTTGGAAATAATAACATAATTCCTAATTAATTAATAGCAGAAAGATGACAACAATATTATCAGCGGGGAAAATTACAGAGTAGGCAACATTTTGAAGAAAAAATTAAATGTATTACATAAATATGGTACAGAATCAGAACCATTAGTGCCGATTTATTCTGTACACCTGTATTATGGGAATTTTATTATCTAAAACCAAAGGTGGAAAGGGATTTTTTTTAAATAAGAAAAATCAATATGTCATTTTATTTTATAATAAAAAGGCATGACTTAAGCTATGTGCATCAAGTATGAACTACTGCATGTTTGCGTTACCATTTCACTGCTGTCCTTCCGAAACCCTTTCATGATTTTTTTTTCTTCTGTAAAGCAATTTTATTAGTCACCCTTGATGTTTGTCACTGGGTTTTGCAAATATCTAACCAATAAAATTTCCTGAAAAATAGCGAATTTGGACTTCCAAGATTACGTAAGGAAAGTGCCGATGTGCATGATATAGTCTCAGCCTCAGACGTCACAATCCGTTGGCTGAACGTCTGATGCATATGGCACACTTCAGCACGTTCCAAGTCGTCATCCGATTGGTCGAATTTCACAGGATTTCCAGGAGACATGCGTGTTGCGTTCTTTAACGTACCGCCTGGAAACAACAAAGCCTTCTGATCTAAGAAGTAAGCTGTTGTGCTTACAACAGTTGCTATAAGAATTCATCACGATTGACTTAACGCTCAATTCTTAAAAGTATGCGAAGTTCATGGTATAAACTTATAATCATTGTTGTTTCTGTTAACTTTTGACACGTTCGTGAATGTACATCAGTATGTTACTGCGGGACATTTCCACGCCTCTAAACATGATGCGGCACAAATCGAGACGTGATCGTTTGCTTTACCTGTCAGTCATATGGCCTCTTGGGCGGGCCTTTCCAAAGAAAGCGGCGATAAGTTCCAGATCTTCACTATGAAGGTCTGGGTACGCGAGACTATGCATGATATATCAATATGGAAACAATAAAAACTGGACTTGGTTAAAAAAGCAAACATGGGTAATATCCTGAAAGCTCACGTGAAATGTCAGTGTTTGACATTAGATATTCCGAGTTCTTCTAAATCTGTAAACGAATGAAAACGCTAATACGATTATTTACATGTGAGGTGCCTGTTATGAGTTCTGAGAGTTCCTTTTCCAATCAAAAACAGTGTATACCTTCATTACACATCTGAAAGCTGAGGCCACATGTTCTGTCGCTGTGATCCAGCCAGGCCGCTGATTGCTGGTGTGTTTCCATTAAAGTTCTGAGCTCGGCCAAGAGATCTGGTGAGCAGCTTTCTCAAAGTCAATCACTGGCAATGCTTCATTACTTCAAAAATAGCTCTCTCTGAAGTGTGCTTTCACATCTAATAACCTTCCATGTGGAGTACTTTAAAGAATAATGTTTCGTTAAATGCACTTTAAATTGGACTTTTTCCCCGTAGGAATCTCATTGAACATTCTTGTCGAATTACATGTGATGGGTCTTATCAAACTGAGGACCACATTGGTACCCATTGACTTGCATTCATTTTATGCACATACAATAGAAGTGAATGGGAACTACCTTTGTCACCAACTTTCTTCAAAATATTTTCTTTTGGTGTTTTGGATCAGAAATGCATAGTGGTTTGAAATGACAAGATGGTGAGTAAATGATACCAGCATTTTCCTTTTTGGATGAGCTATCCCTTTCAACAACTATACGCTAAACAACCACACACTGTACACATCATATAGTGACCCAGATATTCATGTAATATTATATAATGTCTGCTGATTCCCCCAGTCCAACGAATTCTGTCTCAACATTGCTATGAGACGCAACCCCAATTAAAATATATTCAAAGGTCAAAACGGCCTACTAGCATGTCTAGCCCACACGTTAAAATGGCGTCTGATGAAAAACTTCCCTCCTAAGACAATGACCCTCAACTCTTGAGTTTGAAAAGCTTGTCTTTGACCTAAACCGTGGAGCTGAAGTTCTGACACTTGAGCGGCGAGGTTCATCCACTCTATAGCACTGAGGTACGTAAGCGCACAACGGCCTTACAGAGCTCACAAAAGGGCCTTTGACAGATCTTTGAGCTTCTCAGCACTGCCGTTCTGTACGCGGTCGGAGAAGAAGCTCCTCACAAAAACGACAAACGTTGAAGGTCAAAAACAATTACCGGGGGCAGAAGCGCTTTGACAAAAGACACCTCCCACTTGGTTGGAATCTCCTCAGATGAGGTATTAGTGAGGGCTTATTTCCTCTCATTTCCGGTTCTTTTATGTTGCCTTTTCCCCCATGGCTTGACGTTGATTCCCTCATTAATTTTGCAGCCTCTTTTGATTCGCTACAATGTGGATGTGATTGCTACCACCTCTGGACTAAGACTGGTTGACCTGCGGGGAGGTGACATGGCAACTACAGGGATGCTTATTACCAAGCCTGTCAGTCTAGTAACTAAAACAGACTGCATGTAGCCCGTGATGCCTTATTTCCTACTGACAGCATAGCGGAGGGTTAATTAATATGTCAGTTATGTTATGCAGGGATTGCCGTGGCTCAACGTGCCTCTCGCACTAAAGCTGGGAGAGAGGAGACCAGCGGTCGCGCTAACACACGAAACCACGGGTTCACAGAAATGCGCTCGCAGCTGCTGTTTGCATGTTACATTGTGAACGGACTGCATTAAAGCGGATTAATAAACAAAACAAGTTTATTAGACCTCAATTAAATCATAGAAATTTAGCGGCTACATTTAAGGGCCACAATGAGGTAAACAAAACGTATGGATGACCCAAAAAATGTCTAAAAGGAAATTAAGATATAAGTTTGGTTTGCATGGACAATCAAAAAAAAGTATCGTATTTTTACAACACTCTTATCGTGGACAAAATAATTAAAGGTTGCGTTCAATGATTTAATGTTATCATGATATCCACATATAAAGAAAATATGCTACAATTTTATTTTTTTGATTTATAATAATTAATAATTAATAATTATGTTTTATTTTGTTTGTTGTGTGTTTTCTCTTCTTTTGGTCAATACATTTCACTTAAAATACAAGAGAACAGAGTTCATTTGCAAAAACAGATAACAGATTTTTTTTTAAATCATGTTTTTCATTGTGCATTCCAATTAGTATCAATCAAACTGCAGTTGGGTTGTTTTGATTAAACAATAATAACTCAATAATACAGCTAATTAACACAATAAAACAACAAAAACATGATTACATAATACAAAAAATATGATTTTTGAACATTTTCAAAACAGAGTTATCCGTTTTGCCAATAAACTCTTTAAGTGTTTAAATGTTTAGAATTAATACAGATGATATCAATCATCGTGGTATTTAATATCACGTTAATCGACAATAAGTCACCCCTATTCAAAACAATCTAGACTCTCATGAAAGCATTTAATGTGGAAAACACATGTAAAAAATAATACCGTGGCCCACAAAAAAAAGAAAGTATTCTTCTGTCTGTCAAACTAAGTTGAAAAAATATATATACAGTAGCTACTCTGTTAAGACATTTGACATCATACATTCACCCAGACAGAATATATAAATCACTGCTCAAAATGCTGGAGAAAAATTAAGTTAGTTATGAATAAGGGCATCATTTGTTTGCAAATGCAACTTGGTTTGCTGTTTTGTCATCTAATGCAATGACATTCACATATTTTTAAGAGTAACTTGGGTGTCTAAATCTTTTTTTGCGACCAATGTATAAATACATATGTATATATTCTACCATTTGCTACTATCTACGACGAAAATGGTGAGTTTTGTCACCCTTGACCTAAGAGTGCAATGAGACAGAAAACAAATAAAACAAATAAGAAAAAAAGAGGTTCAGCAGGGACCCGACGAATCCTCATTAGCAGTCATCCGGTACCACTTAAAAGAATATGATCCTCTCATTTAGACAGCTATGATTAAATATTCCCCTTTAAGTCGCACCCATGAGGTGCATGTTTTAAAATTCAAACTCTATTTACTGCAAAACCATGACGTTAAAGGATTCAAATAAGAAGGAAGCGAAAGGGCTAATTAATGGGGCTCTTGAAAGCCCAGGACTCAGTTATCTGGGGATTGATTAGGGTCAGTTGAAAATAGAGGAGGCAGATCCGTCTGTAAAACAAGACAAAACAAACTGAAAACGGTCGGATCACATTGCCGTTTCTTGTGGGGTTTGAAGTGTGGTGCGGCCTTAATGAGGGAAGAACAACTATACATGAAAAAGTGTGAAAACGTACACGGTGACGTTTGGATTATTGTTTCGATCGGTTAGTTTTCCACTCCTTTGCACTCTTTAATGGACGTGTTAATGTTACGTAACCCTGATTCATTAGTTTTAACTGTGTGCAAACATCAAACGTCAAATATTCTCTGGCATTCTGCCTTCGCCGGGTTGAATTCCTTTGTGGCGTTTGCAGACCTCTGACACACCGTGTCCTTCCAAAAGCAGTTCTTCTCTAATGCCCGTCTCTGTGGCATGGCTTTGGCGATGAGCAGGGCACAGGAGGAGTCTGGGAACCGCGCACGATCCGTGCCAGCACAGTGTGGCGATGCGTCAGTGCCTGCGTCTTTTTTTACTCGATTGGTGCCCACTGCACAGTCTGGGAGGAACGAGAGATACACAAATATGTCTGGATTTCCAAAAAGAAAAAAAGAGCATTTCATTGCGTAATTGCCTGTGGAGAATGATGGCGTAAAAGACAAAGGTCCAACAGAAGGGCAAGCCCATGTGACTGCCTGATGTGGTAGAGATGATGTCTTTTAGTAATGGCTGACGAATGTCCATGCTGCCTTTTGTGTGTTTGTTGGTCACTGTGACAAACAAGGTTAGTTGAATAAAATCCTCTTGAGTGTTTAGTAAGAACACATTTAAAGAAACAGTTCGCCCCAAGAAAAAATATTTTCAGCATTTCTTTACAATCAACGCGAATGGGGACTCGCACAAAACAAAGGGAGTCGTTTGGGTTTGAGAAAAACACGTGGGTGAACAAATGAGAATTTTAATTTTCGGGTGAACTATCCCTTTAAGCCTCATTACATCAGCACCTGCAACAGCTGCCCTCTCTGACCACTCGCCCCGGTCAACGCCTGCAATAAAACAGTCCTGTAATCCAACAGATGCAGACCTATCCAGGCCACATGGAGATTAACAATCTGCAACCAGTGATGATGACAAAAAGAGAGGCTGGAAAAAAAAGGATGAAATGGGACACACTGTCAGAGATAATCCAAGCCCCTTCTTATTTTTCCAGCAGCTCTCGCCCCGCGTAAATCCTAATTTAACTCGGACCAAAGCCAGCGTTTATGAAGCACGGATGTTAACAGCGCTAATCCATCTGTGTTTTGCTCAGTTTTGAAGAGATTACACAATGGGCGCTTTTGTTACCGATACAAGAGTAGGTGAATGACAGACACAACACAAACAAACATTGCAAAATCCCTTTGCCAGCATCAAACTTCGACACTGGTGGTCTTTTTGGTTGTTAATCAGATTTATGGGTGTTTTTTGGTAAGGAAACGTGTCATCACTGCCAAGAGATGAGCAAAGAGTCATGGGAGAAATATGTGGCTGGAGCAACACTTTCTTTTTCAATTTTTTCCTCAGTCCATGGCAGATGAGGTAGAGATACAATGCTGTTTGGTTTCCACTCATGCCAGAAAGAGTCTTAAAATATGGGGAGTGGAAGATATTTAAACTTCAACAAAAACCACAGAGCGATCCTGCGGGCAATAAAATATTTTCTCATGCCTCCCCCAACGGCCCCAGCGAACAAAACTCAGTGGCGAAGACATTTTCTTGTGCTGCTGCCTCTGCAATTGAGTTTATCTGTACGTACGAACTTTGCAAAGTTCACTGTAAATATTCCAACGGTGGCTTACGCCAAGATGGACTTTAGGAAATATTGGGATGATGCCGAAAAATATTACGCACAATCGTCGAGGGGGTCTGCTGAGAGATTTCATGCTCAGAATGGAACCAGGGCTCTATGCATGCATGTTTAATGCTGTTGTACCAAAACAAGCATGTTATCCATTTACCATGAATCTGCCCAACTGTCAAACAACTCCGTGGACAGTCCAAAGCAAATAACTCACAGAATGGTAGTTGTATACAGCAGGTTGTTGTTTGAGGAATTTTTTGTATGTTGCAAATGTTTGAAGTTTGCTGAGAAACAAGGATCTCACATTACAATTACGTGTGAGCACTTTGTTTGGTGGGAACAGTGAAAGCTGGTGAGGTCATAATAAATTTTGCGGACAAAAAAATATATTACTTTCTACAATTCTTCAATTAAATTATTATACATAATCATAAAAAAAATATTTTTTATTTCAAATATAAAAGTAAAATTTATCTTGAGAACCTTTTTTAAGAGTGATTAATGTTATCTTTAACTTCTTACCAGCGATGTGGCCAGACTATGTGGAGTGGCCGGGGTTTCTCTCCCTCGTCACACGGACGACACGCTGGCTGATTTTGTGATGCTTCCAGACCTGGTGCCAAACTTGTAGACTGCAGTCCTTCCTTTTGTAGTTTATCTTCATGCGACTCAGTTTCACTGTCCAATGAGAACGCTTTAGAGTCAATGGTTTGCACACTTCCTTCAGTCACTTTTGTCTTCATACATTTTCATATTAGGATTAAAGAATCAAATAACAGTTGATATGTAATTCATGTCCATGTTGTACTTGCTTCACAGTCTTTTCTTGTCTTATGGGTTTAAAAGTAGAGGTTAAAAAGCATACTTCATTTAAACATACTTGATCAAAAATGGAGTTTCTAGTCTGCACGTTCTGTGAATCTGTTCTGTAATATATAACTCTGATTTAATTATTAAGTTGCTGTATCACTGAAATTTGAAAAAAGAAAAATGTAAAAAAAGTTCATAAAAAAGGTTTAAAAAAGCCTCTGTGTGGAACTACATATTTTGAATGTAGTTTTCAGAAAGATATTTCTGGCAAATGACAAATATAGTTGTGTTACCTTGGAACTGATTTGTCAGTGTGGTGTTGAGCAGCAGGACTGTAGATATTCACATGCCTCTCTGAATGCCTGAGACGTTTGTGTGCAGGCAGGAATCTGAAGACGAAAGGAAAAAAAGTCATTTAACATTATATAAGAAACACAATAAAAAAGTCTGAGAAAGAAAAATAAAAAGACAAAAACTAAGAGAGAAAGAAAGAAACAAAAAAGAAAGAAAGAAACAGACTGTAAACACATTTCTAATTGCTCCCCTTCATATATGTTTTTTTCTCAATCCTTTATTGATTCTTATAATGAAAAACGACACAGGCAGCAAATAATTCATATGCTACACCAGTCAGAACATTACAAGTTAAAGTAAAATAAACAAAAAGGTAACTAAAACCACATTTAAAAAAAGAAAACGGGCCTCATGTGGCATTTCTTTCTCTCCCCGGCCCTAAAATATGTCAAGCGCACAGCCAGAGTGATGTATTCTGCAACCACCACGATTATTACAAGTTAAAGAAGTTAAAACAAGTCACATTTTCACGTAATTCTCTGCCAAAAGCAATCCATAAAGCACAGAAAGTACTTTCTCGGTTCTCTGCGACTGCAGAGCCCGTGCGCTGCCTCCATGGCACCGCCAGTCCTAATTGTAGGTTGCCAATGGACGCGAGCCAATTAGCTGCTTGAGAGCGAGATTCCCTCATGCTTACTGATGCGCTATTATTTTTTGCACTGGAGCAAAACTGAAGGCACTCCTAAAATCCAAAAAGAAGCAGTCTGCGGTTGCCTTAAGTGAGAATTACGGAATGATAGATGCAAAGCACTATCTTAAAATGATAGTTCACTCAAAAATAAAACCCTCTTGTCATTTCAAACCTTTATGACTTTCTTTCTTCCGCAGAACATAAAATTATATATTTTGTTGGCAACCGAATAGCACCGGCCCCCATTCACTTCTATTGTATGGACACAAAACCAATGCAAGTGAATGGGGGGCCAGTGAACAACATTCTTCAAAATATCTTCTTTTGAGTTCTGCGGAAGAAAGAAAGTTATACAGGTTTGAAATGACAAGAAGGTGGTAACAGAATTGAAATTTTTGGGTGAACTATCGAAAAAATGTGCTATGCTTTAACCATTTCAAAACAATGAAACAGTACAGTTCAGATATTGGACTAAACAAAGTAGATGTCTTAGTGGAACATATAAATGTATTTATTTAGTGAGCCAAAGTCTTTGTGGTAAAGAGAAGCAAGCAATACATGACAAACTACTAACCGATATAGCACGACTTCCCACAATTTGTTTGTAATATACACCAAGTGCTGGAGAACTCATCGACTTCAAAACAAAGGGATCTGTAATGGCTGTTGAGTGTTCAGAGTTACATACAGACACTTGTGCTTACATTCCAAAATATGAAGCACTATTTTAACGCCCAAGTTAGTTACCAGTCACAAGTGAGCGTACAATGAGAGAAAGCCATACGTTATTTCCCTTTTCAACCATGTTGAGATCATTCTCTAAAGAAAGTGTTTCCAGGTTCACCAGTGCTATAGCACACGCATGCATGTTTATGCATTCTGACTTCACTTTCATCTAGATAAAAACAATTATATAAAGCATTAGTCAAACACAGACAGGTAAATTGTGCTCTGTACACAAAAACCTTCAAAGAAAACCGTTAAATGTCCACAAAGCCTTCGCCAAGGTCTTTAGAAGAAGTCGTTTAGAAGCAATTGCATTCAGCTCTGCGAATACGCATTCAGAAGCAATCAATGGCCATCAAAATATGAAACATCACAATGTCATCGTCATTCTCCAAACGTCCCCGAGAACGACAGAGTATCAATGAAAGCAGTCACTCAACAGTTCACCTCCATTAGATTAGCCATTGATAGAAGTGCCAGGGAAGAGTTTCGCAATGGATGAATTAACTAACAGATGTGGACAGGAGGGCCATGCTGCATAAAGCTGCACTAAAGAGATGACAAGAAGGTGGGTTCAGCAAGGTATGAGCGATGGAGCCGGGAGGAAAATTTCATTTCGAGGGCCATTTTGAAAATTACACGAGGAGGTTTTGACTAGGCAATAAAAACGCAGCCGCGTCCACCGGCAGGAGAGGGAGTACGCCACCAATTAGCTTATTTATAAATCAGACGCAATTTCGGTGATGACTTTTACCTTGCGTTTGATTAAATGCGAAAGGATGGTTGGAGCAAAGTGGGGGGGAAATCAAAGTCAAAAATCATTTCATCTAATTTCCTTTATTGGCAATAATCACAAGCAGTCTCTTTTTCCCAGGCTAATGAAAAATTCCATTGATCTTGAGGTCGGCCGCTGCGACGGCTCAAAAGCGGTGGGAGCTACTGTACGTGTGAGCTGTGCTAAGTTTCTTCAGCAACTCCTGCAGTTTTGGGAAGTTTTTCCGTGACGCTCAGGATAACCTGCTCTTAGCTTAGTCGAAAGAATTTGTTGAATTACCACAGATAACAATTTTGATTTGTCACTTCAATATTGTGGTCACAGTAATGTGCTTTGTAACCGAGGCTCGCACAATCTATTAAATCCGTTGTTTTGCAAACATATGTATAGGTGTCCAAATTGTTTGTCTCCTTTTTGTGATAGTATCGTTGCTATTGGCCGATAAAGTTATTAGTCACCAACTTGGTGTTAGGTTAAGATGTATCAGGTGGCTTTTGTTTAGACTTCTGGCTGTTTTAATATCACTGGAAAATATTATATTACGGGTTGTAACAATATTATCGATATCGTGTTACCGCAATAGCAAAATTGTCTCAATATTATCATCGTCACATGACTATGAAACGATAGGTCTTCCGGGCCTAATATAAAGAATGTTAGAAAAAACAATAGATGTTACCTTTGACAAGGCCGATCTGGTGCAATTATTTTATTTTATAAAAGGGATTTTTAGGTCATTTGACCACTCTCGGATTCAATCTCAATCTCGGTTGAATTGCCCAATAGGACATTTCCCACGCCTTATGCATGACAGGGGGTAGCGGTCAAGAATATAAATAGAGCAAAGGAGGTCTGAGGTTTCACTGGGTTCGTCGGGTAGGCATCCTGTGTTTGGGGGATAACTGATTATAGAAATACATAGCATACTTACCTTTCCTTGCCATTATCAGAGAGACATCTCATGAGTTGTGTGTCCGATCTCACTTTCATCACATCCATTATCCTGAGTGAAAGATGCCTTTTGGTGAGGTGCTGCTGATAATGCCCTTTGTATGATTCCCATCAATGCGACACATCGTCAGTTGTGCACCTCAGCCTCATTGAGTGTTTGGCCCTTTATCACAAGACACCCTCAGCCAAGGGAGGCCCACCCCATCCTCCACTGGACCTGCCCTCTGAAAGTGACCTATTGTCAGCTATGGTGACCTCTGCATTTCACCCGTCCAGTAGTGAGTAGTGAACTCACGCACTGCAAGTCGTGAACACACATACACCCGGAGCAGTGAGCAGCTATCACTGCAGCGCCCGGGGAGCAAGTGGGGGTAAGGTGCCTTGCCTTGCACCTCTGTCGTCACACGCCGGCCGTGAGAATCGCACCGGCAACCTTCTGGCCACGAGTCCGACTCTCTAACCATAAGGCCGCGACTGCCCACATCGTAAATGCATGCTCAGTGCCCCCGGTGCCGTATGACATAATGCCCGATTCACATTTTGCGTCTAAAACCTCTCTGAAAGCACAAGCTGCGCCCGCTTTCGCTCTTCAAATGACCAAATGCACATCGCGACCGCGTCGTCCCCTATTTGCGCGCATCTACATTTAAAATAATGAATATGCGCACGGAAATCGGGCCTTGTGACATAGGGGACCGGAAATTACAACACATTACCAAAATCGTTGTGCAACCATGTGCACCAACCCGTTGGCTAAGGCTGTTCTAACTCATACCTCTAAGCAACAGTTATGATCAGAGGATAAAGAAAAGAGGATTCTTACTGCACATTTCCAAGTCATCACTTGTTATTTTAAATATTGCAATAAACATCTTACCATGGACTTTATGCAGAGGTATTATCGTACAGTGAGATTTTGATATTGTTTCATCCCTATATAATATTGTTTATTAATAATATTGTCTACAGATATGCGGTATGAAGCCAACCGGATAATGACAATTTTGTTTTTAACTTCATATCAATGATAATAGCCTACAAGACTACATGCTTAGCTCCATGTAAACAAAGAGGGATTCCTTCTTGCTATCCTTGATGACAATGACAAAGTAAACATATATTGTGAATATACTATACTGAAATATATTTTGATTAGTGGATAGTTCACCCAAATATGAAAATTCTTTCATCATCTACGTCAGTCCAAACTTTATGACTTTCTTCTGCAGAGCACAATAGAAGATATTTTGAACAATGTTGGTAACCTAATTGTCTTCTATTGTGTAGACACAAAACCACGGAGACATTACTCGAAATATCTTCTTTTGTGTTCCACAAAAGAAAGAGTCATATACAGATTTTAACTGACATGAGGGTGAATAAACAATGACAGGATTTTCATTTGTTGTGTGTTAACTATCCTGTTAAGCGTTCCTTGTATTGAGTCCAGGACATTCTTCTAACACTTGCTGCCCACTGAGCAAAGGCGAAACTTTAATGCAGCCGAGTGTGTCGTTTTGAAAGCACCGTCACTAGCATTATCTCATCAGTGTGGGCGTTTGGTGCGGTGGCTTGACAGAGGTCCGGCGCGATGGGCACAGGAGACCTGAAGAGAGCCTCTGAGACGTGGATAGAGAAGGTCATTACTGCACATTAACATCTACATTCATTATAACCAACTGACCTCATAGTCAAATGCCAAATCCACTGCCCCAGCCAAAGCACACAGCCTGGACTTCTTTAGACTCTACGTGACATTGAAATAAAATATTATACCTCTGAGGGCGGCAGGGCGAGGACTCCCAAATTTTTAATGACAGTGACTGACAAAAGTGGGTCATGGGAGGAAACCAAACTGAAGGCCTGTTGAGGTTTCCAACTCTATGACAATGCTGCCCCATTTCCATGTAACTCAGATGAGGGATATGATCGTATCGGGTTTTAGGACGTGGTAGCGATGACAGACTTTCTGTATTACGTAATGTGCATATGGCTCACCAAATCTGACATGGAACGGGCAGATTTTGACACAACTGCATAAGCCATGACATCTGTCATGTGAGACAGGCACATAACAACCCCATCACTTCAAACACAACCTCAACTTTTCAGCACGCTACAAGTACATAGCTGTTCATCACGTTTAAAAACATTTTTAGAAGAATGCTAGATGTTAACAGTAGCGATTGATCTGTTATTCTGAAACGTTTGTAAGTTTCGGTCATGGAACAAACTACAGACAGAGCTTAAACTACCCATTAGAAAGCTACAGGACTTCACAGACAAAGCAAAGGAAGCAGTTGTCACTATGGTTCAGTTACACACTGCACATATGCTATGATGTCATGTTCTGCTTTCTTCTTTTTGTTAATATTGCTCATGAGCAGGTGTTAGCGTGATGAAAAAACGACTAAAGCTCCATAGAGCTTTATCCAATCTTAGCCGCAACTCTCTTTGAGTAACTCAATCGCACAAAATCTATCTTACAAAAAAAAATGTGGAAAATTCATGCCTGGCAACCTGATTTGATATTCTTCCCGAATCAAGACCAAACAATTAATGAACGCCCATTTTTGCTATTTTTGCATATACCTGATTACATCATTGCAAAACGTATGGCCACAAGCCAGCTGCTTGGGACAAATCTCAGAAGCCGTGGGATTTATCCTTGATTCGTTCCTATTTATCACGGTTCGCTCCTAGCACTTGAAAGCGCCATATGGACTCAATTGTGGTTCGTTCCTGGCACATGTGATCTGAAGATCAGACGCATGCCATACCTATGGGTTTTACCATTGGATTATTTTCACAGGGCACATTCTACGAGTCCTCGTGCCATTAGGACGGAGATCCCTTTTCGAAATGTCCTCGGAACGCGAGGTGGTGGAATCCAATGTCAAAGAAACAAATGAGAAAAGGTGCCCGCCAGATGTTTCGCAGAAAGATTAAACGCTTGGCGGTTTGATTAAGAAAGCCCATCGCCTCATCACTCCATCCTGCCCACATTAAGGCTTAAGAGCAATCAAAACAGAGAGCGCTACGGGATGAGTAGCAAGGCGTATGAGGATTTGGAGCCCGGGGTGCCAAGTGATGTGTTTCTGACCGCTGGTGGCCACCAGGATTGAGGGAACATGGCGTTATGAAAAGGGTCCCAAAATGAAGTTCAACGTATGATGCACTATCCGTGACTTTCGCCATTGGGATGCCAGGCGAAGCAGCTTTTGTTAGTTATGAGTATTTATAAAACATATTTGCGCTGGACCAACAATTTTCCAATACACTGAAGAATGGTTTCCTCAGCTGTCCAGGGATGAAATAACTAAATGAACTCCAAAACGGTACATCGATTCAGTGTTCTACGAATGAGCAGAAACACACGCACTTCTCTCTTTCAAATGTTCAATTAAATAATGTATCCCACACAGCTACGAAGCCGCGGCGCTGGTTTGTGTAACAAGGTGATCGGCGTCTTTGATGCGACTTTATTACTTCGATATGGGACCGAGGCGCATAATTTCCACTGCCTCGTTCCCTTTGAACCGTTCTGAGACAATCTCTACAGCAGGATATCCTGCCATCTGCTTCAGTAACAGAATCGCTTCGCCAGTCAGTCATTGGCGGCAGACCGGCGTACGGAGTCACATCCATGCCTTTGAACTGCTTTTAAAAAGCGGCCAAATACCCTCTTTTCCCCACCAACTTTGAAAAGTAGCTTCAGTTATCTGTGCCGAGTTAAATGGGCTAATGAAAACCTGTCCCCCCTGACAATGAAAGTCTAGCGAGAGATTCCTGCGATGGATTTTCCCCTCGATGAGCCCGATAGCACTGTGGTCCCCGTCATAGAAGGAACTGTCATTGTTTTTGATCACGCCGTTTGGATCAATACAGTGCTGGCCATCAATCTTACGGCTCCGATTGAGCGTGCGGGACGTTTCGCAAACATCTGATGCCAGTTAAGTGCTATGGAAACCAAATTCACTCCTCTGCCAGAGAGGAGAACAATGGAAATCAAAGCAACGTTACATTCGAGTCTTCCAGGAGTGACTTTGTGATGTGGCGGCTCCGCGGGCCGAAGCTCTTGAAAGGACACCTGATTGTCATGTGACTCTATGCAAACATACCCTGTCGGCCTGTTGTGTTTTAATACAAAGACCGGCCTTTAATAGGGCCCACCAGCGTGGTGGATTTCGGTGATTGATGATGTGGTGCGGCCTCGCTCAGCTGGGCTCCTGCTCGCTCGGGTCAATCACGATTGAATTACCGCCGTACGCAGAAAGCAAATTAATAAGTGAGGTCTGATGAAGTTGATCCAAAGGACACTGTGGGGGAATAGAAGCCTTTTAAAGGGTGAATTGCTCTATATTCAATTGGATCTTACAAAAGATGTTTTGATTGCGAGGTTACTTTTACCTTGTTTATTTTTTTCTCTCTCCGATGAATGAGGGCTAACCCTGCGTTTTATTACGTTAAGGGGAGTTTCCATATACTTAACCTTTCTTCTCCCTCCTATACTTTTCCATTCCTTAATAGCACTGTTACTTTATTAAACACATTAAACACGGCCGTGAGAATAAAATGAAAACGGATAAAATGTCATGCAAACAAAGAGACGAACAGGAGTCCACCTCCAAGATATTTCATTTCAGATGCTCTGCTTCTCTTCTCTTTGGAAATATTTTGAAATTCTTAAAAGGCTCGGACAAAGTTGGTTGCTGCGAAAAGAACCCAGGGCATGTTGACGGATGGCCGACCATGCATATAATCGTTTCCTTACACTCCGCGAGTTTGCTTTGGAAGGGGCGAATTACCATCTGAAAATGAGCTGAGAAACACTGTAGGCGAGAGTCCTGCGTCATCAGTGTCGCCTTACTTACAGCGTAACTCTTACCCGCGATACACACACACACTAGTGTGGACCAACATTACTAATGTCATCTTAACCCACATTTTACACACAGGGCAAATTTGTCATCGGATCGAGCGCAGGGGCACATCCATCCACGCTCCTCCAAACTAAACACACAGAGATCTATTACTTTTGGCACAGGGCTGTATTCATCGATAAAGTCATCTGCATGTAGATTCTACATTTGTGAACTCCCAATTGAAAATATTCAAAAAAATTCAATAGAGCATCCACAGCTGTTTAAGGAGCGACACATTTTTACGTGACCTCGGTGGTGCGTGCGGTCCTTTAAATCATAAAAACAACATGAACGGACTGGATAAGCACTAAAAATCTTGTTTTGACATCCAAGAATCCACCGAATGTTATAACCAAATCATGCATTAGAAGGATAATGGGAAACATGCTTCTTTCATGGGGAAAAAGACAGAAGTAATGGACTGTAAACATATTAAACAAAGATTTAATGCTGCTCTTAAGACACAACATGAATCTTTTATGTCGAGGTAACGCACATCCTGAAACACATCCGATTCATATTCATGGGGATATATTGAGCTCTAATAAAATGGGATTTATATATATATATATTCATTTACAATTGTGCTGTCCACCAATTATAATGAAATTAAGGACACAATATGCTGATTAATTAATTCAATTAATCACATTTGCAGAAAAAAATACCCCAATAAAATATATTTATATAAGATAATATGAGGAGTTTGGTTCTAAAATGAGATAACTCCATTTAAAAATAAATAAATAAGCATGTTTTTTTTATTGTGCAATTACCAAATAAAATCAATCAAGCTGCAGTTGGTTTATTTTGATTTAAGCCCAAATAACTCAAGAAATACAGCTAACTAACACAATAAAATGACACGATAACATAATAAAAAACTAAGTTCGGACCAAACTTTTCATATACAAGAATATATATTTTTTATTTATATAATATATAAGAATTATATAAGTTTATTTACAATGCATTCTAATATCAATCAATCTGCTTTTGATTAAGCAATAATTTAAAAGAAAAATAAAAAGAGTTCTGTTTGCAAATAAACTCTTTATACAGTATGTAGATTATAACATTCAGAAAACCGTTCTATACATAAGAGAAGATGTGAATTGTATATGCAGAACATGCTTACAGTCTCTCTAATCTTTAAACCAGCGCACACAAACTAACCCAAAAAATGCCTCATATCAAAATGAATTAACAATATTGTTCCACTCGGTTCAGGTCCTGCTTGCTGTTCATTATGAATCTAATAAGAAGCAGGCCCCTCCGTGAAGCTGCTTCTAGCTGGCTTTTTCTTGACATTGCTTTGGAACGGGGCGACGAGAAAAGCACCACCCAATGCTTGCTGATCCAAGACGACAGTTCGAGAGGCAAATTCTGAAGCCAATCTCGACTGCGTAAGACAAGTCAACACAAAGTACACAGCACAGTGAGATTTAAAAGCTGTGGGGGGAGGAGGGGGTGCCCAGAGTGTGCCCAGAGACCCCGAATCAAAATAAAAATCAATTGTTAAAAAAAATCAACCAGAGAGACCACAAGGACATGAAGCGGAACGCAAGCCTGCAAGTGTACTGGATTTTAAATATTTAGTTTTAGTTGGGTCGTTCTTTAGTCAGACAGCGTTATTAGTTTTTCTTAAAAAAAGCAAAAATCACCAATAAAGGGATTAAGTGATATTACGTTATTTAATACCCTATCTAATAAATTGTATCTCTATTTGATTTTCAGTTTATTATGCTGATAACCGGGACAGATAAAACATCTCAAACCCTAATTTTCATGATTTGTTCTGAACTGCGTCTCACAAAAAAAATACAAATATTTACACCCCCTACAACTAAACAGACTCATGAAGTCCGCTGTCCTAGAGCTGATTCTGTGACTGATGGGCATTTAGCGTGTGTGTGTGTGTGTGTGTGCGTGTTTGCCCAAGCACGTGTGGATCTGCAGCCGGAGCGTGTCAAGTGATCCACACAGGATATTAAAGCTGTCTATTCTAATCACTTTCTTACACAACTTTGCCCACTCGCCATTAACCACGCTTGCTTACGCGATCAGCTTTTGGGGGGCGGATTAAGAGTGAACTCGCATGTGTTTTTTTTAATCAGTGATCCCTGGAAGGCTTGAGGGAGGGATGACAGACCTTGTGACTTCGGGAAAGCGAATCGGGAAGTGGAGCACACGGCACTTGGGACGGATGAGCCGGTCCAGGTCTTTGGGTCGATGGTCTGGCATAGTCTTCATGAAGGTGGAGATGGAGCACAGGAAAGACTCCATGTTGAACGAGGAGTTAAATGCAACCACGTCCGCAACCAGGCTGGGGATGAAAACAGTGTCATAGATGTTTATTTATGCATTTTATTTAACATGACTTAGAGGGATAGTTCACCCAAAAATGAAAATTTTGTCATCATTTAAGTCATTTCAAACCTGTACGTTTTTTTTCTACTGCAGAACACAAAAATATATTTTCAAGCATATTGGTAACCGAACAACGGGGGTACCCATTGACTTGCATTGGTTTTGTGTCCAAACAATAGAAGTCAATGGGTCCCGCTGTTGTTCGATTCTGCGGAAGAAAGAAAGCCATACAGGTTTGAAATTACATCAGGTTGAATAAATGATGACCGAATTTTCATTTTTGAGTGAAATATCCCTTTCGGCCGTGTTCAGACTTGACATCTTTTTTGAAGCTGCGAGCGTCTGTTTTACATCATAATCCTAATGAGTAAAACGACCTGAGCGCTTTTCTAAGCGACAGCGTCTTTTCTGCAGCTCAGAGCGAAAAAAGTTTAACTTATCTGAAAACAAATCCCTACGTCTTTTTCACAGCTAAACAATGACAGAGACCTGTCGTTTCCATAACAACATGCAAGGAACGTGATTGGTCGAGAAGGCTCAAGCTTGAAAAACTACAATGGCGGCCTAAACGCCCGTTGTAGCATAGTTTTGTATAAATGTAAGTTTAATTTTCACTTTCAACAACTTCTGATTGCATTTCTAGCGAGAAATTAGTATTGTAGTTTTTAAATATGTGATTAGTTATTGCAAAGACGCTCTCCATTTATAATTCAAATAGACTTCCGCATCGCTTTGTTTCTCTGGGCCGCCTTCGTGCACAGACGCTGCCTCCGAAGTCATGGCGTTCGGCTGCTATTTGTAATCAAACACTGCCAGCGTTTTGTCTTACTAAAAAAGCATTTTTGTCAAATTTTTCTTGTCAAAAAAGAAGTCAAGTCTGAACACGGCCTTAGAGTGCATTTAAAGAACAATTATTTCGTTTTTTAACATGCTCCATGGGAAAATTCAAACCCATGACCTTGGTGTTGCTAGCGTAACGCTCTACCAGTTAAGATACAGGAACTAAAGATAACAAAGGAAAAAAAATATTGAAAACATGGCGTGTTCTTAAATGGGCCACTTTCCAAATAATTGCAGGCAGCCACAAAATGTCAAGCTTATCACAATAATGCCCCTTAATTAAATTAATACTCGAAAATGAATGTTACTAAAAACAACATATGTTTTGCAAAGCAAACTTCACTCATACGCTGAACGTCTACAGTAACTAGTCATTTAAAAAAACTAATACATGTTGATTAGAATCTGCAGACACAAACACACCATGTTTTTAAATGGCGCACTGATTAACCCCAATTGCCGGAATCAATCACGGCATTGCGCTCAATTAGAGAGTGAATTAGAGGAGCCGAGCTCTTTTTGTGTCGCTCTTCTGCCACGTTAATAAAGTCGAGCGAGCGAAGGGCCTCTGAATTATTGACATGATACTCTGACAAACAACAATCACAATGTATTCCAATTAGAGCGCTTAAAACCCTTTCTTTCAAACATCAAGATTGATTATGACATTAGGGTTTAAAACATCCAGTTCTTAAGTATTAGAGCACCATTATACGATCCCATAATTACCAAGCACATCATGCCAAGCACTGAACATGATGAACTATTCTTTCTCAGACACACTAGCTTTGTCCAAAACTCAGTGAGCTGCTACGAACACATCCATTTAAGACGTCACAGGCATTCTTCCAATGCGAAGTCTGTTTCAAGAAGTTTGGATGTTGATTTTGGTGCTTTATCAAAAATTTGTAATATCACTATCATATTGCTAGCAGTTGCAAACAGCAAACTATATTAAAATCAAATGTAATTCTCATATAGTTCATGGAGCCCGATTTTTTTGCCTATGTAGAGCTTTCAAAATTAGTCACTGATGACATTTTATAATAGTTCAAATGCAGTCTTGAAAGGCAACATGGCTATGTAAGCAGCTCAGCAGAGGGCTTTGAAATGCATCCTGTTACAGAAACGGGACTTGTTTTTGAGCTATACGCCGAGTGTATTAACATATGTAAAACATTATATGCAAGTTCTTCATTCAACTGTACTTCTGTAATGTTGATGAAATTCTGCTGTTACCATGACAGGATCTGGTTGTACCCATACTGGAAGTCTCTTTCTTGGCTCTTGCGGACTGGATAGACCAGCTGGTTCTCATGGAAGTACAGAACCTTCTTTAGACGGCCGAGATCAGGCCGAAGGGCTACAAGCTCAGCGAGATTGAGGACGGAGCTGGTGAACAAAACTCTGCGGCAGAGACGGGGAAAAAACAAGCGTTACGGTGCAATCTATAATGTCATTTGTTGAATGTCAATTAGTGCTTGAATGTGTCAAATAAATCAGGTTATAAAAAGTATATTCTCTGAAGGTTCCTTAACTTTGTTTGTCTATGATTCACTAAAATCTATGCATATAAAATACATTTTTTATAAAAAAATATATATACAGCCGGGAAAAAAATTAAGAGACTATTCCAAATAGGCATTCCTATATGTGTTGTGGTCATTCCAGTCCAGTGTCTGTTGTATGTCAATAAAATCAAACCTCAGGAGTGACAAAGTCGTTCAAAAATAAAGTGAAAGACTGACAGCATGACAAGATGCTTTCCCTAAATACATGTACAAAAATAACAGTTGTATTGCTTAAAAGTGAATATCAACTTGTTTTCTTTGCAGTATTTGAGGTCTGAAAAAAAAACAAAGCATCTTTTCTCAAGTTTTAATTTTTTTTGCAAATAAATGCAAATAGAAACAATATTTTTATTTAAAGGTTGGTAAAAAGTATTGTTGTAGGTCACAGAATAAAACAAAATGATAATTTTACCTAACATATAGGCCTTCCTATAGATAGTACATTTTAAAATCTGAGATGGACTCTTATTTTCTCGCGGCTGTATATATCTTATTTTTAACTAATTATGTTGCAAAATGAGAATAAGGCTTAATAGATGCAAAACTGTCCCAACTCTATATAAGCAAAAATCTGATGACAAAACGCATCATTTAAAATACAAAAATCTCAGCCCTTGCTGAGTGAAAAATTACTGAGGTTAATGAACACTCTTTTTAGATGTTTACACAAGTAGGGGAGCATTGAAGATTTTACCCTTGTATGTGCTAAGAGCCATGGGACAACAGCTTTGAAGTTCACTTCTGGTCTCCCTAAATGAACCCAGCCTCCTCTCCGAAGCCACTCTAACCCCGCAGCCCGCTCGCCAGCCTCTTTGATGTGGGGAGCCCGCGGCCCCGCGACCGTGACTCCACCACTGTCAGAAGAGTCCCTTTTATGCTAATCTACAACCCCTAACAAATTCTTAATCTTAACTATACGAAAAACCAATCATGCCGCGTTCACATGAGCGAGAATGGACGGCTTCCGTCTCATGCCCCTGTAACTGTGTGGCAGGATTAGTCCGTTCCGCATCTCTTTTAGGGACCCCAAACGCAACCTCCTGATCCTCACCCGTGCTCTGAAATCGAACCAGATGATGGAAGTTACTATTTTTAGCCGTGCTTTCCTGTCCCTGCTGGAAATTATCAAGTGGAGGGCGCCCAATACTAACAAAACAGGAGGACTTTCCCTTTGAACAGGAGGTGAGGCCAGAGACTTGAGATTGATGCATGTTTTTAGGTCAGCCCGGTTGATGTGGTGGGCGAGTATGCAGATGCATAACTGTGATTTGCAGTCCCACCAAAGATGAAACTGAAAACAACGGTGTAACACTACTTTGAAAAAAAACTTTCAGCTGGATCTCCTCAAACGAACACACCGGGAAGAAGAACTCTCCTTCCAATGACCAAGGTGTGTAAACAAATATCCTTCACAATAGTTTGCTTCTGGCAAGCCACTGTGACATGACCGTAACTGTCACCCACTGACTTTTTCCGGCACAAACTATTAACCGTAACAAAACCAGACATTATGGTTCTGTGAGCAACCTGTAAGATAAGAGGCAACAGTGGGTGGGCAAGCTGTTCTCTGCTTAGTCAGGTTAGGAGTTTCCTGATCAAAGGTACTGAAGCGGAAAAGCAAGCGTTGCTCTTGGCATGCCGTAGCCTTATCACCTTATCACATTTGCATGCATGAGTGGATGTAATGTTTCGTGGAAATCTATGAAAATTTATCTGATTAATTATTAAAGACACCTAAAAATAATAATAATAATAAAATGAGGGAAATTTGCATATCGCTGCAACACATCATATACATTTTCTTCTTTATTAAGAAATGCGCAATAAACTGCAGCAATTAATAATGCTTATGCAAAGCTAAAACATTAGGTCGGCACACCCAAACACACAACACTGGACTGGATACAAGCCTGCACGCATTTATAAGTGACTATAAGAAATTAAGCCCAGAGCAGCTTCAAATAAGAGGACATGACAACACTGACCAGATTTCGTGGTTGTTGACATGTAAGAGGTTATGACAGTGCAAATTTGAAGGCTTCAGGAATGAAGCGCTTGTTTTGTCTTTTGCTTAACTTTGAGTGCAGCGAGATGAGATTGCAGCTGAAGGAATGTTCAGGGCTTCCCCCACCCACCTGCCGTTTCTCTGTCCCTAAAAGGAAGCTAGAAAGTCCCCATCCGATCCTATTCTGTAAACGTGTTTGTGTCCTTGTGATGCAGGTCTTGTACTGTGTATCAACTGACTCTTCATGGAGGTTTTGTTGATCATGTATGGGCGGTTTCCCGGACAGGGCTTAAGCCTAGTCCCAGACTAACTTAAATGTTAGAGATGTCTTGATCGAAAACAATTTGCACTGACATACTGTATCTTAAATAAATATCAGTCGGATTGTTTCATCTCTAGATGCAAAACCATGTTTTTTGTATGATTTCTAAATTGACTTAAACATTCTAATTTAACTAAGGCCTAGTCCTGGCGAATCCTTGTCTGGGAAACCGCCCCTTAATGTCTAAACCGCCCCTCGTGGTGTACACTTTAAAGTGTTAAATACCACTGTATGATGAAGATAATCTAGGTCAGTGGTTCTCAACCTTTTCATGATCGCGCCCCCCCCCGTAAACTCATTTAAAGAACTGGTGCCCCCCTCCATACTGTAAATTGAGAATAGATAGGATATAGTCATATATATATATATATATATATATAAATAAGCAAAAAATACCTGTATATGAGAGATTGATTTCAAGAGATCAGATTATAAATGTAACAACCCTGGTGATAAAAACAAAAGACACCCAAAGAAACAATCACAGAAATGAATGGTTTCCATTAAAATACCATTGTAAACCATTAGCTTTTTGCATTAAAACCATTACAAAATTGTAGTGTTTTGGGCTTTATTCCAAAACGATTAATCTGCCATATCACGAGAACAAGTTTATTCGCAGTTTATAATACAGTCGCGGTGTGATGTAATTTGCCTGTCGAAAATAGCGCTTTACATCTTTAATAACTGTCAACAGCTTTAAACAGCCGCCCAAGTTCAGAAATATATGATAAGGCACTTTTTTTTTACACGGAAGTCCCTTCACGCGCACTCTGAACTCATCGGGGGAGAGAGAGACTTCTTATTCTGAAATTACCGTCTGAAAGACAAACATACTTATATGATCTACCTGTTCCTTAAGATGTAGAGGTAGTTGCTGCTGCTACCTGAGTGGACGTTTGCCAACTTTGTATATAAGATCTTGTGCGCAGCCTAAAATTGCACTGCGCAGGACCTCTTCAGAGAACCAGTGATCTAGGTCTCATTTTGGTTAATGTTTATCTTTCATCAGCAGCAGCAACTTTCAATACTTGTCATTGTTTTATAGTATAAATGTCAAACTTGATCACGAACAAACCATAATGTTTTAGCAGGCGAAACATTTTGTTTATTCTCATTTTTTATTTATGTTATATTGTGCATTTAAATAAAAATCAAACTCCATTAGTGAAAAGCAGAATTAAAAAACACCTTGATAATTTATTCCCCCTTTTTATTAATTTGTTTTATTATTTCTATATTTGTTACCATACATTTCACCATTTAGATTTTGTAACTATATTATATATTTATTGGTTTGAAAATGTGCACAATGATAATGGACCTAAAATAGCTTTATATAAAGGGATACTCCAACCCAAAATTAAAATTATGTCATGAATTTAATTTCTTTGTTCTGATGAACATTTGGAAAAATGCTTTTCCTGGCCACCATTGACCAATTCTTCAACTCATCTAATTTTGTGTTGATCTTTTAATACATTTATACAGGTTTGGAACAACTTAAGGGGGAGTGAATGATGACAGAATTTTAACTTTGCTGTTTGTAGATTTTTTTACTTAAATACTTTTTAAAGACATAGAATAGGTATGTCTTTAAAAGCATAAATTAATAATAACATAAATACATTTCTGTAAACTATATTCTTGAAAGCTTTATAATTATATTATATACTACTAATACTAATACTAATACTAATAATGATGCTTTCTTATGCCCCAGACACTACAATCATATAGCTATCGATTTTTTAAGATTAATCTCATATCAACACACACCAACACCAACACAAACAACCTCATGAACTATGCTGACCTGTAGAGGGAACTGGCTGGAACTGCTTGCATGAAGTACAGGGCAGAAGTTCTGGCCCTCCAGTGCCATTTCTTAGCAGGCAGGGTGAAGCTTGCACAGTCTTCAACACTTTCCTGGAGAAGATCAAGCAGCTGTTTGTGAGAGCCGCCATTGAAAGCCTCCAGCAACAACACACTCATGGACGCAGGCCGAAGCAGATATCTGAAGTGTGAGAATCAGAAACATAAAAACTAAAATGGAGTGTTCATGCAAAAAATTTAAATAAACATGATCTTTCTATGACTCACATAAAACGATGACAAAAAGCCTGATACAATTTCAACAGCTATAAATAACAACCACAGGGTGTTAATAAAAAAAATACCTACTTTCCAAGTCCCTTAAAATTTCATCATGTATGTGTTACAACGGAGGCTCATGTCATAGCTTGAGTGCAAGATGAACTACACAGCAAAAAATTTTATATTTCAGCTGATCTGCTGGAAATTTACCTTGATGTTGTTTCGGCAACTAAAAAAAAATGTTGTGTAATGGTATGCACATCTGTCACTCACAGACGAAAACTGTTAGTGCGAGCGTTGAAATTACGGTAACAAGACAAAGTTTAGAGTAAATCTTACTTTTTTTAGCTGTCTATTTAAGACAGAAAAAAAATTCCCCTCAGTCATTCACCTAGAGTCAGATGAGAACATTGCTGAGCATAGCACTTTATGCTAGCATGCAGAACTGTGAAAAATGAACCAAAACTTTGCAACAGGGAACTGGAAATGTAACAAGTAATGTAGGTTTAAGCGTCTAACCTAAAAGGCTGGGGTTTTCCAAACGCTCGGATACACTGAGTGGGATTTTCTCACAGTGATCTACCTCTACCCATTTACCTCATGAGACTGCGTTTTACACAGGTAAGGCGTGAAAAGCATTCAACCTCAAAATGGAGAGAAAAGTGAGGGGTTAATGTAGATGTGTTCTGCCCCCAACACAGTTTATGTGAAGGGAAACCCCGTGGTGTCCTACCTTGCAACCAAAAGCATAATCATGACTGACATTAATCCTGAGTCATCGATGGCTGCATTCAAAAAGCATGCCAGCATAAAGTGTTAAAGGGCTAAATATTACATTTCTTTCATCATTTACTCACCCTCATGTCATTCCAAACCTGCATAACTTACTTTCTTGTGCAGAACATAAAAAATATATTTTTGAAGAACGTTGGTAACCAAACAACACAGGCCCCCATTGACGTCCATTGTTTCATGAGATGGCCTCGCAGATAATAAGTACGGATGATAAGGGACGGATAGTATGCGTATTTGGCATGCAGTCCCGGGGAGAGGGCTCTGAGCTTAGTAGTTTCTCCGAACTCGGAGATTTGCCCCTTGTCTGGGGAGAGAGCCCGGTGGGTCCCCCCGTTATACTGCGATAAAAATGGGCTGATGGTGAGGAGTTGGGGTGGAGGAGGGATGCTGCGAAAATGTAGAGAGAATGAGGTAAGGCGTCATGTCTATTTGTAGGGGGGGGTTCCCCGAGCTAAAAGAATGATTGGTGAGATTGGTTATAGGAAACCAGCCGGGTTAGTTATCTGATTTGTGAGATTGGTCATGGAAAGCCAGCCGGGTTAGTTATCTGCACGTGCTCCTCCCGAACTTTGTTAATAAAACAAAACCACTGACACATTTCTTAAAATATCTTCTTTTGTGTTTCAAAAAACAGAATTCTTTACAGGTTTGAATGAAATGAGAGTGAACGATTGACAAATTTTTGTTTTTGAGTGAACTTTCCCTTTAACTGTATAAAAAAACAGAAGAGTGGGAAATGAAAGGGAAAATTCAACCAACAATGACAAATCTGTTAACATGTTTTTAAGAATTTACGCTGTTCTCTTGCGCGCAATAAAAGTGGATGAGTACCAAGTTTCGCACCAGTAACGGTTAGGTTTTGGGGTGGGGTTAGGGGAGGGGATTCAGTATTTTTTAATAATTGTACATTTTTGTACGATTCACATTGTATGAATTCATCAGCCACGTCATAAAAAAGTTACAAATTCCCTTGAAATCAGGTTGGAACAGCACAGCAGTGGTTACTATTTACCTTCATTATATGGAAAAAAAGAGCAAGATTTTGCTATGAAAAAAAACTTTGTGTTGTTAAAAATCTGTGAAGGCTAGATGAAAGATTTACATGCTACACCATGTGATAACCATGTCAAAATAAAAGGTGTTAACACATAAATTGAATTTGCACAGAACACACAAGTCGCTTGATTTCCAACAGTGTATCGTGCACCTGCACATTCACCGAAGCTTGATGACACTGACTGACACCTTAAAATGAATCGAGGTCAACATACAAGCCCTGCGCCATTTTTACCCCCATACGTTTACTCGTAAAAATGAACCAAACATATTCCCTCCTCCTTTTTCACAGAAAAAAAACACGCTTGTTCCCCGAGGAGACAGGCCGTTATCTAATCTGCATTATTCCAGATGAAATGCAGGATTTCCTTTGGCTCTCGAAATACTGGGGAAAAGGCTCCTTTAGAGAGACACGGCCTCAGAGTACGAAAAAAATCCAGGATGGAGTTGATGCATCCGCAGGGGCAGCGCATAAAGACGTCATATCAAAAGCCAGTACCAATCCTGACGATTACACCCATCAGTAAAAGTGACTCTACCAATGGCACCAATAAGTGCCAGTACAGGGGGGCGGATAGCATGGCACTGCCCAGTGACAAGCACCCAGAAACATGGCGCATTGGAGCGTGTGAGCCAACTCGCGACACCTCATTTTAACAGCCTCTAGCCATCCGTGGATATCTTGAGTGTGTAAGCGTGTGTGAATGTGTATGTGTGTGTGTGCGTCATCACCCGCGATGGACTCAGACAGGGCAGGAGGAGGCCTTAAAGTGATGTGGTCTTTCTGCAGGGCTAATTCAGCCAGAATGAAACATCCGATTATGTACTCCCACACAGCAGACCAAAGCCACGGCTGATCACTTGAAATTAGACTCGAGCAATAGTACGAAATAACACGAGGACGAGATTCAACCACGCTACATGAGGGCCAAATCCAAATGAACCAACAGAATAAAGTGGGGTATTGAAATGATGTCTGTATATGCAGGACCGGTATTTAGGCTGGTTTGATGGGGGGTGGGGGCAATTACATATATATATAACCAAAGTGAAATATAATCAAATTGCATGCATAATTTTACATTTTTTCAGTTATCAAATGAACAGATAATTATTTAATAGAGAAGACAAGTAAAAGCATTTAGTAAGTATTTAATAATTTGATCATTTGAATTGTCAGCTGGATATTTTTGGAGTGGCCCAAGAGAGATTTGGAGGGGCAATGCCCCCCAGACCCAGCCCTGTGTAGTGATTCTATATTTAGGGACACTTCAGACTATACATGACATCTTGAAAAATGAAAATTCCTAAGTTTTTAAGTTATCACTTTGTCCTGGAATAAATATTTGATGGTCTTAATCAAGGATTTTAGAATTGAGTGTGATTGAAAGGACATTTTTCAGTGTTTGTCGAAAAAGCTTGGTTAGCCTCAGACATGCTAACATAAATTAACCCAGTGATATAAACTCTAAAAATAAATCATATAAAAATAAACCGATGTTTGATATTTTTGATAATGGCATCCACCATATATATAGCTACTTTAAAATTATATGTAATCTTGAGATTAGGTATAATTAACATATTCTTCATCATTTTTTTTAAGAAAAAAAAATGTAACTTCCCCAGTATTAACCCTTGAAGGAAATTCAAACAAATTTGGGCAGTTGACAAACCCACAAACCCAAAATAATGAAAACCATTTTTAAAAATGTGAAAAAGCAATTAAAGAAACCTTAATATTTAATCTTAATTTAATTGAAAGGATCACTTTATTATGTCATCTTAGAAGACCATAAACTTCCACAATTTAAAAGAACCATCCATATACAGTACCCCTGTGAAATCAAAATTTTGACTCATCTGAAAAACAACTGCAAGACTTTCTTTCTGAGTCATGACAGAAGATTGTTGCTAGACATGTTTTGTGATCATGTTTTCAACGGCTTGCTGATTGAATTAAATTGTGAAACCTACAGAGGGGAAAACTAATTATTTGTGCTATCACATATGGTCTGAGTGGGCCAGCCGCACAAGCCTTTTAAAGTTCATCATCTGTAGATTCAGAAGGTGGGCATCATGGGCCATCTTTATAGTTTGCATTTGGCCAAAACAGATGTTTCTTTGCTTCAGTTCTACTTTTACGTAATCGAGATATCTGATGTGAAAATGATCTTAAAATCAAAAGTAGAGGTCAGATCATTAAGATCATTCAATACTGCCTGATATCTGAAAACCTTAACATCCTAAGGGTTGTTAAAAATCCTACAGAAAAGCTCACGAACAACGCTCTTACATCCAACCTGTCCTCTTATTTCCATTGAATTGCCATTTGATATGGGTAATACATTTTCCTCAGCTCAAGCGGCATGAAATAAATGTGTCAAAAAAGCTTTTCTGCAATGATATTGTTTAACAAACTGGTTTAATGAATGTTGCCTGCACACATTCTTCAACCTCCAGACAGCCTCTGCCAAGCTGAGTGGCATCCCAATCAACTAAAACACTATTAAGCCTCGCGAAATGATAGTCATTTGTTCCTGAAACCTTTTAATTCCAAGAGCTCAGATAGACGCTGCCACTTTCAGAAGGTTCACCACACGCACCGAGGGCACAAAGTACCATTCATAAACGCCTTTGATCTCACATTAGAAAAGCGAGAGGAAGTTCACATTTTGCACGAATAAAATTTTCAGTCCATCCAAGTGTATGTGCTGTCTTTTAATAGAGTGAGCCGTGTCCTCATTCACCTCGGCAGAGGCTTTGTGTTAACGGTAATCATTAAAGGAAAGGAAGCTGCGCTGTAATTACATGCTAGCGCTTACATGCTAATCACTGCACATTCGGCTGAGGGAGATGAAGTGAGCGAGCGGCAGGCACGCTAATCGTGTGCCATGAATTGAAGACTTTAACCTGATTCTTTATCATTTATGGGCGACAATTAGGTGACAAACTACAACATTCTGAATGAGACAAGTCTTGATATAATAAGACAAAAGCTCAGTCTGCTAAATGTAAAACACTTTGTTCCTGTACAGATCGTTTGGCTCTTTTCAAAGAGAATGGTCGACCACAACCAAGCCTTCCTCGAAATTTTAAAAAGGTCTTAATGGAGGGCTAATTTAAAGTGTCTACTGGAGAAAATTGTGTCTTGTTACTGTAAAAGGTCTAATCAGATGGTGGATTTTAAAAAGGATAGGAGCTAAATTCACTTTCGCTTAAGGAGCATATACAAGAATAACCAGGTGTTTAACTCTTTATTTATAAACTTCCTAATCAAGCCAGTTTACTGGAATAAGTGTCATTTTTATATGCATGTCTTTCCATTTGATACACTTCCTGTTTAAAGTGTAACCTTTATGTATGGGTCATATAACAATCTACTGTTCCAGCACTGTTTCCTAACACCACATTCAACAGAAAAAGCAAAATGTAGTCACCAAACTATAGAATAAACAGACAAAAAAACTGTTAATAAACAATACCAAAATAAATGCTGTTTATTGTTGTGTAATGACACACAAAATAGTCTCGGAGATGTTTAAAATTGAGCCATTTTCCAAAAGCACAGAAGATCGTGTGACCAGCGCAAAATTAAGATGAAAAATGATTCAAAGAGAACCTTAGTGAAGAACCTCATCTACGTGGTAACAGTGATCAAACAACATGATGCACATTTTAGTCAGAGAGCTTTGTGACATTTCAAGGTTGCATTCTCTATTTCCGCTCTTAGACTCATTTCAAGCAAAACACAGCTGGTCCAGATGAAAGCATATGAATCAAGACCGGAAGAAAGTACCCTGCGTCATATTGTAGCATTTAGAGTAAAGGCTGGTGATATTCGGTGCTATTGTGATGAATTTATAAAGCTGTCCCAATATCTGAATGTATCATATTCTGATTATTACTTGCATATATTGCATTCAGACAGTCAAGTAAAATAAAATTGCTTGTGTGCTCAGACTATTAAAGCACTATACAGTTTTAAGCTTGTTTTAAGACAACAATAAAACTAATACATACAATTATTTAATACGTTTAGCTTAACTTTGCCTGTCGTTAAAAGACACAGTTTAGCAAACTTACAGCAGCCCATCAACATAAGATGGGATATTTGGACACAAGCCACGTTTAGAAATATATAAATTAAGAGTTTGGTTCTAAAATGAGATAACTCCTTTTTTATTTATTTTTTAAAATCATGTTTATTTATTTTTACCAATTAATATCAATCAAACAGCAGTTAGTGTGTTTTGATTTAGGCCATAATAACAAAAAAATACACACAATACCAACACAATAAAAACATGATAACATAATACAATACATGATTTTTTAAGATTTTTAAAACGGGGTCATCTCATTTTGGAACCAAACTCTTCAAATCTAATTGTAAAGATATATCTGACATTTTATTTTAAATAACTTCATCTTTCTCATCGTTTTTGCAGTTAATTTTAATTGATGCCAAGAACACCTGCAGTATAACGTTAGTGGAAGTATCAGCCGTTTACATAGATATGTAACGTTAGTTCTCCTCACATTAACTATAAACATCTTGCTCTGATGTTGGACAATCACAAAATATCCCGTTTAAATACAGCTTGCTATTATTTTAAGCCGTCACTTAAGTAGTTTATTTACTATTATGACAACTAAGTGCAGGGAAGATGTGCTGTAACGATGCACTATACACAAGACAGTTCGAAAAGCGATATCTATACTATGTGAAAACAAATGGACTTTTAGAAGACAAAAGCTTAGATATATCGCTAGAACTCGCCTCGCAAACAAATGAATGTCTGCGATAGGTTAATCGACGCCTCTATGATGTCTCTAAAAACCAAGCATTAACTTTAATCAATTAAGGACTCTCTCTCTGCAATCTTATAAAACCCGCATTTTCAGTTCATTCTTACCTCTTCCTGAAAGCCCGGCGTCCGTTTACGTCATGACGTCACTGCGTGAGAAGGACGATCCCAGATCTGCGTCAAGCGTGAAATCCCTCAGCAGCAGCATCTATTTTACACACTCACCCACGCGTAAAAACGTGCTTACTGTCCACGCTTCATATGCTATTGCTATAAATGCTTGTTTTTTAAATATCTTACATTAATAATAGAGTGAAGCAACAGTGCATTATTATAACTGTTGTTTTAATCAAAATACACAGAATATAGGCTACAGAGTTCACAAAACATGAATACGGGGTCTCCATTGTGTATGAAGCCTTCAGCCTACTGTATTTACTTATGCTTGTTTTTAAGCCAATGCGATGTTTACAGTTTTACATGTTGTTTAACAAAGGTTCAATAGATTGGTGTAAACATGTTGTTTCTCTCGGTGTATCTTATTTTTCTAATAGGCTACATTGATTTTGCTTTTAACATTTAAACATAGCCTAGTTTTGTTCTCATGAGTCATGGCAACATGGCAAATGTATATCATTCATTAAGTAACAGTATAGTAGTTGTACGAGAAGATGCATTCTTACATTGCAAGCTATTCAATGATATATATGTTTATTTTCTGCCCTCTTATTTCCTAAATAATATTTAATAATGTTGTGTTTAATAAGTGCTGGGGAGCATGGATGTATGTAGTTAAAGCATTTACAACTAACCTATCGTACTCACCTGAATGAAACACTGAACAAACAGAATCACAGCTACATTTGCTATCATATCAATTACGCCTAAACTTCCATGCAATTTCAGTTGCATGTCATCATATTATATTGTAGAAAGTTAAGTGTACAAGCAGGTTTAAGTAACTTTCCTACTCATGCTTTTATTTTTTAATCAAAGTCACCCCATCTACAAGAGTCAATAAAAATGTGCATTGCAGAAGAATGTAGCTTTTGCTGCATTTAATAGGGATACTTTATACAGTACATTAGCTTCTAAAATCAAATGGACTGTACATCCCTTGCGGGGAAAAGCGGTCTTGAATAGTTCCTTTAAAATTAAAATTAAACTTGAGATGAGTATGTGAGTTGAGAAAATTAGCAAGGTCATGGTTAATGGAACTCCTTAGAGTTCCAACCTCGAGACTTCACAGTCAGTTTGAGAGCCTGCAGCTGATGTTAATTTAGCGCAACCCAACATCATTCAACTTCAAAGAGACTAATAGAAGGCTATCATACTGTGAGAGACTTTGATAACGTGGATTATATGGATATGTGTAATTCACATAAAAAGGTAAAGGTTCCAGTAATTAATTAAATGATAGCAGAGAAAATGATACTGGGGAATATTAAAGTCTGATAGCTATTTTTCTCCAATGTATAGAGGTGATTTATAATATGAATATATATTATATACAAGCACACATTATATTGAAGATACTGAAAAGCAAACTATCTGAATAGATACTGGAAATAAATATCTAAAGAATATAAAATGCGCCAAACAGACATTTTTCAGTTTGTGAGTAATTTCAGTAAACATTTTCTATAGACATGTTAGACAGGCTTTCAAAATTAAATTGGGCTACATTTATTTGAGCAAGTTCATTTTCAAGAGAAATTACAAATTAAAAATTAAATTATACTTCAACAGACATTTCAAAAATCCCAACAACCACATCCCCCCATTTATTTCTTTAGCTAAAAAAGGGAAAAAAGGAAAAACAAATAAGATGAATAAAGTGGAATTTTTTTCCTTTCAGACAAAAATACAGTGTTTTCACAATATTGTATCAAAAGTTCCCAAATTGTAGATTCTCCTTCATCAGGTAAGTGTAGTATGAAGAGCAATTCACAGCAATCGCTCCAGATACAATAAATGCTCTCTTTACGTAAAATTTGCTCCACTTGTAAGGATCCTTAATTACTAAAATATATCTATATCAAGGAACTATAATACTGTACACTACAGTATGAAATAAATATAATTAGGAAATATAAAATGAGTCACATAAATAAAATGGTAGTTTAAAATAAAAATGAATTTTGTATTGAACAAAACAAAACAAACCAAGGTAATACTGACAGGTGACCTTAAAAAAATACAGAAAATTGCACAAACAATATGTAAACTAAACAACTGCAGTCTAGATATACTAATACTGACGTAGGTATTTCAAACGACAAGGTGAAATATTTCATTTAATACTAAAGCAGGTGCAAAGAGAACACTAGTTGACTTCGCATTATACTGTACAAGGATGGCACTTGCAGAAAACACAGGTGAAAGGGTTTGCATATAAGGCTTTTCTCGAAAGAAAAAACACAGGGGTTCTGACGCGGTCTCATACAATGAGCCGGCGTCATTACAGTTTCTCAGACTCTTTCCATCCGCCCCTGGCCAACTTTAAGACTTTGTATGTTTAAGAATCACAACAGGTTTCGTTTAGTTAAAGTCGCTTCATTAAAAAGCCAAGGATGAGACCCCAAACATCATGTGGCTGGTCAGGAAAAGAAAGGTAAAACCAATGGTATCACAGTAAGTGATAGACGAAATATAACACTGACACGCTACTGCATCTTCAAGCGCAGTATAGTAAGTACATATAGGCAAATATCTTTTTTTAACCCAATAAGTTTTTTTGTTTGTTTTATTTTGTGTTTTTTTCTTTTTCTGTTTTTGTCATACTTTCTCAGAGTGCAATTCCCAGGCTTGTGCTACAACCACAATGAAACACAGGAGTTATACGGAAATCAGCACCGCACAGCTTTCTGGCTGAAAACTCTGGACATTTTGAAAACCTTTCTTGTTTTATTCTGACGATATTTTTTGCATAATGTGGATTTTTCCCAGTTTTTGATGCCTGTTTTTAGAGTTCGACTCTTAACATTGATGAGTGCAAGCCTCAGGCACACGCTCAGATAACCAAGACGTGGCAGGGTGGTACAAATGTGAATCTGGCTCAAAGTCCCTCCAAAGGGCGGAAGAAGGGCACAATACAAGCTTGATAAAAAAAGAAAGCAAAGAATGCAGGAAGCTTAATCCGAAACGCAGTAGTTAATCAGCATCCTCATTCTCGCCGCCAGGATTTATTTTCCTCGCCAATTTCCCCTCTTCCGAACTCTCGTCCTCTGTCCCTTCTGTCATTTCTCGCTCTTTCTCGTCCTTTGCTATCCCATCAGGAGTGTCAAATCTCTGCTCCTCCGCTTCCATTTCTTCCTCCTCCGCCAACCCTGTCTCTTGCCTGTCCGTCACTTCCGGATACGCCTCCTCTGCCTGTCTGGCCCCGCCCTCAGTTCCATCTCTCAAGATGGTGTTTTCTCGTGTAATGTCCTCGGCCTGGTCCTCCGGATCGGAAAACCCCAAGGGCCCCAGGCCTTGAAGGTATGCTCGACGCATGAGGAGCTCCGTGGGCTCCAGGGGTCCGCCGTTGTCATGGCTATCTTGTTTGGCTGCCTCGCGCTCCTCTGCCTCCCGTTTGCAGTAGGAATACCGATGGTTCATGTGCTGCGAGTAGGAGCCGGAGTGAGAAAATCGCTTGCCACATTTGTCGCACTGGTAGGGCTTCTCGCCCGAGTGTAGGCGTGAGTGCTCAATGAGGTGGTGCTTGTGTTTGAAGGCCTTCTTACAAATCTGGCACTGGTGAGGCCGCTTTCCTGCGGACACACAAAGAGAGCCGATGGATTAGAAGAGTGTCCAAACCACACCATCATTGTAAAAAACATAACGTATAGTGAATATATTAAAAATATTGTTTACAATTTACAGAGACACACATTTTTAAGTAACCACACAAAACCCTCCTGACTTGTGTTTATCTCATGATGAATTCTCATCAGTTTGGAAATAATTTGGGGAAAAATGTAAAACAAACAAACAAAACAAATGCCCTGACTGAAAAACCCCTTCATGTCAAGCCGCAACAAACCACCCCCGGTTTATTTTGGATGTTACCAAAAACAGTGCAGAGAGGTGAGGGGGAAGCCACGGTCCTGAGGTGCTATTCTGAGGCCGTCTGTGACTGTTCTGAATGCAGCCAAGAGGATCAGGTGATTATCGCTCCGTGCCCCACAAGGTGAAAGCGAGGCAGTCAGCATCCCTGACAGAGCACTATGACATCATGTCTCTAGATTAAAAAATGCTTAGATAAGACAGCTGCCTCGTGACGCCCATGTAACGCACGCACACCAAACGTCTCTTCTCAAATTGTAACATCTATGGTGACTCCCAGAAACGGAGAGACAAATTCCAGTCTAATCAGTAAAGTAGGTGGGACCTGCCATTTGGCATTCAGTAATTTCACCGCTAACATGCTTGCCATAAAAACCCACACACTCGCCATCATCTCCAAGCACATGAACAGATGTACTATATTCTTGGCCATGAATAGCCCTGGCATGCACCTTCCATAGCAGCCATACTTGAGATGGTCCCCTTCCCCACCTCCCCTCATCAAATTCAAAAATAGACAAGATGGCAGATTCCTCTCTATGCATTCCAAGTGAAGAATGTAAGTGAGGATGATGCAAACGTGTGAAAGAGAGGAGTCCCCCGGGAGGGGAGGTCACATTGTGGCATAGAAATGCCAAGCACACATCAGGCTTTCACACACCTGGCATACTGTGCCATGTTGGCATGCCAGCAAACTGCATTGAGAATGTGCCTCCATATTGACTGGCGTTCCAAATGTTCAATTTTACAGGCTTTGTGAGATTCGTTGTTTACTGAATGAAACGTGTATACGAAAATTGCGTGTGCGTCGGCCGTTTAACGGGGGGCAAATTAAGTGATATTTATATCCATCTTAGCAGGATTTAAAATATCATCCGCGTCACCCACTAAATTAAAACTATATCCCTTTTTAAGCCTGTCAAGAAGAAGGAAAGTGTTACACCTGGGTTTTGAAATGTAAAACAAAAAATGGAAATGGACAGAAAAAAAAGGAAGAATTAAGAAAATAAATAAAAGAAACAAGAAAAAACACAATGTGGTAATAAAAGGGAATAACTTGGGAGGGGTGGACGAGGGTAAAAAAAAGAGTTGTCTAAATGTGATATACCTGTGTGCTCATATTTGTGTCTTAGGAGGGAACTGGTCTTCTGGAATGTTTTGTCGCACAAGTCACACGCGTACATACCACTTTCTGTCTTCTTAATCTTCTTCCGGGCGAGCAGCGACTCATTGTCTGTCAGGTCTTCGAGCCCTGACATATAGTCCCCTGCGCTGTCCAGTAGCTCCCCCTGCAAAAGAAACAGATTTTAGACACGTCGCATAATCTTAACCTGCCACAAATCCTAATCCTAACCTGCCGACTAGGAAGAGACAAACAAACCGCCTGTTTGATCCCAAGTCTGGACAGAGCTTATCTCTGTAATGTGTGTAAGGCCTTTATCTCCTGAAGATGTCTCAAAAAGAGTGACATATGTGCATGGGGTGTCTCCATCTAATAAGAGCAGAGTCTATTCATCTTGGTTACAAATTAAACTGGATAACTAGCAAACAGGAAGTAAAATCACAATTATTTTTACATAAACTGTGAATCCTAACTGGGTAAAGACACAAAACCGACCACTACAAACTGACAGTAAATTCGCTTGGTTGCAAAAGGTTGTAACAAAAACAAAACTTTGCTAGTTCCTGGAACCGTAACATTCAATTTACCTGGAAGCCTGATTTCCTCTGGTATTTCCGCCGTTGCTGCATCTCAGCAAAGGTGGCTGCCCCAGCTGCATAAGTATAAGCCATATGTGGCAAAAAGCTCATGGGATCCAACCCTGGATAAGGCCTGAGTCCCGGGATGGTGGCCTGAGCTGGAGACATGAACGTAGGAGGAGGGAAAGCTCCGTGAGGTGGAAGCGAAGTGTACATATGCCCTCCACCAAAGGGGTTTATACTAAAGATGGGGCTTGAGCTTTTATCCAGCTGACTTTCATTGCCCATGCTGTTGGGTCCATTGAACTCCTTCTTGATGTGTGCCAAGTTTAAAGGCTCTGTTCCCTGTTCACGTACAGAGGTGTCGCTACTGTGGTCAATAGAAAAACCATTGGGTTTGGACCTCCTTTCTGCCTTGGAAACTTGTTTAGGCAAAGACAAGTCCAGTGGTTCCCCATGGGCGTCCTCAGAGGCGAGGCTGTTAGGGGTGTATGAACTGCTATGCGAGTGTTTGGATGATGACGACGTAAGATTCAACGGCGAGGGTGTCTCACCTCTCAAGTGGTCCACAGAGTCAAGTTGCTTTTCATTGGTCTGTCTGATGCTTGTAAACTTGGACAGCTTGTGCCCTGAATCCCCATTAGTGATGGCTTGAATCTCTGCTGATGAGTCACTGTACTGGCCCATCGAAACGGGTGAGCGGGCAAATGCTGACTCTCTGACCAAGCCGTGGTTGACCTCTCTGCAGTTTCGCTCAGGAGGGGGAGATCGTTTCCTAGACAAGTGAGATTGAGCTTTCCATTGCACAAACCAATCCTTCACAAACTCCTGAGGCAGACCGACTGCTATGGAGATCTTCCTCAGTTCCTCCGAGTTGGGCTCAGTGTTCATGGCAAAGTAAGCTTTTAGTACTGACATGTGATCCTTGTACGGGTTGAGCGGGCTGGTGGTGTTCCTGTCAGAATGGGATGAGGATATCACGCCAGTCTCTGAGCCGAAAACCCCCTTTCGGCCGGTTGGTACAGTATCATTAGGTTTAAGGACGGCCTTGATCTCCTCGTTCATCTTGCAGAGATAGCGCTCGTGCTGATGCACTGGAATAGGGCCAGAAAACGTCTCCTTGCAGTACTGACACGAAAACAGAGCATACTGCGGATCCCTCTCCTGTGTTTTGTCTTCAGATCCAAGATCCAGGCCATGGCTGGGTCTTTCTTTCTTGACATCCAGCATCCGTCTCTTTGAATCTTCTGTTAAACTCTGGAGACACGCTTTGGCTTCGTTGACCTTTTCCAGTGTGTAGTCAATGATGGTCTTGGTGGGACTGTTGTGACCAACGCCAAGGAAGCCTTCCTGGGAAGCCAATGCCAGCTTCTGCTCCTCCATCTGGGAGCCTAATTCCTTCATGTATGCTCTGAGTTTAGAGATCTCTTCGGGATTGCCATCTATCTTTTGTCTCCAAACTGTGTTGTCCACAATCTGAAGAACCTTCTGAACTTCACTTATGTTGTTATTAAACCCCGAATAAGCAAACGGATGGGAATCCAACCCGATACCCAGGTGTTGCAGGGGGTTCTGAGCTGAACCGTGTATCCCAGGAGGACTCCCTCCACGTCCGGCACCATTGAAAAAACCTCCTGTCCCTCCATAATCTTGCTGCGATGCAATCATAAGACGGTACTCATTGAAGTCCATGGGCTCAGACTTAATGTCTGGGTGAACAGATGGGTCAGATGGAAGGCTCATAGACCTGCCATTCTCCAGTTTGTGACGGAGCTGAGCTAAGGCAGGACTGCCTGGCGAGGACGCAGCTGAGTTTGGTGATGAGCCTGACTTAGTGTTGACTCCTTGGCGTACCCGTCCGTTAATAGAGATGAGGCCAATGCACTTCTTGCTACTTATGTGGGAACTGTAAGAGCCGGAGTGGGAGAAGCGCTTCTTACAGTTGGAGCACTCGTAAGGCTTCTCACCTTAAAGAAAAAAGTCAAAACGTATTACTTAAATGTTTTGCATTAATTTGAACATTTCACTTGAATAACCTGTATTTCTTTACAGTTTTGTGCATTGAAAGAAGTCAAAATTGTAATTTAACTGTGTACCATTCCACTTGATGAATGATACGATTATGGGACGTTAGAATAAATAAATCAAACTTGCATAATTATACAATTATGGTTTTAAATATTCATCATCTACCCGACTAGCCAAACCGCACTGAATTACCATTAGGTAAATTGGAGACATATGGGCTAGGACTATATATTTGATCGCCATTCATCTTATTGCACTTGTAAGCAGGAATGAAACACTCTGCTTACCGCTGTGAATGCGAAGGTGCTCCTTTAAATGGTGCTTGTATTTGAAGGCCTTGCCACACTCTGTGCATTTGAACTTACGGTTCCCGGCCCCCTCATTTAGCAGTTGTGGCTGTAACAGAGAAGAAGATAAAAGCAATTTGTATACGTTAGAACTAGGAGGCCACAATGAAGTACAATATTTAGTTATTAATACACAAAAAACATATGCTAGTCATGGACCATCTGTGATCAGGTTGCAGATTTTTTAAATGGTATTATGATTACGTTCATATAATTGATCCATGGTGACTTTTTGCTTCTCAGTACCTTCTGTAACTAAGCCACACACTTTAAACTTTATGCATTTGTGTCTAGTTTTAGTTAAAACAGTGTAGGCTGTATCTGTATTCACCATTCAAAGTTACGTAGGTGCTCTTCCTGCATTTGAAATTCAAATGTGGGCCCCAGATGCACAACAAAAACAATCGCATTCACCCTGCACCCCACACACATACACAAAAGGTCTGCGAAAAACGTGTGGGAGTCCGCAAGCGCACGTTTAATAGTTAAGACGTAGAGTATGATGAATAAGTACTATCTTGAAAAGTCATACTTGTCTACAAAGTCCAGCTTATGATGTGTACAGGGGTATACTATACGATATTATACTACAGTATACTATACTGTACTAAACTGTGTGCAAATATGTACCCTGAACACACCATGAAACATAAAACAAAAAACTAGCAAGGTGGATCTAGTTAATAAACTTCAAAGCCTTTCAGGAAAACACCCCTTGAGAGCAAATAAACAAACACTTAAAGTCATTTAAGGATTAGGATACTTTAGATCACCGGAAGAAAAGCCATCTGGTCATGTTTAAATCAGTCTGGAGAGGTGCACATGTGCGTGTGTGCGCATGCAAGCGTCAATCAGACAGTAAGACGAGAGGGTACGGCAAGTATTCACTTAAGTTCTCTCCCAATGTGCCCAGGTTCAAAGTTGAAGGCTTAAATGTAGGATATCCTGTTATAATCCTATAAAACTACTCAGAACTCATTTACCATAACAAAAACAGACTCCTTCTTTTAGAAAAGCAAAATTGAGATTTGTATTCAAAAGAAAGGCTATGTTGAGATCTCAGTAACAGGCAGAACTAACGTGAGCTTTTATGCATCTTTTGACTTGACTCCAGTCCAACAGCTGATGCGAAAAGTCAACAGGCCTATAGAATTCAATGTCCTAGAACAGCCCACACATGGCCGGCTGTGGGCGGACACACGGGAGTATGACAGTGCACAGCTGTGGCTCCGGTGTGAAGAATTCAAGTTTTAGCGAGGCCTAGAGAAGCGTGTTCAATGTAAGACATGGCTTGTGCACGGCTAAAACAAATTCTGTTCTGAGTACTTAAAGACTCAAGGAAAGTCCATGAGAAGCATCTTCCCGTGTGGATTTGTTTCCAATTGAAACAGGAAAGTATCATTTTTATTTTTTAACAAACATGCTCAGAAGGAGAGCCACATCGTCCCACAGAATCATGTAGTTGATTTTTGTTAGTTCGACATATCACCAGTTGAATTCTACAGCCTGAAATCATTAAATGAGTAGGAGGTAATGAGGATGAGCACTGACTGAGGTGGGCCTGGTCTCACCTGATCTCTAGCGGGCTTGTGTGTGGCCATATGGCGCTCAAGCTGGGTGCGGTAGGCAAAGGTGTCGCTGCACAGGGGACAGGGGAAGCTCTCATCGTTTTTCTCATGTCTATACTTGATGTGCTCCTTTAGGGAGGTCAGACGCTTGTAGCCCCGGTCACAGTAGGGGCAGGTCAACAGTTGGGCAAAGGCATCTGGCGTCCTCAGTGCCAGATCTGGGCAAAAGTGAAAAGAGGAGGGGGGTTGAAAAACGGCAACATATGCGTGGCATAGTTGCCATATTAAGCAATGGGAGAATGATGGGTAGAGCATTACAATCAATTGTGTGAAATTACAAAGAATAGGATTTATTAATAAAGTTAAATCTGCATATTTACAGCATTTAGCTTTTTTTAAAAACCCGTTTTATGTAGTGTGCATTTAAATGTAAAGTGAAACGAATCATAATGTTTGTACCATTTTCGTTTTCATCTTGTCCATTGGCCTCTGGTGTGCCCAGTCGCGTGTTCTCCTCTGGGTCCTCTGGGTAAATGATAACAGTGTCCTGCAGGTAGTCAGCAATACTCCCTGCGTGTCCCTCACCGTCGTCCAGTTTCCTCTTGGCAAAGAAGCTTTCCAGCTCTGAAGTGGCATCAATACCCTTAACTGCACACAGGAAGTGGGAAGAAAGAGCAAAAATGAATGCACTGGTTAAGGCTCTTTGTCATTGGAAAAGACCTAGCTGAGCATTAGGACACTGGCCACTCTAAGTGTGATACAGTGGAGACCGAACCATTAGAAGGCCCTTAAAGGTGGAAGTATTTATTTAAGTTACAACATAATGGCCACTTCAAAAGACTAATAGGAGCCAGCTTGATCATCAAGCACTCTTTAAGCATCCTCTTGCATGTTCGAAAAGGCTTTAAACATTTCCAGCATTACGGGTAATTGGGTTATACGGCAATTAGGCGCGGTGGGGTAACTGATCTCACTTTGTATTGCTCATCATATACATAAAATCAGACCCAATAATCTAATTGTGGATCATGCGTTGTGTGTAATTGCACAGAACAAGGTTTAAAGAAGGTTAAACGTAAACAATTTTCCTAGTTTTCGCATGCTATGTGGATAAGTACTAAAAAACACTGATTGGATGGACATAAAGTGTGAATTTGTAAAAGGAAGCTACAGTAGCTACATATATACAAAAAAATCTGAAAGCCAATTTGAAAAATAAAAACCAAGTAATGAAATGAATGCAAATAATTAATAAAGCGACAGAAAACATTCCAAATCTTAATTTTTTGAAAGCTTAAACAAACCAAATTTGCTGTCCTTTGTAATCAATTTGAAAGTGAACAAATCTGATTTAGTCTAAACCCAATTTAGTTGCAAAATGTGATTTGCCGTGCACTCCTGCTCAACTTAAAAATGTTTACTCTCCATCCCCTGTGGGCACACACGAGGGAGCATTATCTCACATGTCTACGTCATGGCACACAAAGGGTGCGCAAAGGGCCGCACACACCTAGTTATCAAGAAATTTACAAAGAATCTGAATAATGAAGCAATGTTGCAAGAGTCACGATGAACACATCAAAAACAGTAAAACGAATTGCCTAAATACGATACATGAAACAAGCTTCGAGTCAGAAAGACTCAGACGCAAAGATTTTGATCAAAATCTCCAAAAGTGAGCTCACCTGTACCATTTCCAATTCCAGGGAGAGAGATGTCAGGACTCATGGAATTGTACTCAGATTTTCTCTCTTCTGTAAGAATGCCAAAGGAAAGAGAGAAAACATATGTTTTAAAGAATAACAATTACTACATAGGGTGCACTACTGTATAATGTACAATAAAATAACAGTGGGGTCCAAAAGTCTGAGAGCACATTGAAAATCAGGGATCTGAAATTGAATTTGAGTGAAAAGTAAACAAGAAAGCTATAGAACTTGAAACAATCTAAAATAAATGAAATGTTATACCTTTCATATTTTTATGCAGTAAGTAAGTTATACAATTTAAAGTTATACTCAAATGTTTATGTTGATCACATAGTTTGTATAGAATGCGAATGTATTCAATTAGTAAAACGTAGAAAAAAAGTACAAAATACAAACATATAAAGACAGACCATATTATTTGCATTTATCAATTCAACCTTTAGAAAAGTGTTTTGAAAAGTAAAATACTAGTCATTTATTTGAACATGAAATTCATTTGAATCATTCTTAAACTTACTATTTTACCTTTTGTCTAGCTTTAAATTGTTAACCCAAAAACCAAGTTGTAAACAAATTTAGTAACTTGGTTTGTTTGTTAATAGATGTTGACATGACTTTTTCATTACATATTGTGTAAGAACCAAAATTAGATATAGAACGTACATGACAAATCAAAAGTTTCAAAAATGAAGGAGTTACATTTCAAACAGCTCAGGGAATGATAAACCGTTAGAGAGTGACTTCACTGTAACCGTGGCTTAAGAAATCATGTCAAGGTATTTAAGGGAGGAGAGGAGGGTCTAAGAGGAGTTTGCTCATATACTGCAGCTATTGTGTTTGTTCCTCCTCCTCCTCCTCATGTGACCTCGTACCGGCAGTCACAAGTATCATAAGCTTCCCCCACAAAAGGAGGATATACAGCACCTCTATGCAGGGAGAAAACAAGGGTACAATTCGCTCCTGACACACACACACTCACTTACTCACAAGCCATTAGCACTGTTTCATTTCAAAACTGTGTTTCACTTCCTTCCTCATTATCTAAGTATGACAACTATGAAAGATACTGAAAGTCAATGAATTCTCTCATTATTTACCACATTTAAGCCATGTCTTTTAAAGCAGAGAGTTGAAATCAAACTTCTCAGAGAAACGCTTCACGAATGGACGTTTCGAGCACCAAAAGAAGAAAAGCTCTATTAGACTTGGAAGTATTAAAGACATTTGCTAACAGCTGAAAACCCTTCCTGGTGAAATTTGTCTCCTGCACCACACAGATAAAAGCGCAAGGCCTGGAGTCAGCGAAAATATTCTCCTGCATTCTCTGCATTTTGCTTTCCTTTGAGGTACACTATCTTAAAACTTCCTTGGCTGGGTTAGCGATTAGCAGTATTAGCATGGGGATATTTTCAGGTCATATGAAGGACTGAACCTCATGTGTGGTGCGCTAAAACTCTGTTCAAGAGAAACTGCAATTTCTTCAAAGTTCAATTTAAAGTAAACCAATGTACTGAAGGACAAAAGATTTAAGCTTTCCTCGAGGGACAAAATGGCAACTACATTAGAGTCTCAGTTCTGCTTGTGGTAGCTGTCGTCCCCTAAGGTGATGGTGTGAATTTAACCACTGAAACGCAAGAGAAGTCCCATTTAAAGGATACATTGTTTCAATAGTCAATCTGACCGTCTCATTTCAAAAAGGCTAGTAGCAACATATATATTTAAAAAAAATCAGACTGAGGTAAAATGACCCAATAACTACCTTTGTTTAGTGTGAAAATAATGACATCTTTACATATGGGTGTTTCTTTGTTTGTAGCAATACATATGCTGCAGACTTGAGGTGTAATTTTCTGGCAACCATAATGCACAGAGAAAAGAGGAAGAACCACACGAGATGATTCATGCAGCCGCTTTCGAGATGTCACATTTACCAGCCTTTACCACAATATGTTTTCCAGCTAGTGGACTAATGCCTTTATTCAATCACTAAGATCGAATATTGCTATCGCGCTAGAGGCGTGGCCTTCGAATAAACTCCGAAGACGTTCATTAATCTAGCACATCACGGTGCAAACATCAACTAAACAAAACACTATTCAAGCGAATGACACTTCCCTGAAGACCCTGTTTAGTTCTGGGACTTTGACAATCGCTGAATTTAAGTGACGCATATGGTTTAGTCATTAGCTGAGACTGATTGCTGGGGGTCGGGTATTTTCTCGCTTTCTTCAAACCGGGCGACTCGCATGAGTTCTCCCTTCACTCTGTAACTGTCATCCAGGCCCAGGGAATTGTGGGCCTATTATGTATGTAAATGGCCATCATAATGCTCAAAATTTCATTTAAGGCCTCTAATGAGTCTTCAGAAGGGCAGGCTCATGCTAAATGATAGCTCTGTGATCCTAATTAAGAGAATTTGTCTTTAAAGCCTCACTAGCTAGCTTGGGTCTCGGCCGCAAACTCGATTGCTTTTGGTTATGGGTGGATGAGTCACAGAAAAAGTGAGAAAAAAGAGGGGGAGACAGCGATGAGGCATCGGAGATTGGGTGAGACCTACCTTTATGACTAAAAATTGTAAATCAAGTAAAAAAGTGAGTTATGAGTCTTTACCTTTAAAATCAAATTCACTTAACATCTGACTGTTGACCTTTTGGGCTTAAGAATATGAAAAATGCAATAAGATTGGATTTAAGTCAGTTATGCCCTTAAGTAGATCCAGTATGAGTTTATTTCATTCTGACATCACTTTCCTATTAGTCACTTATAATGCTAAATACAAGCTGAATCACATCACAAAAGTTCAAACTCGAAAGTTCTTAGAAATTTGAACTTTGGCTGTCTCATGTGTTAATACAACAAAAACCTCAAACGACTCGTATTCTTGGCTCACACTCTTACCTGATCCATTCAGGTCTCCGTGGCGCCAGACGTGGGCCCCGGCCCCATCCTGGCTTTCATTCTCTTCATCCCCCCGGCAGGAGAGCAGGGCATGGGCTACCCGAGGTGAGGCCTCCAGACTGGGCACTCCTGCTGGACTGCCTTCACCCTCGGAACCCAGCAGTCTGTCCTCCTCATCGGACCCTGACCCAGCTTCCCCCACGTTTTCATAGCTCAGCACTGAGGAGACAGAGATATAATAGAACTGTTATTATTTGGGTTTGCAAGCTGTCCACTGGTTTTAGGTCAAAGTACAGAAAAGAGTTTGCTGCCATTGGGGCATGTTGTCACAAAAGCTCAAATGAACTCTGCATTGAAGTAATGCTGGAAATGTTCAATCGCTTTTCTCAGGAACTTTGACATTTGAGCCAATATAGAAATGGACTTACTGAAGTTAATGAAGTGACAACTAACCCTAGTCTCCCCATATCTAAAAGCAAGTTGATTTTCTGTTTTATAAATCTACTATATTACCACAGTCTTTGTGTTCAGAAAAAACATAACCGAGAAAAAAACTACATACAAGCTGGTATGAGAGAAGTGGTAATGGTATGATATGCTACGAATCTTACATCATGGGAACAGCAGTTTATTGTTCAGGTTCATTTGATGTTCTTTCCTTGCCTAATAGAGCAATCTCCGCAGCACCTTATCTCTGAGGCTCGCTGCCAACGCAGTGAGAACAAGTGGGAAGTTACTCTAATGGTCAGATTGAAAAACCTAATTGCCGATTTCAGGACAATTTTCTCCCCCTTCTGAACACAGAGTTTTGAAAAACAACAAACTTTCCTTTTCAATCCACGGTCTATTTCCCAGTTCATTGGCATCCAATGGACTCAACAGGGCTGCGGAACACTCCGTTCCCTCCTCCATACCTTAACTACCCCTAATCTCTCCCTAGGAGCCCATTCACTTAAAAAATACCAATGACGTCTTTTTTTTCCCAGGTTCCCATGCAAAAAAGGCTGAGCGCTTCCCTTCGGCTGCTCTCGCCAGAGGACGCGAAGATTAGCCGTACGTATCTGATCATAATATGATCTTTGTTTGCACCGTGGGGCTGCATTTGCTCCCCCGGAACAACTGCGCAACAGGTGCAAATTAAAAGGGGAACCATCTCGGGTACAAGAGATGGTCGAAATGCACTGACCCGGGCTGAATACCAAAGAGTGAGGAGAGGTGGTATGGCGGGGGTGAGGGGCGTGGGACAAAAAGATTTCTAACTAAGAGGTGTGACCGCCGGGATTATTTAAGGCCGACTTTAGTCCGCGGGTAAAGACCCCCTCCTTCTTGAATGAAAAAGAAAGAGCAAAAGAAAGACATAAGGGGAGTGGTCGAAAGCAAGACATGAGAGGCTTATTGTGTGGTCCGGGTATACCTTGGACGTAAAGCAACTTTATCTTGCCTTTGCTTGTTTTTTCATCCTCTACTCCCTCCCCCGCTTCTCGTAGTTCTCTTTAACACGAATCTGCATCTTTATCCCAGTAGTGACTGCGCATCACTCGGCGTCGCAACACAGTCACGCAGGTACTGTAAGAAACGCAGCCTTGAATTTAAAGCTAAAAAGCTGTGGCCAATCATTCAGACTTTCAATGGTGGGAGTGTTCTGAAGAAAAAGAAAGAAGTGGGCGGACTGGGAAAAGAATCAAGGGGATGAATACAGAGGTCAGGGCTGAATATTAATAATAGTGAACTGCTGAGTGGTTTGACTTTAAGCCCACACAAAACACGAAACTCTCTACATCACATTTTCCTGTTATAGCTGCCGAGACAGTTTTTCAACAGCATATGCTAGCCATCCACATTCCAAATCACATAGCTTGAATACTTAACTGAATGTTTTAGTTTTTTTCCTTTTACGTTATAGAGACATTCAGTGCGGTTTCGTCTCAAGGCATGTTCTAATTGACCTATAATTGCATAGATTTTGCCTTCTGATGACACAAATAGAAAACGCTGAGGTTTTAAAACTATCAAGGGAAAAAACAAGACATATTTTGCATGTGTGTGTGCGTACAGGTTTGGTTAAACTTTCAGCGGCCAACGGTTTAGAGAAAATAGTAAGACATGAACAGAGTGAGGAGGACATCTGAAGTGTCTCTCACTATTTAAAGAGCTAAAGAAAAATCGACCAAATACATTCTTGTTAACATGAATAACATCAACAGGTCTGGAGGTTAGGTTAGTAAGATCATATTTAGATGAGAGGTCCTCATAGATAGCTTCTATGCGTCCTTCTTTAAGTCTATGTGTGTGCGTCAGTAAAACACACCGGTAATGGTCATCCATCAAATTGACTGCCTCTGAGGTCACAAAGGTCTTGCATGTGTGCGTTTGTATGGTAGAGAGTCAAAATATAAATAAAAGCTGTTTCAGAATATAATAAATTGATAAACAACCTTTGCAAACTATCTTGGATCTACTAATCAAACCAACTTTCCCTATGTAGCCCCGCCCCCTTTGCATTTCTATTGGCTGCCATTTTAGTGTGTCATTCCGGCAGCTGTCCTGCCGTATAATTCCTGCAGTGAACGGCCCATTGTGCTCACCCCAGAGACAAAGAGGCCACCTCACTTCTCTCTCTCTCTGGCTTCTTCCTTTCTCCCCACCTGTCTCTCTCTCTCTCTCTCTCTCTCTCTCTCTTTGCTGTTTCGTATTCTCAAGCAACCCCACCTATCGTACTGTTCGCTCTCCTTTGAGAATAAGGCATAATGTGTTTCACGAAGGTACCTTTCACAGAATCTGTAAATTCTGTTGGCAAACACTAATTGTACAAACATGAGTTAAAAATAGACAATACATTGTGTCTGTCCAGTGTGAATGAACTACTCTGCTTTCTACTGAGAGAGTTTCACACACATCCAATAGCCTGAAGTTACACATAAACACACGCACACGTGTTGTTCTGAACAGTTTAGCTGTTTAGACAGGTATGTGTGTGCTCTGTCACAATCTCTTACAATCCTCTCATCTCCTATGCAGAGCGTGTTCCAGGCGCTCGGGGGAAAACTGCAGACACACCTGCAAATCCACGTCGTCCACTGAAGTCAATTCACCGCACACATTGGTCGCATAGAAAATCAAACACTTCATATTTTAACACAGGAAAAGCTTCAGCTGCTCCAAATGCCCACCGATCACATCCATCTGGTCTGCATGATACATCTTGTTCCTCACACCTTTTTACCATTCCCTGTTCACAGGTATTCCCATTTTCCTCCTTTTCCTTCTCTTCTTCCCTTTTCCATATGTTCCCTGCGCCCGGCGTTGGCAAAACGCAAAGGTGAGCGAGTATTCCGTATCCATGTCGGGAAACAGACAGCCTGCCGCAGGTCTTTTCCAGGTGCCTCTCTGCCACGGTAATGAAACCCCGACTGAACAGACGGTGGAAAATAACTGCTCTGTTCTCTCTCTCTCTCTCTCTCTCTCTCTCCTGTGCGGTGCGCATCACCTGAGCGAGTGACGGGAGGGGGGCGAGTAGGTAAGGCTTTACGCTCGAAAGGAGTTCGCTGCCTAGTGGCTATAGACTGGAAATGATCCATATAAATCAAATCAGGCAACATCAGATCATGCACCAAAAGCACCGGGGGTGAACATTTACCTGCTGAATAAGCCACAAAAGACGGCCTACAAATATGTGTTTTATTCAGAGGAATTTTTAAGGTCCTTAGGCATTGTCCGAGTTTGACTGGAAATTATACGATTTTCACCTGTTGAACATTATACACGCTGTTGAATGTGTTTAATTTTAGCTCATTTATTTTTAATGACCATTCTTGCACTGTTTTTTAAAGACACTGAGGTGAAAGACAACATGTATGTCTGCTAAAAAAGTGAATTTTGTCAACATTAAGAAATACACTATCTTCCAGGTAATAAAGCGGACACACATGGACCGATGCCATGAAACTCTCCTTCTGATTTGATGGGGCTTTCAAATTCAGTTCTGTAAAAACATGACAAGACGCTTTTCAACAATGAATCAGAGTTTCCCACTCAAGGTTGTTTATGTGTCTCTGCCTGTGAAGGCCTTGAACCTGACAGATAGCGTCTGGTCTAGTTTCCCTGTATTGTTAGCATGCAGCTAACGGCTGGTGAAAGTGCTCTTGTTTACGGTGTGTTTGATGGGAGATGAGGCTCTCTGTGTTTGTTTTAAGGCCGGGCAGCCGGAGAGATCACACTGGTGCTGAGGGAACAAAGAGCCCAGGAAGAGAGGGGCCGCTTTTGTGCCGCCGTGATTCTCAGTGAAAACTCAGCTATGCGTGAACCATTACCGCAAACCTGGAGTCTGTGTGTGTGCGCTGTGGCTTTGTTTTGCTTGTATTTAGGTATTTCGGCACTTGCCAATATTTGTGAGCATAAAAGTAGGAGAGTGAGAGCGTCTGTGTATATGTGTGTGTGTGTGTGTGTGTGTGTGTGTGCGCGCACTTATCTAGCCAGCGAGCACCCATCTGTAAAGGGGTGGCGGTGCTCCACAGGCCCTGCCGTGAAGCGGCAACAGTAGCCTGGCCCTAATTGAATTAAACTCCCATTTGTCTACTATAGGACCCAAAGCAACAGGCTAGAAGGAGCGAAGGGGAGGAGAGGAAGCGAGAGAAAGAGAGAGAGAGATCTCTGAGGCTCGCTCATGCCGCCAGACGGCCCACCTTTCCCCCTTCCTCCCCCACGCAGACCCACCATCTGTGCCCACCCCATGCACATGTTACCCCTCTCTCTCGACAACTGTTCAGGGCCTCTACCAGCCTCGGAGTGCCTGTGTGTGTACGTGTGTGTGTGTGTGTGTGTGTGTGTGTGTTTAAAATCGTAGGGCTGGAAACACACAATGGCTCTCTGGGCTACCCTGAGGACGAGAAAACACAGGAGGAGTGGTGAACACAATATGCTGTGCCGAGGAAGATAAAGAAGTCAACCTCTATATCTCAGGCAAACTATCAGTCAGGTTGCATTCTGGGAGCAAAAGAAACAAGCGCAAAAAGCACATACCGCCTCAGGGCAAACGAGCTGAAAGGAGACTACACAAATTACACACGCCAACAAAACCTGCAATTTTAGGTTGCCTTTTCTTCTCGCATGCTGTCTTTGTATGGTAATACTCTACCATAAAACCGGCAGGTGAGAGCTAAGAAGTGGCGGGCAGATGAATCTGTTGGCTGAGTTTGGAGTCTATCAATTTTTTTGGAAGTTAATATGGGTCAATTAATATGCAAATCTCCCGGCAGATGCTCGGTGGCTCTCAGCGTGCGATTGGCCCGTCAGTCACTAGCTGTTCAAACAGTTTCACGAGCAAAACAACACCAGGTTCCTTCTCAGAAAGAAACCGAGACACCTTCCCCTGTTTTCCCATCCACTCTTCACTTCATTAACATAAGCTGTGGTTTTTGTCATTTGTCAGAGAGGTAACATTTATTCTATTTCAGTTGTAGAAATGCAAAGCAAATAAAATATTTTTCATTTTACAGTAACAGAAATGAAAGATTAATTTAATGAATTAAAGAGCAATTATTCACATTATCAGCTTGCAACCTATAGTTTAAAAACAGCTCATGATCAAGGCCGATATATCCTGTCAATCACAATAAATTTGTGCTCTGTATATCGAAAATGTTAAGAAACATGACCAGTTTGCTGTTCTATATGAATAGTCATTATATTAATTCATTTATTGAATTGAAAGTTAATAAACGTAATCTTCAGATTCAGTATCGGCAGATATCACTTTGAATATCGGTGAAGAAATATTTGTGCATCTCTATTTTACTACCTAATACAGTTGATTTCATTTGCTTCTTATTAAAGGCTGATTTTATGAAACACAATCATCATTCCTTAATACCTGTTTACTATCAGTCAAAAAGCGAAACTTAAAGAAGACAGCTTGGGCTCCGCTAAGACTCCTCAGTGGCACTGCCAGAGGTGCTTGTTGGGTTTCTGAAAGCTAACAGGTCCAGATGGAGCAAAAAATAAGACCTCAAAGGGGGGCTTTAAATGAAGGCTCCAGACCAGGAGACAGGTTGCTAATGAAATATTCATGCAAGGAGTGGCCCTATCTATCCATCCAGCCCACAACCTTCCCACACTTCCTTCTTCTGCCCTGCGCCATTTTATGGTACACTTCAATCTAGAAAAAAGAAAACAAGCAACAACAAAATCACTCTTTCATTGGCACCACAAAGCAGAACTATCCGGACGTTATCAGTCTAAACCCTCTGAGAATTTTGCGATCCATGGTTAGATTTCCATCATTAATCTCAAAACTTATTGGACATTGTTAAGTGTGTCTTGGCAAATGTTCACAGCATGTGTGACCGCTAATTGTAGTTTCACAAGTGCTGCCTGCATGGGAAAGCACAGGCCTTGTTTGAACAATTCCTAAAATTCACAAGCGCCCATGTGATATAAGGCTGCCTGGTTTTGGGCTAGATGGCAAGTGTTACAAATATAGATGGATACATATGCTGTGAGGTTGTTTTGCAGAGAAAGAGAGTAAATGAGAGTAAGAGAGGTTAATTCAAGCCATAACAGTTGGGATTGCAATCCAGCGTCTTGCTCTCAGGCCATACATTACTGCACCATTTTATCCACTGAATGTAATTTTCCTCCCCAGCGTCTCTTTCCATATACATTGACCTCTAACACATGTACATACTGCTCTGGGGGCAAAGATGGCTTTGTCAAACACACACACACTGGTCGGTTGCACTACACTCCTATGTTTGGCAGGCCCTGGATCAGCTGGGGGGTGGCATTAAAGATGCACAAGGTTGCCTGTGAACAACTGTCAGCGCATCTGCTGCGCTGTTCTATAGCCACTCTCTTTCTCTCCCTCTCTCTCTGCATCACTCCCACAGCCCCATCAATAACACTCTACTGCAAACAGCTCCTGGCTATCGCTGCGAGCGTGTGTGTACATGCGCGTTGTGTGCTATGTGTGCCAAAACACGAGTGAATAACACAGATTATTGCCTGCATCCAGTTGAGTGTGCGTGTCCATTCGTGGCAGCCAATGACAATGTGTGTGTGTTAGTCTGAGCTCAATATCATAATGAAATAAAGACCCTGCGTTAAGCACATGCAAATTCGAATGCTCGTAATCAGGGCAAAATTAATTTTGCTGTTGATGATGAGAGGCATTAATTAATCTGTGTGAGGTGCAGGCCTAATCTGAGGTTGAATTATTATTACACCTCCTGTAAGATTAATTAGGACACGATAATAACATACGGCACTGCCAGTGCAGATTACAGTAAGCCTTATTCCTTTGACTTGTAAAAGAGGCGAAACTTAAATCTCTGTGCGACTCGCCGCTTAAGCACTTTGTTGACAATTGCGCCTGCTGTATTCTCAACTAGTTAATAGTTAGCAGGGATTTCAAAGGTATTCACAAAGGAATTTGGGTTGCGTGCGTGACACACAATATCGAAGGCTTATTTCATGTTTTGGGATAGTTTTGCGAGGATCTGAATGCGGATTTCTCTCCGGTGAAACACTACACTGGGAAGTCGAGTCCGTTTGTGGCAAATGCGTGCCTGTGTGCGCCTGCCAACATATGTTTATGGGTGTGTGAGACTGAGGTGCTCCGAGAGCTCATGTGCATGGATCTGTGGTGTGGACTGCGGAGACCACAGCAAAACCTTACCAATTGCCAGCTGGCAGTGTAGGTGGGAGCCTTTTAAAGAGGTCAGTGTGCGCGAGTGAATGGGGACAGTCCACCAATGAGAAATAGAGCCCCCTTGGTCCAGGACCTTCAATCAGAGCAACTCTTTCTGATGTTAATGAGGGAGTAAAACACATCTGTTCACCCCCCCCCCCACGCACACATCCTAACACACACATACACACTTATGTGAGGAGTTTGGTCACCTGAATAGTTTGCCCAGCAGGTAGCACACAAGGGATGAATTCTGGCCTTTATGCGGTCATTCTCTGACCCCCCCAAAAGCTTTTCTATGCCCTTTGCTCATAACTCCCATCAAAGGTCAATGACCCGTGGGGTGCACCAGGGACCCATATTACGCCCTTCTGTATTGTCAGAATAAAGAGGAGTGTTGAGTGAATGATCCACAATTTTTACAATGCTGACAATAGTGCTAATCAGAGAGTTGTATTGTGTTTTAAAAAGTGATGAAATTGCGCCAAATTGATTTACACACGCACGAATAAATAATGCATACAAACATTTAACCCAAGTAGTATAGCAACTTTAAAGTGAATTTACAATATGAGGTTAGAGGTGTAACTATCTTACCAGGCTTTCCACTTTAATTAAAACAACACAAAATTCATGCCTCTTAGATATTCTTTAACAAAATGAGATCAAATATTCCGATGTGATATTTACATTTATTTAAAACTATTTATAAGACATTGTATTATTAGACTGAGGGGAGAAAAGGCATGCAAGAACGATATGTTGGAGGAGGTGCGGATTAGGAGCACATCAAAGAGTGTGAAAGTGAGATACTTTGATGATGTTTACAGTAACACACCTGGGGTAAAGCAAGGTGCTAATTAGCTCAAGTGGGTAATTAGAACGTTGATTTCAGGAATCCAAAGGTACTGCAGAGCTTAAAGCAATAGCCTCCCTCTGTAACCACTCCTTTGGGTAGACACACACACACATACACAAGCATACATACAAATAGTCCAGAGGGAAGTCATAAACATCTCCCTGGCTCAGGCGATTATAAGACAGGCTTAGAGTGGAGAACCAGTAAATATTGAGGGGGCCATTGTTCCCTTCACTTCCTCTGTTCAGTAAGGAGGATTCGACTTTCCCCTTGATGACACCTCCAGGGAGCACACGCGGATCATATTATCGTCTCAAACGGAAGTCGTATTCATTCCGTCGACTGTGTTAAGGCTCTCAGAAGCCACATCATTCGTAATGCTGAGGACCGCAGGGCTTTCACAGAACAGAAGACCCATGTTAACTCGCGAGCAGCCGGAGAAAAACTCTCTCCGCTGCTTTGTTAGAGAATCATCTATGATTTAAAGCAGGGAGTGGCAAAGTGTTGGGCTAATAAAGCTAGCCGAGGCCATTTACAAACAGGCTGAATTATTGGTGTTAGAGTTACTGTACCCTAGACAATCTCTATAAATGTGTGGGCAGCTCAACGCAGCCTGATTTGTGACTGAATCCTTCTTCATAATGACTATCACGAGGAAATTTTTGCATGCTTCGTTGCTACTAAAAACAATTGAATGCATTTTAAAACATCTGTCAAATTATTGCATTTATATGCAACGCAACAGATCACAATTGTTCAGTTGCAAAAGTACAAGATTTTCAGTTTAATCCATATGGATATTGCCATGATGCTTCTAAAATGGCAAATAAAAGGACTGAAAGTGGCTCGCACAAGACATCGAGTTTCTCGTTTCACACCCCAATGTTTATTGTTCTTTCCGCTCCCCACAACTCTACTGTATAATTATCCCTATTATGTTCATAAACTTTCAACGTTGGCTCTGCTTTTGTTGATTTTAGCTGTACAACCGTGTCTTTAAAACGCAATACAACTCAAACCTTTCAGTTAAATATGGCTAGATAAATAGAGCGATAAATAGCTAGATCTTTGCCTGGTCATCTCAGAAGAAAGCTGATTTCTGACCTTCTCCCAGAGTTCCATGAAAACCGGAGCTAGACAGTGGCCAAAAATACATGTTTTCTTAAAATACAAAAGCCTGTGAAACTGTCTGTTTTAGGGAGTTTTGACTTCAACAGGTGCCAAGAAAAACCTCCACGGTCTCAAAACCTGTTATTTAAACAAGGGTGAAAGGACTGCAGGTCACATTCTCCCATGGATGCCTTCTCCTTTCAGAGCTCCTCTGAAAGCTTCTTAGCTCTTTTTAGAAGACAGTTAACCCTTTGAGCGTCACTGAAACAATATTTTCACACGTTTAAACTTTGCAAGCGAAAACAGTTCTCAAGTAAAAAATTGATAAATAGAACGTGTTTTCACATATTAAACCGCAACTGTCTTTGGTATAGCCAATGTCACGGTGACTTAGTGGCTGAAAAAACGATCACCGCTTTGTTTGTCACATATTTGCTAACACAAGCTCTTTTCTGCCCTTGTGCAGCTCTTATCAGTCATGAAGGGGATAAGGTGTGACCTGGTAAGGGTGGCAAGTTCCACTTTGAGATGTGTGATCACTAGGGCCCAGCAATTGAGCCAGAGGCCCTTATTCAAGGAACTTAATCAGCCTTTAACACCTTGAGATGGGCGCTGAGCAGACGTTAACTGAAATGGCAGCTGCATCTATTTTACACATGCAACGGACTACAGTTTCTACTGTGAACATAACATTCCAGGTGTCCATTCCAAGACCTATATGTGACGAAAAAGTGACTCTTTCCAACTATAAATATTAGGATATAGGTTGTTGGTTGTTGGTGAGGTGTAATTTCCCACAATACCCTTTTTATCTTAAACAAAAAATGCAACAATTTTTTTTAAGGAAATAACACATTTCGGTTGCTTGGTGTAAATAACCTGGTGAGTCACTGTAAGCTTCAGTTGAACTTTGTAGAGATAAAGGCCACGGATGCAAGGTATGCCTTCACACACACACACACACACATAGAGCCGCTTGCATATTTTCTTAGGACCTCTGCCTATTTACCAAATATGTTGCGTTACCATGGATCACACAAAGTTTCTTCAGACCGAGAGACAGAGTGTCACTTGATTGAGCTTGACTTCCTCACAGCAGAATGAAGAAGAGAATCTACAGCAGTTATCATACAGTATCTGTACTTCACACCCCTGGGATTTACTTAATATTTTGCTTTTGTACTACTGAACTAACGGAATATATTTTAATGTACACAAAATTTGTTAAAACGTGAATATTATTTAGCCTAGGTGAACAACAGACAAAAGTGGATAAGGTGGAAAACACCTCACCTAATCGTACCGGCAATGTTGCTGCAACAGTGAGCCGTTTGCCAAAAGAGATGGAAAAAAGAAAGCTATGTAGCTGTTTGTCTCTGATAAGACTTACACATGAAGATATGAACTGCTGTGTGTGTGTGTGTCAGGTTATGATTACATTTAGAATATGATATCCTGAAATCACCTATATTATGGGAACCGGCTAAGTAAATGCTAAATGCTAATGTAAACATTTAAAAGGTTTGTTTGTATTTTGGGGTGACAGATAAAAATATCGATAAGTCAGTATAAAATCAATAAAAGTCCATAGAAAAGTACCCAACAACAAATATGTTTTTGTCTGTGTTGAAAAAGTGTTTTGTCCCTTTTTTCCTTTCCTGATAATTTAAGTCGATGCACCAGCCAAAAGCCATTGCACCTTGAACTGTAACTAATTCTACTTTTACACATTTTAAATCCTATTCATTTGCGAGAAAACGTGCTTTGGGGGATCACCATCTCCCCATTTCTAACCATTTTTCAAGCCAGCAAAGTTGCCTTAGAGAAGAAGAGCCTAAGTCAAACAGCGTGCGGTATACCCGTGTAAATGTTCGAAGCGATGAAGCCATTCTGGCTTTAGCAGCCCGCTAGCCTCTCGGGGGGATGCCAGGCCTACTTCCAAAAAGCCTGAATAATTTATTGACCTAGGTGGGAGTGCTCTGGAAATGTTCAAAACCTTTTCGACAAAAGAAAGCAACATGTTTAATTCCTAATGTTTTAGATCAAATCCAAAATACACCAGCTTCACTTTCTCCATGCATCATTTAACAATGATTTTACATGCAAACCGTGTGCATTTCTATTTGACTCCGCTACTATATTAAAATTCCCGATTTACATTTTAAGCAGAAGCATTAGGTGCCCTCAAAACACACAAACACATTCACACGACTTGATCTTTGCCAGGTGGCAAATAGTACCTCAAGGCTCCCTGGCCCACACATCTTAATGTGCAGTATGTCAGATGTGCTGAGTTGACCTTTCACCCCTGAGAGACTGACTGCAGGGAACCCTTTGTTTCACATCTAACACAATTCAGACCTTACAATGTATTGTAATCTCCGCCACTGGCTTGCACTGGTCCAGGGCATGCAATTTTTGTTTTCCCTGGTGAAATATTAACTGGTTTGTGTGTGATGTTAAATATGCGTGCTGGCACACAAGCAAGCCCTGCTAGTCAAGTTCATCTGTGGATCTACATTTCTGAGCACAGACTTCACATTTTGGCATGTTTAAAAAATGTGGAAACATAAATGGATAAACATTTCTATCAGTGGTGTAGCCCTAAAAAAAAAAGTGGAGTACTATCTTATACAACCATTACTCACAACCCCAAATGACCAAAAAAAGATGTCTGTGTGTTTGTTTGTTTTTACTAGTAACATGCAAATTATTACAATTAAAAATGCCATTTATTAATATGTATGGATAATTCTTCACGTTTATGTGTGTGTGTGTGTTACATGCTGCCCTTTCAACCTTACAGTGTCATAATGAAAATAAGAAAAACAATTTGTTGCAAATCTTATATTCTTGCTCTTATTCTACTGTCGTGGATAGTCCAGCAACTGTTATTCGAGCAGATCAAAAGAGCAATATAATATCTGAGATTAAATATGTGGGGCATCTGGGGTTTTCTTAACCAACAGGATTTATGCATTTATTCTATGATAAATAAAATAACACTACATATATCACCAGGGCCTCATGAATATTCGCAAAAATCAACTAAATGAAACAATCTCGTTGAAGCAAAGCACACACATACACATGGCAGTTTGCCTGCTTCTATGATTCTTTTTCCTTACACCGGTCATGCCAACTGATGCTGTACTTCTTCCCTTTCTTTCTTATACAGACACATTACAATTTTAGCATCACTCATGTGTCTTTCCACGTATTTGTTCATTTCCCGTGCCAAACTTTTGCAGTAGTGAAACTATCTAGCTCATGAGACCCAAGCCGACTGTTCAATAACCCACATAACCATCCAGCGATAATTTGCAGTCTCCAACTATCCAAATATGACCTCTGGCCATAATGTTTGACCACTGCATGCTGTACAACACACTTGCAATTTAAAGGTCCCTTCAAAACTATTTATTATACTGCACATCACCGCTCGCTGTATATCATCTGATGGTGGTTGACAACCACAACTAAAGACTTGAAAAATGTGTCAGTTCTCTATCCGCATTGTAAACTGATATAGATATATTTCACAATAAATATAGTAACTTATAAAACAACATAAAAAAAACTCTCAATGGAGGTTATTTACAAAGTAGGCAGAATGTCTGCATTTTAAATAACAGACAATTTAAAAGTAAATAACAATGTGAAAACCTGTTTGGATGTTCTAAGCCTTTCTATCATAATCTAACAACAGTAAATGTCTTAATAAGTGTCACAAAACACCTAATTAGGGCTTTCAAATGTTTGCGTTAGATAAGGTGAACTAGAGATAAACAAGCTGATAGGAAGTTTGTTTAGACCAGTGAACCACCCATTCTGATACTGGTCTGGTCAAACCTGTCCTTGGGCTAGCAGTTCCATTAAAACAAATTCCAAGATGTCCTTTAGAAATAAAATACTATTAACACACTTTTTTTTGACTTTCTGTGTTCTGCAGTAACCTGAACACATTGCATACAAATATCAGATTGCTGTGTTCCAGAAAGATAACGTGTAAAACATTCTAGGGGGATTAATAGAAGTGTTGAATTATTCACAAATAAACTGCTCTTCAAGTGAACCATGTTAAACGTCCCCAAGCTCCACACAGACGATTTGTCATGTTGATAAGTGGACAAAGACCTAGATTACCCTAACAAACCCTGCTTTATGGTCCGGTCCCCCTTTTAAAAGGGGCACATGGAGTAACGAAGCAAAAGGTAGCACCGTCTGTCAATCTGAATCAATTTACACATCAGGGAACGGCAAGCCGTGTGTCCCCCAGTGCTACCTTCACAGTGACAGATGTACGTCTCTTACATGTGACCTGAGAAAACGACCCCTAAAAGCCACCTGCCCCCTGGGCACAGCACGGGTAATTTGTCCCACTGTTCCTATTCGACACCGTTGATGGCGATGGTTGTCTGAGGTAAGAGGAACTGACAGCCGTGCACCCCCCTGGGCAAAACTTTCCACCCAAGTGAATCGGTAGGCTGAAGGTTAAAAAAAATCTAATAAATGACTTCTGAGTAGTCATTTGGTCTTCATTACTCCCCCCTTTGAGAAAAAAACCCCAACAACATCTTTATCCTGTTCCACACCCACATGCATTTAATGGGACTATTAAAGTCTGTTGCTTCATTCGGAAGACGTAACTTGCAAGCAGTATGATAACTGTAAGTGATCCAAACCCCATAAGGGCTTTATTTTAATCCCCCAAAATTAATTATTTCAATGCTTCCTAAAAGTTTATAGCTCAATCTTTAAACATCGAAGAACGTCCTAGACTGACAGCTAAGCAAAACGGGTTGCAATGACATCAGCCCAAACCACACACACTGTCTTCTCATAACATCTCTTTACAATCCCTAAAGTCCAATACAGCCTTAATAAACTAATTGGCAAAGACTAACCGGCTAATCTATCCCATGACAACAAGGATGTAGATTTAAAGAGAAACTTGCTCAAAATAGTTAGCTGTGCATTACAATGTGCATCAATAAACACTGAAAAACGTTCATTGACAGCCTCTCCACATTAAGGGCTAAAATACCCTTTGAGATGTTCCACACAACAGTTTCCCTCAATCTCGATCAATCTCAGTGGAAATAATTTTCACTTCCACCTAACAACAACCCAGATTTTATCCCCGTGGGCCAGTGGCCAACATTGACGATTAGTTCTCAGGCTAGCATGTAGCAGCTGGACTAAGCTAGCGAAAAATACGCATGCCTCCGTCATGGGTGTGGAATGTGACAGCTCACGCTCATAGCATTTTCTCCATTCTCCTCCTTTTGATTCAACAAATCGCCATAAACTTTTCCTGTCATCGGAGTGCATTGTGGAGTGCAGAAGGTCCCAGCGGGGGAAGAGCCATTCTTGCTAGCTTTTCACACTCATATTTTATTTCCTTATTGTGTTTGGACTCCAGCCTACAACATCCAGGTGGAGATGATTTCAAGGGCGAGCGCCAAAAATGTACTCTAGCGGCCAGGGATGGACAGGGATAACTAAGCAAGCTCATCTCTTGGCTCTGGGCTTCCATTTTGTGTCCAGCATAATATAAACATGTCTTTCTTTGGAAAGAAGTGTTCGGTGTAATGAACAACAAGCACATATTTAACAACAAACAGACTACACTAAATCTTGAATTGTATTTGCCAGTGAGAGAATATGCAAGAAAGCAACTAAAGGTATCATATGCAGGAGCTGCCGAATTAGTAATTTTTCAGCAATAATTACCACAGTTGTTTTCTTTGCCACTTCCTGTTCTATCACATGACTGATAAAAAGCGGAAACTGGTTTAATGTGAAGGCTTAAATAAATTGTTGACACCAAAATTGAAATTCTACTATTATTTATTCAATTTGTTCAAGACATGTATATGACTCTTTCTTCTGTGGAACACAAAAGGAGTTATTTTGAGAAATGGCTCACTGGGTTTTGTGTCCATACAATGGAAGTCAATGGAGGCCAACGTTGTTTGGTTATCAATGTTCTTCAAAACAATCTTCCTTAGTGTTCAGCAGAAGAAACTTAGTCATGGGTGACTAAATATAAAATTAATTTTCATTTCTAGGTGAACTATCCCTTTAAATAGTGTAAAATGTCACATGATGAATTTCTGTTTTTTTGTTAAACGATAATAAATGATAGAATAAACGTTTTTGTTTACATAATATATGTCTGTGTACTGTGCATATTAATTTTGCATTTATAAACACAAAACATACACTTCTATATATTTAGGAAATATTTATTAATATTTACCAATAATTAAGATTTTATATGAACGTTTATTGATTTTTATATTTTTCTTAAATATACGCATGTATTTGTATGTGTTTAGAAATACAAAATGAATATGCAGAGTGCACAGACATTTATTATGTAAACAACAAACTTTAAACGTTAATGTATGAGATCTTATTTTACAATGTTACATATATATTACACCATCTAAAATAGTAAGTGTTTAAAAATAATTCTCTAAAAACACAGATGTCATGTCATGGCATCTGAACTGTAAGGGAGGAATAATGTGAAACTGAGAGCCAGTAACAGTACGTCGACCACCTGTAATTACTAACACATTTAAACCAGTAATCCAACTCAAGCCAATCCTAAAATGACACATCATTCCTAAAAACAAGCTATCTACCTGGTTATTAGCAAGAGCTACATTCGCTCGATGAAAGTGTAGCTAAAAGAAGGCCATCCCCAGGAAAGGAGGGCTGGTCTGGGCTTCCTTTAACACAGCAGGGTCTGGTAATAAACGCTCAGCCTTTTGTTCCCTGCACAGTTGGCAGGAGGTTAGCCAACAATACAGCAGCCATAATGCCCTCTCTCAAGGGATGCTAGAGGCTAACACTGATTCTGTTACATTCAGTCGCGGCAGAAAGAAAGGCTAGGTCATGAACTACTTTTTGAATCACCTCAGCACCAAGCCATTGTTTTTTTGTTACACTAAAAACACTCTTTTTCTGTCGTTTAGCTGGTCACATTGTGAATGCGTACTACAGCATCTTTGATGCATATTGTTTCCATAGGTACTATATTTAAGTGCTTGTGAGTGACGGCTATCTTTGGACTGCTACAGTGGGATAATAGAAGATCAAAAGGGCTACAGCTGTCTGAACCCCAGCTTGTCCCACAACCTTAAAGATCACCCGCCGACAGGACCTAAATTGCTGATACAATCTGCTCATAGACTGCAGTTTCCTGCTGTAGAAAAGGCTGTGGGGCTATAATCCCAGGGGACACTCGGATGCCCTGCAAATTAGGCCAGAATTTAAGTCTAGACTCATGGAACCCAGGTGGTGTCAGGTTGCCAGGCCACCTGAGTTAGCATGTGGCTCTTTTTCTCCTCACCAGCATGTAATGTGTGGACCTCCGTGGGGAGGAGGGGAAAGATGGGTCTCTGGCAAGCGTGCTCAGGTGTTTTAACAGCTGTCGACCCCCTTTAAGTCGCGGGGGTGAGGGGTGGTTAAAAGCACTAGGAAGTGACCGCTTGATCAACTCCAGATGTCGGAATAAGCTGGAGGAGGCGACATCTACAGAAGGTGGGACTGAAATGTCAACCCACCGCGTCCCATTCCTGAGTCATGCTGGCATCTTTCCTCCTTAAGCCTAGCGGGCCGCCCCCCTCCAAACGCCAGAGATACTTGTTACTTGAAGAAATTGCTCCTGAGGGGCGGGGCTTGGAGATGGAAACACTCCTTCTTTTACCAGATTGCACCTCACATTCTCTTCCTGTCTGAGACACCTCACCGGCTACCTCAGCAGTCGAGAGGGGAATAAACATTTGGAAACCAAGCGCAACCCATGTAACTATCCAAAGCCGCTGACTGGGAGCTGCGCCACCACCGTTCTTTCAATACGGAAGCACAGAGACACTGGCACAGCCACTCAAGGTGCACTCTAAAGCAAGTGCATGAAGGACCCTTCTCTCTCTCTCTCCTCTCTTCTTTCTTTACCAATCAGTGCTCTGTTAATTTCACTATAGGCTCCAATTAGCAATTGGCCAGTGCTATTGTTGTAAAACAATCTGCCACTCAAAACGGGAGATCTCGAAACGCTCAAGCTGTTTTGCTTAGAATAGTTTTAAGTGCACTAGTCGCGTTTAAGAGCCTCGATAGTGTGGCAGAAATAGGGATCTGGGTAAGGACATTATCGTATCCGAATTAGAAGTGTTGCTGTAAGGCAAGATGAGTTACAGCTTTTATCTGAAAATGCTCTCTGTATCTCACCCACCACACTCGCACACACAATCTGTGAATTTTAACATTTTACAATTCCATAAACGGGTTATGTTTTCCTTTAGCCTCAGTTCTACATGCGGTCTGTTACGAAGTAAACACATCTTCGCTGTAAAAATGTGCTTTGTAGTTATATCTAAATTAAAAATGATATTGCCATGATAAAATGTAAGGGTCAGCTAACAATTGTGTTTTACCACACATTATTTGTGTATGCAGGAGATTTGCACTCTAGTCTTTCACACTGTAGCTCAGTTCAGTTGTATCAGCTAATGTCACTTTTCAAAATAGCCACCTCTGTCAGCTTTTGTGGTAAAGGTGTGGAACTGTCAGGCCGTCAAAGATACGCACCATGTGTGCACAGTAGGTGAAGATAAGTATCTTCAAAAGGACACTGGTGTTAATTTCTGAAACAGTCCAAATTACACTTAAACCCGCGAGGCTATCAACGCTCCACGAAACATTACAGAAAAAACATTCACAATCACCAACTGGAGACAACAAAATTCATTTTGAATCTACTTCTTCACCAAAATCAAACTGTTTTCTTTATATTTCCATCTTCGCTCTGGGTTATATTTTGCATTAGCAGTCTCCTTGGGGGACACCTTTTCATTGGTTCTGAATCCTTATTCCATCTTGGCGAGGGAATGCATTTCTCAGCCAGGCAAAAAGAAAAAAGTATCCTAGAATTTTAGTGGGAAGAACACAGGCCCACCCACATGATGCCGGCTAGGAGCTGTGCTCCACATTAAAGAACAGATTTTTCACAGTTGGGAAACGGGATTTATTCATTTCCCCAGGTGGAGAGAGATATTGTTGCCTCGCTTAAAGGGGCCCGTGAAAGCATGCAGCTTTTATCAGAACATTTTAATATTAATCATTTAGAGCAACTTCAGATTTCATAGTGTCACATCACTGCTACGCAATTTCCACTTGTAAGATCGAGAGAGAGAAAAAGTCATTTCCTACACTGCTTGTAACCAAAAGCTTGTTTGTTTACTGCTGCGTGTCATTTAAATGCAGGATGATTTATGTATATATCACTGACTTGAATCATAGGTGTGGTTAAATCATTTGTCAACAGAAACAAGCGGTTTCCTTAAGTCAATTGTAACATAGCCAACCTAGAAGCATAGAGGATTTGTATCTAGTTAAGATCTAATAATAGATACAAGAAAAACAGCTTCACACAAACGCTGATAATCATCGAATATGAATAGCTGTAAATGCAACAGAGAGCAGCAGTACTGAGGTTGCTTATTAGGGAAGAATCAAATAATTCGCTGAAACGTATCGAAATTGTGACTTTGTTACTGTGCAACAGAGGAAGTGTTTACAATAACACTTTATGAACGCTAAGTGTTTACAAAAGAGGAAGTTTAGAGGTTTCTTGAGGGCTTTTTAAAAACTTCTTTAGCTTCTTCAAATAAGGACATAACAGAGATTGGCTTTCAATGTGTATGTGTATGTGTCATGTGTATATATTAAGATGTTCTTACCTGTGTTGGCGAATCAGCCATCAGCACCGAGAGAAAAAAAATAGAAGAAGAGAAATATATTAGCATATACAGATTTAACTTGGACATAAAGAACAGGCACATAAAAGGACACCAATGCCAGATAGTGACTGTATTGTGGCCTTGGGTAAAAATATATAAATAACATTATAATGTTTTGTTATTATTTATTTACAGATTTTTATATAGAAATACCTCAAATTCAAGGGTACATTACTGTAATACTCTTTTAATTAATATCACTTATGGTCTTAATATGACAGGCTCGGTTACCCAAAACCTTAGAAGTTCGCCCCTCTCTCTTATCATACATCAAAAACATTTCCTGACAGTTTTCGCTCTTGCTGTAGGGAGGTTTAGAAAAACAATTACTTTTCCTTCGATTGGTTTGAATAATAACTGTAGACATACCCAGGTCTTAATGAATGACCTTCTGGTCTAGTGCATGTATACACAACTAACATGTTAATTACTGTCTGCTATTGCTTGAATCAATTTGCATTTAACCTAGATTTTCATTTGACAGGGATTATAGAATCATATTGATGTGGTCAATATGAACTGTCTCGACAAACGTTGCATAGAGAATAGTCTGTGCTGACTTTTTGGGAATACATCATTTATTAATAATTTCAATATATATTCTTCCATCATGTTTCCTAAAGCCATACACATGGACAGATAACATACAAAAACACAACCAAAAAGGTCTCATGCACTGACAAGGGGATAAAACTAAGGAAAATATTCTTTATTGATAACACACATCACACAAAGTATATAATTACACTGTTAATCCGTAAGTAATATGCGGCCCCTCAAGCTGTTCGAATCAATCCAGGCATATCCCACAACACTACGGTCTCACTAATTCCCATGTCTCAGACATGCAAACAAAAGGCCCCCTTAAACAAGAGGTTTGACCCCCACCCTGGCCTAGTGGGTCACCTATTTGTGCCTCCTTGTCTTCTTTCCCACGCCAACATCATACTCATTAGGGCCCTCCGTAAAGGAGTCTGCTGGGGCATTAGTTTCAGGTGAACTGGTTGACATGGTGCTCCAGGATTTTGCGATTTGTCTCGACTGCACAACACTCCATCTTCAGTCTCACCCCACAAATGTTTATTTGTTTGTTTGCTTGTCTGTGTACTTGGTTGCCAGACAAAAACAGACAGAGCCGTCGCTCTGTTTCAGCGTTGACAGTCATAAACAAACGACTCAACAATCATGTAACAGACACTCACTCGTGTTTTGCACAATCATAAGAAGCTGATCAAAAGCATGACATGTCATTTTAAAGGTCACAAATACCTCATCAAACTTGTTTGTTTCAGCCCCGTTTCAAAATGGCCCGATTCAAATCAATTCAACAGGAAGTTCCCCGCACACTATACAATGGCTCATGTCAGAGCGTCTAATTTAGGACACTGCTGAATCTCCACCCTCGCTCGAGTGTTTAGGAGAAGACGTCAGCAGACCTTCTCATTCTTCACAGAGAGGTGCAGTTATCACATAACCTGTGGAAAAGGGTGGGCGCCATCCCGGGCCTTTAATTAAAAAGGAGAGTCTGTAAGCAAACTCATCTTTTTAAATGTTTACAGATGGCCGTGTGTCAACAGCACTCTGCCGATGGCCGCTGATCGAGGAGCAACGGACAGCTGTCGCGTGCTGTTTCTCTCAAACATTGTATTGTAGTTTTCCTATGTGGTATGACTGTTTTATGCCACTTCCTGTGTTGAGAAACATTATGAGTGAGTAACTATCTCAAACCGTAAAGCCACATCTTCTGACCAGAGAAGCTACTTTCCAGTGAATATTTGTAACCAAACAGCTACAAGAATATATGCCTCTTGCTCACCTCAAACTGTGCTGTGTTAAGGCAACTCTAAATCACAATAAGAAAGCAAGTCATGGGAAATAAGTACGGGACTGGCATGGGAACTGTTTATGGGATGCAAACGCGCTGTTGACAGTATGCTCAAGCGTTGAATAAAGAAAAGAAAACGTTAAAAGCAGCAACAAATGAACAAGGGTAAATAGCTTGTGAGGACAAATTTATAGATAACATTCACGGTCAGTTGGGAGGTTCCTGGAACGTTGCTGGCTGACAGTGTTTGTTGGCGCTGTTAATGTAAACTATTCATCCTTGAATTAGATGAGATGGGAAATTATTTGCCGTCCCCTAACACATCGGCTGTCCTTACGTTACACGGGATGCAAAAATCCATCCAACGGGATTCGGTTCACGGCATCCGCCGCAAAAATGCTGGGATGTACTGTGGTGTATTTTTAGGGAGAACATGGAAAATAAAAATGCTGGTGCTCTCTGTGGCTTCTCCGAGCTCTGTGCCTCCAGGGACAGCAACCACCCATTTCTTAGGAAAACAACATGTCCAACTAAAATGTCTGAAGTAGTGACTCGTCCAGCCGTTCCCTAAAATAAGCTGGCTTTTCAATAGCAAATATCTCAGCAAAGAGCAATTCAGTTACACCTATTTGGCTTCTACTGTGATGCATCATTCCGTCGAGAGTGACTTGACCGAACAATTTTTGAGATCATGACGAACTCTCTGTAATTGATGTGCTGTATTTAGGCATATATCTCATCAGATTGAGAAGCCTGTAGTTCAGCGAGCACATACCAATGCAAAGAAGTCTTGTATAGAAGAATACGTTTACACCCCCCAACCCCAGCCCCCCCCACCGCACACACATCACTTGTATCATTAGACTGGCCCTTGACCCTTTTGCATCTGCTCTCTCTAGGGGAGACACAAAAAGCAAAGGCTGTTTTCTCGGAAGTGACGCCATTGGTTTCTGTTTGACTGTATCTAGTCTGAAGAAATAAAATTAACAAATTTCACATTGAGCTCCTGTGCGGTTTTTCAACAGTTCCCTTGGCAAATGAGTCAATCACCGGTCTGACTAATCTTGTTACCTGTGAAATGCATGCATGCCATTTCTATTGGCACAAAACTACTGAAAAGGCGGCTTAGCTGAGGCAAAACAAACTAGGCAATCGAAAGAGCCATAACTGTCTCGTCGGCTTTGATTTTCTTATGTTGTTTTTAAGGACCTAAAAAGACCTTGTGTGCTAAACAACCTTTCACCTCACAGATACGGAACGTACTTAAAGAATGACTAAGCGATGAGGGGACGTCTTTTAGTTCTGACTCTGCAGAAAGCAATCTCCAATACGCTAGGTGCTGTTGGGAATTAAAATACACCTTCTTTTTCTCGCCCTGGTTACTAAAGTGTTGTCGTTTAGAAACAAACCGTCTCACGGGAGCTCACAACATTCAGAAGCACCTTGTCAGATGCCGCCTGACCCAGTCGCTCCAACAGCACCCCGGGGGAGAAAAATAAAAAAAGAACGAAACAATGACTGAGGGGTTGTGTGCAGCCAAGAGGAGAAATGAGGGGAGGAGGGGAGGTGACAGCGACAGGGAAAGAGAATAGGAATGCTCCGATGCTAAGCCCACCGTTCTACCATTTCCTCCCCCTCCGCATACACACATACACACAGCCAGGCCATTGTACACCCAGGGGGCTTTGCAGATAAATGGCCGCATGTTAACCACATTTGACGTGCTGCACAAAAGGGGACACCGCGGGTCCCATGACGCAACCTGCAACAACTGAAACCCACCGCCAAACCCCCCCCTCCCTCCGCTTCCTCACCTCACCTCCTCTTGCTTTGCTCGCCTAACGGAAGGGAAAAAAAGACATGAGGTGCACTGATTGGGTGAGGCTGGGACGTCAAGTGCAGAGAGAGGCAAGACAATTTGTCGCTGAGCTGTAAAGACTTCTCAACATTATGCCTGACTGGGCTTTTTGACCCAAAGCCATGTCAGAGCAGTGTCAGGGCTTGAATCTGAAAAGAGAAAGTTATTTTGTTTCTTTTTGTCAATTAAACAACATTGGCTTTATTTTAATCACAGAATTACATTGAGGTCTTTGTTGATAAATTTGAATGACAATATGTTTTGTTTATCAAAAACAAACAAAAAATCATTTTGGTGAAAATGTATTAACCTAAATGGCCTTTAAATTCAGAATTAAATCTCACTGGTGCTTAATAAACAATCCATAGGTACAATAGATTTCACATCGTGTTAGTGATTGACAAGCTCCTATGTGCCAAAACGAAACGCATTTACGATGACAGGCCTGCAAGCAGCCTGTTACGGAACGGAAAACTTTACTTTGAGCATTTGCCATGGACCTCTCTTCCTTTGGAGCCCATTCAGGTACAAAAAGTGACCTCTGCACACCAGAGCATGGGAGCCAGCCTTCACTTTCACTCCTGCACCCACTCTCACAAGTACGAAGCCAAAAAAAGTGTGTGTGTTGGGGGGGTGTCTCGCTTTGCAGCGCCAGCACTAACCTTTTCAGCCTCGTCACGTCTTTGATGCCTGACGGACTACACAAAAGCACCTGCTCCATCCCCGGAGAGCTTCTTTGGTTCCCCCCACACCAACCCCTGCTGACCTCACCGGCATTCCATGCCTTTGGGGGGCCCTTCCCATGGCTACCTCTTCCTCAGCTGCCCCCGGACCCTCCCGCAGCCACCCCCTTCACCCCCCTAATCCCACAGTAAACACGGCAGGGCCGGCCTGTTTGGAGGATGCACGGGACTTCTCACAGAGATTCGGGGAAAGGTGCACCACGGATAGGACCTCGCTGCGTGGGAATGAGGGAGGAGAGCGTACGGCTCCTCATTGACATGCAAAAGGGTCACTGGCAGAGTGAAAACCTCATAAAGTGACAAAGGCCTCTCCAGGTTGATGTGGAGATGGGTAAAGTCTTTGTTTAATGCAAATGTGAATTTAGGATTCAACAGCTCGATCCGCTGTGATAAAAGAATTTAAATCGACAGCCTCTGCCGATTGCCATAACAACTAAGAAAGCTAAGAGTTCACAGGTAAAAAGTTTGAGCAGTTGAACAAACAACTATTCAGCGTTTCCTCCTTCTTTTGTCTTCGGTTTAACAAAACTACATTGTTATGCTCATTTGTGTCCATCTGTCGCTATGTGTGAAGAGAGAAAAAAGAAACTTTCTACGAGTGTGTGATAGATCAACTAGTGGATCGACAGCTGTGCTTGTTTTCTGATACAATGTAACAAGAAGAGTCTCTTATACAAGATACATGGAGAACGTTGTAAAATGGCATCACACTACGTTTCCAAATAATTTCACCCAATCAATAAATACAAAATTTTATAACTCTGTCTCACACCTCCAACCTCTACACAAGTATCACTATCATCCGTCCCTGCTTGTTTGCACAAAAGCTGGTGTGTGAAGTGAATCAGCGGGCGGTGCCACCCTCATGTTACAAATGGCTCTTGCTTGGTTCTTCCCCTTCTCCATTTCCTGTGTACCTTCCAAAGCATCACGTGGCCCCTCCAACATCCCTAACACTCCCCTCCCCTCTCCTCCAATCTCTACCCGCCATACCCAGCCAGCACTGCTAGACAGTGCACTAATTGCAGACATGCCAGGCTACCGCCATAATAAAGCCGGGGAAGTTGGTGGGGGGGGGGGTGGTTGGGTGGTGGTATAGCTTGCTCATTTGCGAGGATGGCTGAGGAAGGTGCCACACATGAATATTTCATTAGCTTTAATTGCTGAGGAACACTTTCTTTATGGCAGTCTCGCCGAAGAGGCCGCCACTGGTAATAACGAGGCCTGGCCCATTGTAAAACTTGAAAAGATGATGGCATTAAGACCTGTGATTTTGCCAGCTTAAAAAGGTGGGTTCAGTCATACCATCTGGATCTGTGGCACACATGGCAATCCAGTCTCATTGCTGCCTACCAATTGGAATACAATTAAAGCCTGACATCATTCAGTTAAAGTAGACCCTCAGGGATCAAAATGCAATTTTTGTGCATCAATATAACAAACCTATTCATAGTCTCTCATCCTTTTCAGGTAATGTACAACTTTTCAGCCAAACCTACATAGAAGCAGCACAAATTCTAATAATCATACACGTTCTGTTAAATTAATTCTCGCTATCACGTCAGAAAAACCACATCAGTTAGTCCGTGCCAGTGTCTCATTTTAGCGACCAGAGACTGCTTTGACGGGGCCATCAGATCCAATCCTCCTGAGTGCTAGCGCTTACACTAAGGAAAAGGATCATTTAGCCCTGGAATGTAAAGCACAGGACATCCTCCCTGATAAGGCAGGCATGCCTTGCCCGAGGTTGTGGGCGAGGAGTTATCGACTTGAAAGGCAGCGAGTCAGCACTACACTCAGGCCTTGGCTTCTGTGAGCGGAGTGTCTCCTCATTACTTTAATTGCTAGACCTGCAACCCTCAGAAAAAAGTTATGCCCTATAATCTCAGACAAGAGCCCTGCTGGTGGACATTCGGAGAAGCAGTAAAGCAGAAAAGGCTGAGCTTGGTAACTTCTCTCAAATCCTCACCTCTGATAAGACACGGCAGGTCTGTCTGTCAAACGGCACGCAAAGAAGCAATTCTGTCAAGACTAATATTCTTCAATTCTAATCATTACCGGAGGTAGCAATTTGACATTTGACAGCGTCCATGGCACCTATTTTCCAGTCGAGTACTGGGAATACCAACCAGTTCACATGTTGAAATGTACATGTGTCATAGAAAAACTTACTTTCGCTTTCATGTTGCAAATGGATGACTGAATAAGTAACTGTTTATAGATAACAAGGCTGATGTAATTACAGCCATTGGCCCCTCTGACATAGACAAGCGTGTTTTGCCTGATCTCAGAGCAGTGTCTGCGACTGTGGGTCAGAATGAAAGAGGCCATTACACTCGAGCTAATCTCGGAGAGCAATCTATTCCAATTACTTAACCACCGTATCACAGGCCAACATCTCCACCCTCATCACAGCAAAGGGAAGATACGCTACGGCAGACGCAGCCTGTGTTTTCTTGGGAGCTCGGCGAGGGGAAACTTTCAAACCCAGGTGATTGGCAGCCAGGCCGCAGCCTACAGACACGGACTCTTTGGCCTGTAATATAGATCTGGCATTAGGGCGGGAGCATTGTCAACAGAGTGGGCTTTAAGAGGCATTCACCCATACATGGGAGGTCTGGGCCCAGAGATGTCATGACACCTTAATCCACCGATCCGTTATTGATTGTTCCATGTGTCTGTGACCTTCCCGGAGGTGTTCCACTAATCAAACGGGACATGTCCATGTGAGTGCGTATGGGTGTTGTGAGAGAGCATCCATATGCGTAGGCAAACATAAGTTAGACTTTAGGAAATAATCGGCCTCACTGTCAGGAAAATGAGGGTTAAAAAAGCATTTTTTTAAAGGCAACACAGTGCTTCATCCCATTCTAAGTGCTTATCTGTTTTTTAAGCAAGTATTATTCCCCCCCACACACACACATCCCAGCCGAGCTCAACCTTAGTTCCATTCATTATCACCGGCACTGTTGTTTCTGCTGCCTGCCGTGACATACCTCATTATTGACCTTGGTAAATCCTCGCTGTTTAGGCTAACGGCAATTCGGCGCCACAAAATGTCACAGCTCTACTCTGCACTCACTCATGAAGAAAATGTGCACATGGTTAGTCGGGGGGAAGACGTACAACAAACCCTGTCAGTCACCTTGAACCACACACATAAACGTCCACGGTCGAACACCTTGAACAAACAACAGATAACTTGTAAAGTACGACCTCAGACTACGGAAACATAACATGCTATCTCGATCGTGATGGCCAGCGTGGGCGTTCTGGCTCTCTTAGGCCAACTGCCCACACCCAACGTAGAGATGGCTTTGGACTGTGGCATTTGAAGCTGCATCATCTAGTAGAGAGTGGGAGAGCAAGAGAAAAGAGAACAGACTCGCTACTGTGAATTGCCCATATTCCGGTTAGTCACAAGTGACACAGGACTAACGAAGCCCCCGGTGGTGCTCTCCTGTCCCTCATAGCGGTGACAGATGTTGGGAGAGCAGAGTCAGATAAAGCTCTCTCTATCTCTCTTCACTAGCTTGGAGAAACACAAGAAAAAAGAACAGGGGGATGGGCTTAATATAGCTTAACTTGGAATAAAAACACTATAGTTATGCCACGGTTAGAGAGTTTCCTGCCACAAAGTATAAGTATATAGGAATCATACCATCTCTCAGCAAATATTCCAAAATAACACAAGCTTCAGAAAGATTCTGTGGGAGCCCTTTGAAGCAGCGTGTACTTTGACCAGAACGTGCTTTTATGCGGATGCTCCCGAGACAGCTGAGACTCTACCTAGACCCATCTAATCTCTCACGCCCAGAGAAGAAGTTTGACGCGCACAATGGGGGCACGTCTCTTTGCTAATGTATGTTCCCTTGTCTTTGGAAGATAGCAGACTGCTTTAGCTTTAACCAGCCTCCCTGGGCCACCAGCATACAGCTTAATGCGATAATACGGCCGCCCGGTGAAGCATTAGGCCTTCTGCATCCCAGCAAACAAAGGACCCCCTCTTTCCAAGCAGGGTCCGTCCCCTCCCCAGTGTCCATAGGTGTTTGCTGAAGTAAATCGGCCTAAATCCTGCACAGCTTGGCCCAGTTGAAAGGGGAGGGGACTTGAATGAAGGTGTACAGATAATCTCCTTTTCTTACAAACAAAAAAAAAGTCGAGGGGGGAGGGAGCGAAACAGATAAAATTAAGAATTCATATCACATGGTGCATTTGAGTATTCTTACATTCTACTCTCTCGCTCTCTTTCTCTCGGTATGCCTGTGGATTTGCATTTGTGATCCCTGACCTATTGAGGTACAGGGGGAAAAACGAATGAAAGGCTAACACAATAATGGATGTCTTGTCTGTCAGTGAAAAGGCACAGGCGTTTGGCCCCTGACTGGATGTTTTGTCTCACTTCGTGAAAGCGATGGACCGCTAGAAAGTGTTGGTCCTGAGAGTGGCATCTGTCCCACCGTCCACACAAATCCATGGATCTCTAAAGACCAAGCGCCTCGTTTCTCTTATCTCTATATCTGGGTCGACAGCTTATCTTGAATCTAGCAGATGTATGGCAACTTTGGGAAAAGCCAGAGAAAAATAAGAAAAATAGTGAATTTTTAAACGAGCGTGCTACACAACAGAATTGTGTGCTCTTTTTACAAAGTGTCAACATAAACAACTAACACTTAACCTCTGTCGCAGCTCTTTAAAAATGAAAACCAACTATTCTCAGGCACTTGTGATATTTCTTTTGGGTCCATAAAACAATCTGTTGCTTTCCCCTTCAGTCCCCCCGCCCCCAGCTCTCCTCCTGTATACACACACTCTAAGTTGTTTTCTCTCTCACTCAATTCTTACAAAGCTTATCAGTGTCTCTCTTTTGGTCTCTCATAGACCCTCCCTACTCTCTCTCTCTTCTGTTACTCGCTTTTTAATACTTCCAGACTGGCATCCAGTAACATTATCTTGCCATTAGTGAGGACCCCGTCCCTCGGCTGGGGCAGTCGCTTGGAGTGGGCAGTGTAACCAGGGGAGTTTAACAATCGCAAACAGGCACCAAAGTTATGTCACCCTACCTCAATACCTCTAGCTCTCTCCCCTGGCCTATCATAATTTCCACCTCTTCTATCCTCACTCGCTCACCCGCTCTCCCTTTCTCCCTTTCTCTTTCCCTCTCTTTTCATCTCTGGCTTTGGGATGCTGAAAGCGAGAGAGTGGCCTGGCGGCAGTGAAAGGGCTGAATTGTGATTAAGGAGGAGGAGAGGAGCTCCTTTTCTTTGTTCTGCCCTCGGGGGTGTTTACTGAGGGGGTGTGTTGTGGAGGAGGAGGGAGAGAGGAGGTGAGGGAGAGAATAAGAGGGAGAGAGGGAAAAGGGGTGGCTGCGACATGGCATAACAGATATGAAAGGCATTCAGGTCAGCGAAGACGATGGTACTGCTGGAGAGCTACTTGAGATGTGTGTGTGTTTTGAGAGCGAGACCTCGATTTGTAAATGCGTGAAGAAATAATGGCTAGAATTTACACATAATTTTTTTGAAAAGGGTGATTTAGTAGGGAAGAGGTTATAGAAGGAGGGTGAAAGGTATCGCAGCTGCATTAACAATGGCCCGGTTGTGCGCGATACGTGCCAAAGACAGTACACTAGACACCCTGGTACTGCCGATTAAAAGAGCATGCCAATGAGATGCCCCGATGACAAGCCATTGTCTTAGTGCTTTGTCTCGGTGAACCTGCTAGCCTATTTATGCCATCTGAACAAATATCGCACAATGTTCCTTTCAGAGAAACAAGTGATTTAATCTGGTAACTGCAGTGACTCAATCGTCATTCCCACAATGGGTTCTGATCTTTTGTATTAATAATACATCTAGCAACGGTTTCTGAAACAGCCAAAAAAGAATGCGTCCCAAATTTTTTACGTTTTGAATATTAGCATCTTAAAACACAGCAAAACATAATGGACATGGCACAGTTTGCCATACAAAATGACAAATAAAACTGAAGGAAATAAAAAATCAATGCACCTTCATCACAGCATTATGTTACGCTTGCAATTGTCTATGTGATGCGTCATGACACAAAGCAACACGCAACAACAGAACCAGGACTACCTAAAGAACACTGCAACTTTATTGCCTTGCGCCTCTTGACAGTTTTGTCAAGCTGGCCCTCACAGCTGGATGTGACGTGCTGTGAAAAAGAGGGGGAGGTTGGGGGTGTGGGAGGGTAAATGACAACCACAACACAACTGCAGCCAGATAGCAGATCGAGTTTCACATAGGGCCTAATGTGACCTCCCATTGGGCCCTCGAAACAGCGGGGTGGGGCCGCGGTCCGAGGAGAAGAGGAATAACGAATTGGCCTGAGCTACAAACTTTATAAATAAATTTGTTGTTTAACGAATGTGTAAATTTAAAATCCATTTTTAAATCTAACAAATGTGCATTGGCGTTAAAAAGGCGAGACAGTAAACAATCGCAATCGGATTTATGTAGAAAATGTAATGGATAATTTTAAGTAAATATTGCAGAATAATTGCACGCAGTCATATATAGGCTACTGTATGCAGCGTTAAACGCAGTCTATTTCTAATTAAACTCCTTAAACTAGACTCCTTAAACTAGAGATTGTCAACATATATACAATTTATATAATTTACATAAATTATAACGTATTGTATATAGAAGAAACCGTGTAATCGTGCTTCCAGGCATTTACCCAACTCGCGTCATACAAAGTAGGCTATTTAGTTATATCTAGCTTCCAACTTGTTCTTCTTAAATATTTTTTTCTATCCAGTACTCAACTTGCTCTTTTTAATAACATTTTCTCAATCTAATTAAAGATAAAAAACAGATGCCAACAAAAAGTTTAATGAAATAATTTTGTTTCTTTATGGGCCTCATTCCGAGCAAATGCTCTCACTAAAAAAATGAAAATATTCACACCGCTGGAAATAGAAACTGTTGTGTCTCCTTTTCTGACACATGAGAGAAACACGAGAATGGCTAATTGATCGTTTTACAAATTTTTGCCCCATTTTAAAACAGAGTTTCAACCCATCGACTTCATGCTCCACCGACAGGGTACATTGATTTTTATGTAATCAATAGCTCGCATTTAATAACGAAATGAGATCAAACATAACAGAAACGCTTAATATGTGTACGTAGAACTCTCAAAAATAAACAGTGACATATGTACATGCATATACAAGTTGACAGGCTAAAACAATTTATCAGAATAATAAAACATCTATTAAAACTGTTTTATTTAATGTTAACCTTATCCTCTTCACAAATAAAAAATAACATTTATTAACAAAAGGGGAATGGGATTGAGTGAGTAATAGCTTGACGAAGTTGTTTTGAAGATGAGTTTGTTGTTCTTTGTGCCTAAAATGCTCCTCAGGCCATTCCTGCTGCACTATTGACTTATTCTTTTTTCTTTTGGATCGCAACAAGCCCACGACATATTTTCGCTTCAATTTTGTATTATCTCATAAGAACCATTATGGTTTCAATAAGTCACAATACTCGAGCTAATTTATAAATTAAGAAACTGACGAAAAGTGTCCCAACACATAACCTGTAACCGCACAGCATGCTGTACACCACTTCCTTACAACTTCACCAAAGACAGAAGTCCACTGAACTGCGTTTTAACGTTCAGAACTAACTATAACATATCACAAACATTACTTAAAACAACTTTCGTTAGCATACAGAGGTATTTAGATGCTTATTGTGTCCGTCAGAAGACGCGCACTCACTCACTCTCACACACTCACTCACTCACTCACATAACGGTTTTGTGCTGTGAGATAATAGACGCTCTCTGGCAGACCGTTACTCTACTCCCCCTCTAAATACTGCTCTCTTACACAATTTACTCTTAAACATCCTCAAGACAATTCACAGCTTAAATGAATATATTTATAACATAAGACGACAACATTAAAGTTTACACTGTCGCAGGGTTTTACGATCTCCTCTGTACTGGGCTTCAGTTGACACCGCACAATCTTAACCAAATCCAAGTATGTTTAAAGACGCAAGTACACGCCGGAGTTGAGTTTTTCAACAAAATATACTTTCTTACCGTTCTTTCTCCTCGGGTTGGCCTGTTTTCTCCTCTTACACCGGGGACCCTCCGCCATGATCTCCTGCTTCATTGATAAGAGTGGGTCAGATGGCAGCAGTCCGCATGGGCTCCGCTCCTTCATCCAAGATCTAGCAACCAACACACACACGGCAACAATTGTAGCCTAGTCTCAGGGAAGGAAGGAGGATGTGCGTCGGTCACAGAGGAGCAGACGATATTTTGTCAAGTAGAGTAACTGAAGTCCGAATGAAGTTATCCAGGGGGGTTTGTTTAGAGGGACCGTGAGCGTCCTGCGCGTCGTCTGATCTTTTGAAGTGTGTGTGTGTGTGTGATCGGACAGCAGCGCGTCAGTGCGCGAATGAAGGGGGACGGACACACCGACACCTTCAAGTTACCATAAAGCGTGCGTGGTGTCTAAACAACATTTCACTGAATGAAGACGAAAAAGTTTTCTACAGCTTGTGTTTAGTGGAAATGCTTTTTTACCAAAAACGCGTTTTTTTCTCTTTCTGGTTTGAGTTGATAAAGGCGTCAGATCTTATGAGCCACTTTCTTTGTGAGCCTGATGGATGTCTGCTTTCTTTTTCTACAGTCTGACTTTTTCTGATTGACCGACTACCTATGAATTATTATAAAAATCTAGTTATTGCGGGTTTACAAAAGTTTTACAAAACTGATTTATTTATTTTATTTTAAGGCAATCTATTTTGTATTTATTAAGCAGAAAAGAATCACAAAACTCTTTAATAACATTAGGCTATTTCTTAAAACTTTTAAAATAATTGTTTACAATGAATTAAAATCTATAAGAGTTTCAGGGAAACTGTCTCCAAGAGATAAGAAATTGTGCAGTGTGTCAGTACCTTGTTGGAGAAGCTGTGCTTACCAATCCTATAATAATCACATCATAACAAACGAGATAATAAACAAGTCCACATCATCCTCTCATCACAGTTTAGGTCGAAGTGTTTTGGAAAATTCGTGGGTGATTAATAGCAACCAGGATGCTGACATCAAAATCTAAGTGATTTATTTATTTTTCAGCTATTATTATTATTTCAAATCCATGCAATAAATATCACAATACAGATACTGACGCATTGAATGTTGAAACGTTAAAACCAAACTGGTTCACATAACATTTGCATCGTTATTCTTCTCATTTAAAATGTTGTTGTCTAACGGGGATGCCACGGTTTATAAGAGCTGCTTTCAATCGGTATACTTGTCAATTTAACGAGCGTCTTCATCATCATCATCAACCCTATATATTAAGCTGCCGGTAGCTATGTCACCGTCCGTGAGGCGCGCGCACCTTTCTCACCTGAGCCGGTAAGCGGCTGAAGCCAAGTTGATTACAGTTTCATATTCGGGAGGGGGGTAAAAAAGTCCAACAGTGTATAAAAAGCATCCACAAGGACTCAAGTACACACGAAACAGGCTCACCTACCCGAAAATACACGAAAATTCCCCAAAAAGCCGGTTAGAGGGGAGGAAAACGCCACAGAGAGAGATGTTTGGAGCGCCGAGGAGGACTCTGCTTTATAATGAGGGACCGTTATTCCTGATGGACAGGTTAGGACTGATCTCTGTGAGCCACAACACGGAACAAACCTGAGGACGCACTGACGTGTTCCGCCTCTTCAGATGACATTTCTACGCTCTCTCTTTTACTTTTGCGCTTCGAGACTCTGACACACACGCCACCTATCTTTACACGGCGGGATAGATGGAGAAACACTGGCGTGAGGGAGTGATGGTCGTCTGATGAAACAGATCAGGTCCCATCTGTCGTGCTGCAGTTCAGGTGTGGGACGCTGGAATGGAAAGGTGATGCGGTAGAGATTTCCTGTAAAAGAGAGAAGAGCAACAATCGTTACAGATCGTTTTAAGACCACCGAGAGCACGATCGTAAGAACCGAGGGATGTGCAAGAAGAGACGCAAAAGAGGCTGCCGGTGCTGCGCTGCTTCAGTGATCTGACAGGTAGCTCACCTGTGTGTGGTGCATGCGCGCTCCCCGCACGCGCTCTTTCGCATTTACATTCGATATCATATAGTTACTTGTTTTGTGCGGTGATGATTGTTGCATATTAGCACACATATGTAATTTATGTGATTGCACTAAATACGGATTGTTTGTATTGTAAACATAGACATGTGGTTCTTCGCAGTCCTTTAAAAATGTTTTTCGTGTTTATATTGAATATTTTAAACAAATAGCCTATTGTTGAATTTGTTGCAGGAGGAGATGATAAGAAATCGATTAGATTCCAAATAAAGTCATAAAACATCTAAGCTAAAATCTTTTCTTCAGGACGATTGATTATGAAGTCAAATGTGCTTTACATAGCCTATTTTTCTAAGCTCTATTAAATATTTTAATCATTTATTTTAACATCACTCCGATATTTTAGCACGCCCCCTTAATAAATGCACTCCGATTGGTACAGTGTAGAGAAAAGTACCCTCCCCGAATTCATACATTTGTTTTCGTATGGATTACTAATTGACCAATAAAACGACAGTACTGTTTCGTGTACTTATTAAAGACCAATTGAATGCGTTATATTAACATATGCATTTTATTTAGATTCAGACATCGAATGAGAATTGCGCATTTACTTGGAATTGTTGCGAATGTATATAAATATGATAATGAAAAAGAAACAATTATACAAAGCTCTATTCATTAATTATTATTATTATTTCGTTTTTTTAGCACCATGTCTACCCAATATCAAGGGTGAACACTCGAAGCCGCATTCATTCTTTTCCATCTCCATGCATTTATCTACTTGTGTGTTTGAATGTGTTTGAATGTGTGTTTGTGCTGCTGCCGCTGAGTGTGGCGTGAAATTGGATCACAGTCGAAAAAATAAAACCCTCACCTATAAATTTATTTGTGTCGATTATTTTATTATTATTTTTTCCTGAAATAATTTGACCTATTTCTGAAGAAGTAAACGAAAGAATGGTGCTCAGCTTACTGTCCTGTGTTCTGCGTGCGGTGCTGTGTAAATTGGCAGCAGAAGTTCAGCGGTATTACTCATTCACTTTGACTGGAATCAGCTCCCCTCGCGAGAATCCTCACTAATACATTCCGAGGATAAAACGGCATATATTCAATTCCTGATTCTTCAATTCACAATGATAGAAACACGCTTGAATAAAAACCAACGTGACCTCGTATTCCTACATTTCACCCACATACTTTGGTTCCCAAATGATCCTTTTGTTTAATTTATTACAACACATTTTCTGCTCTTTCTAATCGTTTGCTCTGAATTGAGTTTTGTTGAATTGTTAGGATTTGATTATTATTACTTTGAATCAGATATGTGGCTTTTGGTATGACTGAAAAAAAAAAATCAACAATATTAGAATCAGTAAACAAGGTAATAAAGTGAATGTTTTTTATGCTTAACAAAAATGACTAAAAACAGAGCAACATTACCTGTTGCTGCGGAAAAAGGTTTAAGAAAATATCAAGCTATCACATAATTACTAGGAACTCAATTTTTTCGACATTTCCTGTTGCATCATCAGTCTGTGGGAGTTTATTGCATTAAAAAAACATGAGAGCAGAGAATAAAATCCTGCCTTCAGTTCACACTGCATCACCAATAGTGTTTGACAAGACATCAGACAGTGCCATCAGTTTGAGGGTGAGAGAAAGCAACACCGAAGAGCCTTAATCTTTTTAGTAATAAATTACGAGTTCGACTTTATCATAGCGCAAGCTTCTTGTGTAGGAACACATATGTGACAGACAATGTGTGGTAAAAGGGAAGTTCTGCCACCTCATCTAAACTGGCATTCTTTCATAAGTAGACTTCAGTGACACGGTTTAATCTAGGCAAAGTGAGTATAAAACAACCAAATTCTAGGAAATATAAAAGAGAACTGAGAGCATGAGTCAACAAAAACCTGAGGAAAGGTTGACCATACTGCAACCACGTGCGCTCCAAGTCACCCACTCCCGCATACACATTGCAAAATACACAATCTCTGTATGCACTATCCCCTGGAGTGTGAAACTTAAGCAAATGCAAACTTTATGCAATATGCACACTTTTCCCATATAATATAAAATTATTAATATTCCACATTATTGTGTCAACTTTGGGATTTATACACTACATGGTAACAAACATACTTGTATGACACCTACGATGCTGCTCTGTCCCATATTTTAAATGTGACCACTCTCCCTCCATTAAGCCGCACTCTCTCCACCCCCTTGTGTCTGGACTGCTCTGCGTCTGAAGACAATATGTCTGCGTGGGGAGAGGGTCTTGCCCAACCTATTGTCAGTTATAGCATGGGTAAGCTCTAGGTGCAGGTCAGAAAACATGGGGCCTCATCACTTGGTGTACACAGGGAAACACATATCCCCCAAAAGCATGATCTAATCCAGCTACAGCGGCTGTCAACATAAACACATCACTAATCTGAGTGCATCTATGGCAATAATACAAGTCCAAGTGGACAGGAGAAGAGTGGGGGAGTGTTACGGCCTAATCCTTGGAGGAAAAAAACAACAGATTAATAATAGACCTTGGAAATATAACACTATTTTGGGGAGGGGAGGTCAGGGCTTGGTTTCACCCAAAATTGAGTGAGTGATATGCAGGGGCATATGGTTGCTCTATCAGTTTACAAAATAAAGGAGGATTAGTGCTTTTGGACGAGGATCTATGATGTGATTACACCCATGTCTTGGAAAAGACTTTGTGTTAAGGGGCAATCAATTGTGTAACAACCTTCACAATGTTTGTCAGAAGCTCACAGTACATTCTAATATCAAGTGCAGTTCTAAATTCAAGACAGCTTTAGGTTCTTTTGTAATGTAAAGCTTTAATGAATCGAGTTGTCTTCCTGAGATATTTTGCATTCTTTAATCTGTTGACCTCTTGCTGTGTATGCTGCAGGATTGTGACCTCCTGACCCTTTGAAAGACACCCCGCAGGACTGCACTAAATGGAATGCACACCTTAGCTTCTCCATGACTCGCTTTCATTTTGATTACCGCTGTAATATGGTGTAACAGATCTTTTCCTGTCCAGGTTCCTGTTTAGAGTCTTTCCTGTAAATGTCATGTGTCTTTCCATGAATAAATCATGCTTTATGACTACACAACATTTTTATGTATTGTACTTGCTTTGTTTAATTCAACCGTGCAGTAAAACAGTTTTTTCCCAACTTAGGTGAATACAAATATTTTACTTTTAAATGAAAAAAAAAAAGTTTTTACGTTGAAGTGGTTTGAAAAGTTACATTCACTTCAGACATGAGTTTAAGCAAAGCAGCTGCTTGGAAATACCTTTCATTCCCAGGTTTGATTTCCAGGGAACACGCTCTCATCCTGATCAAAAGTGAGTGCACTGTAAATTGCTTTGAATAAAACATCTGCCGAATGGATAAAATTAAGTAAATATGACTTTGTATCTTTGTCACATTCCCACAACATTCATGTTTCACATTTACGAAGCAACTGCACACGCTGTACTGCTTACGGCATCATCAGAATAACATTATTTATCTTTTAATGCGTGTTATGTTTTTAACCAGACGGTCTCAGATTTGGACCCCCCACGGTCGACTGGATTTGGACCCCCCAGCATGCACAGGAATATGATGTAGCAGGTTAAGCCTAATGATACATTTTACTCGCCTGCGCTCCCCACTACGAGTGCTGTAATTCCAGCCGTCCTCAGCCATCATTTATCCATCCATCCCTTCATCCTTTTCACTCTGCCCCCCACCTCCTCTAATACATCTTCAGATTAAGGTAGACCAAATGTCACTGCTGGAGATTACCGTACCTAGTAAGCTATTAACATTTATGGCCCAGGGAGGGATTAGTATACCTAGCTGGCTATTAGAGTCAGAAGTCCAGCGGTCGAGTCGGTGACTAATGTGAGTGTCACAAGCAAATGCAGCGCAGTCTGGGCTGAAACCCAAACTTCAACACCTGTCAGGAGTCAAGGGTGTTTGCTGTGCCTCCACACACCTGTTGTGGGTCTATCAAACCATGGGGCCCTCGTGATTTGTGCCAGGTGGTGACATTCAGATGCGCACTTGCGCACACACGCACATGCGTGTGCACAGACACGCGCATGCACAATTATGATCTCCCTGACAGGATGCCTGACATAAGCTGTATCGGTAAATCCCTGCCGCAACACACCTACGCTCCAGTTTCTTGGCAGACGATTTCAGTGGAACAAGATTTTTATTACAGTAAAAATTCTGCTGGGTTCAAGTATATTATGTCCAATTCTTGTCTGTAAACACGGAGTAAATGCAAAGGAACCACTGTATCATTTTATTGTGGCACATTTCTGTCAATTGCTCATTCAACTGTTTATGGCCTCACATCAGACATACCAGATTATGTGGGCAAATGTTCTGGTGCCTGCATTAAAGTCATGTATGATGAAACAAATTACACAAGCCATGACATACGATCATCCACTACAACTGAACAAATGGCATCTCGAACCTGAACAATAAACGGAAATTACCACGTAACATTTACAATAAGCTTCAAATCATTGCCATTAGTTATTGCACCTCATATCATGAGCTAAAAATATACAACAACCTTTGAACAGCATTAAAATAGGTTCATTTATAAATATACCATTTCACATTGTTAATTGAAGTTCATTTATAATACATAATCTAACGTTCATTTATACATCTTGAAAGATAAAATATGTATTAGTGTAAGTAGAAAAGATTAATAAATGCTGTGAAAGTGATGTTCAGTGGAAATTGGAATGAAACAACATTTTAGCTATTATGCCAATGCATTTCATTTAAACTACATTCTGTAATTTTTAACTAGGACCCATTATTAAGATACAGATGGGCTATTAACCTTTAAAGAATAGCCTATTAGTAATTTCAAAATGGGAAAAATATTTATGCCACAAAAGAAACCACAAGAGTGCACAATAGCAAAAGTCCCTGCTACAAGTCATCTCCAGCGACTGTGCTTTGTCATTTTCAAGCTGAGCAGAGGCGAAATTGAGCTTCAAAGGTCATGACGATGTGGAAAACGTAATGAAACCTCCTACTGGAAAATGTGCAACTAATGTTAAAAAAACTATTTAATTGTCCATGAGCTAGATAAATCATTGGTTTTGCAAAGATGTTTTATTATTATTTTTTTACAATTTGCCCTATTACAGTGGTGCAATATTCTTGCACAACATCCCTTGAACTCCCACCTATATCCCAAAATCCTAAATTGAAGAATATGCTGAATCCCGAAAAAGTTTCAATTTCACATTCTTCAAAGCAAAACCACATATCAAAACTCTTGTGTTCATTGCAAAAGTGAAAAAACACATGTCCTCAAATCACACCCGAAGCTGTTGTTGAACAGTTTCTTTAAATAAAAGTTACAGTAACATCAACATCCAGAGAAACCAATATGAATAGGATGAGAAATTACCATTCATTTCTCACTCGTGTAGCAATTTCTCTTTTTAAATGAAGCAGCGAACAATTTCAAAGCCTGTAAAAATTAGGCTCTGGTGCAGTCGCTGAACCTGCGCTCGTGTTGCTGTCAGTTAAAGAACAGAGGTTGTAAAAGTCGGTTGAGAGGGGAAATATTAGAGTAATATCACATCGAGTGACACGAAAGCCACAATGAGCTCAGAATCGTAATCAATGGTGCCCAGAGTGATGCGTCGAGCTCCTGTCAAGCTGACAAAGAGACAGGCTGTCAGGTCAGGGCTAAATTTACACTCGAACTGGTCTCTGGTGTTTCCTCAGGCCTGTCATAGCTGCCCTCAGGTTTGCCGATAAAGAAGGCAGAATACTCAAGTGTCTTGACAAGTTTGACAAAGCATAGGAACTGTAGGTTGGAGCGTTTGTGTTGGTGTGTGTGTGGACAACGCTGGTGCAGTGTCCCTGAGCTCAAGAGAAGAATGATACAGGAAATCTGCTCACTCCAGATGTACTGCAAGAGCGTGGAAAGCCATTTGTCCTTTCATACATACATGCACAAGGATCACATGTTTTAAAGGTCAGCTGAGACCGACTTGATCATCTCCAGATTTAGGAGGCTTTGCTGCAATGATATTCAGATGATGCAAGCTTGCAATATAGCAACCAGGGGTGTTGCAACCATAAGCACACAAACATACACACCTTAGGAAACTGTTATTAACTTCAAAAGCAATCATTTTACATTATTTAAGCGGTTTTTATTGGCTATAGTGAAAATGGGTCAAGAAAAATGACAGCTTTAAGCAGAAGCTCACGTGTGAGCGTAAGTGAATATAGACCTTTTCACAAGATGCACACTGATCCAGAAGTGCTTCCGGTTAATTTTTTTCCCTTATTTTTAATTTTAAATATCATATATAGTTAAATGTACAAAAATATTTGTTGTGTACTGTTTGAATTGATTGGAAATGTTCAGTTGGTTGCATTTTGTTTAAATGTTTGTGTAGTGTTAAAAATCTGAAACAGGAAGTTCATCTGGACCACCTTTGTTTACATCTTCAAAAGTGGTCTATAGCGACAGCCCACTTGCTACCACACCACAAATGAACGTAATAACATTCATAAGCCAGGCTAATTGTGTCATACGCACACACACGCACGCATGCGTGCACACACAAACACACACACACTTTTCAGGTCATTCCTATGCACCAGTAAAACCTTACAGTTCACAAGTTCATTAAAGTAACACAACCCGGTGTCCATGTACGACCCACGGGTAAGGCAACAGAAGACATGCAAAACCTGAGCGTGCTCTGGCCCCCGTGCTGAACCCTCTTAATCGGCGCTCAGGAAACAGCAAAGCTAATCTGCAGGGGAAGCAGCGAGGTGAAGTCTGGTGGGCTGGAGAGGGAAGTGTGCAGGAAGTGACCAGCCTCTGATTACTGTACACACGGCTGTCACGGCCATCATCACCTCCCCCGCTACACGCTGAGTGCGTGCGTGTGTGGTCACCTTTCCCCAATGCTTTCCCAAGTGTGTGTCTTTGCATAAAATAATTTTTAGACACATTTACTGTCAGCACCTCCTTTGGTTTTCTTGAATTTGAGTGTGTGCTGAATAAGAAGCTTTATCGTTTAGGCCATGACACTCACAAAAGTGCACTGCCATGAAAACTGTTTAATGAACTTGAAGTGGATTGTTTAAAATCATTGATGTCAGACACTTTCATCTGTTAATTCTGTATTTGTGTGTTAACAGTAAATATACAGAAGTGTTCTGTTCTGACATTATTCTTATAGGATAAGAACAGAAAAGACCACACAGCCTTGATGAAATGTCAGCTCTTTTGTAAAGTATACCAACTGCCACAACAAGACGAGGATGCATGTTTGATCCCACCCGCTGAAGCACTACAAAGACAGAGAAAGTCAGACAGAATCTGACAATCTGAATCTAGAGACAGCGAGAAAGAGAGCGAGAGGACATAGAGGATTAAGTTTACCTGTGAGGGCCCTGTCAGGTAGATTTAGCAGCAGGGATGATAAGCGAGGGAGTGCGTAGGAGGACGAAAGCGGGAATGAATAAGCGTTTCACAGCGCTGTCGGGCAGACAGAAGAACAAGACACTATTTCTATCACAACATCAGGTTAGCTCAGACGGAGTGGAGTTCGAGTTAAACAGGATGTCATGTTATCAGGGGCTGCTGAAGGGAGTGAGTGAGAGCGAGAGGAGAGAGGAAAGATAGAATGTAGTTATGCATTTGAAACTGACCAGAGCTGCTGAAGTTGGCTTGGAGAACCATGGGAAGAGGTTAGGAGTGATAAGCTAATAACGTTCAGTTTACAGCAACGCTTCTGATATACCCTCATAAAAAAGAGAACATTCTCCACTATCAAAAGCAAAGAGCAGCTTAAATGATTATGTGTAAAGTAAGTAGAACCCCCAACTAAAAATGCCATAATGTGATGCATCTCCATGCGTACTATAAACAGTGGCTGATATAGGTATTGTTTAGGGGTTTCCCTCGAAATCTTCCCCCTACCAGTCATTAATAAACTTTAAAGACCTCATTAAAGGTAATCTGGAGCTGTGTGGTTTATAATTGATGTGATGGATTTGGTGGTCATTAGTGTTCCAAATGCATGTACTTGACACAACACAGATTCACACAATTCTTTAGTCAAAGAACAAATAAAATATTTTCTTCAATAAAGCAATTAATACTTTAATAAATAAAACTTGACATAATGGGCCATTGCAAACAGCAAATTATGATTCAAAGACAAGGTAAACTAAAGCTACTGCTTTCCTGTAGCTCAGTGGTAAGAGCATTGCGCTAACAACGCAAGGTTGTGGGTTCGATCCCAGGGGATTGCAAATACCTATGTAAAATGTATAGGATAATGAAATGTAAGTCGCTTTGGATAAAAGCGTCTGCCAAATGCCTAAATGTAAATGTAATGTACTGGCTGATTATTAAAGAAAGTCTTTACAACCATTTTGTTCCTTTTAGAAATTTTGGGTTCTGGGATCTTACATAATGTTTTCCTGTTTGCTCAGTGGTTAGAGCATGGCGCTGGCAACGCCAAGGTCATGGGTTTAATCCCAGGGGATTGCACTTAATCAGAAACAAATGTATAGTACAATGCAATGTAAATCACTTTGAATAAAAGCATCTGCCAAATGCATAAATTAACAAATTCCCTAAAAATCTCGCGTTTTGACATAAATGTTACATCAGAAGCATTCTCTGCACACTCCCATGACTGAACACTGATCTACAGCCTAAACCTTGGATAAATCACCAAAAGTGAGCCAAAGCATTTCACTACTCATATACATTCATCTACTGGCCTTTAAATACAGTTGCATGTCACCACAACAGGTTGTTGCAGGGCTGCAGTGCAACCCACACTCACAGTTTAAGGAAGTTTGTTTACATTATTATCTTAGGAGCACTTCATTACGCTAGTAATGTGTATGTGTATATACATCAAAACTGAATAAAACAGCATTACCTGTATTTTAAAAGCTTCCAATGATCAACTCCATTATACTTCTCACCAGAGGGCTTGGTTTAAACAACATCCATTCCAAACGTGTGCAAAGGCAAATAATGCATTTTGATTCAAGTATGCAGTCAAAGGAGCAATACGATGACAGGTGTTAAAGTCATACATAAATCTGGGGGCGATCTCGTGCGCTTATGATTAGCATAGGAAGGAATAACAGAAGAAAAGCGCTGCACAGACCAATCGGCGTTTGAGACAAAGGTATCGCGAGAGCGAGCTGGCTTGGGATTTCTAATCGCTCTCGTGGTACTAATGGCTCCATGTCAGGTCGGACAAGACTGCTTTATGAATGCGTAAGTATACGCGCTTGTATGCGTAAGTATATACAGTTTGTTTCGCTTGTTTTACTGCTGTATACGTTTTTTAGTAACAACTAACATCCAGGATGTTCAGTAGGAAAGTGTCTTAAGGGAGTAACGTTAACATTTGCAAGTGTATAGAAAGGAAATGCTAAGCAGATGTAGCTTTTTGACATCATATAGCAAGCGAGATAAAATCAAATATATTCGTTTTTTTCTTATCTGTTTTATATGTAACACTATTTACCTGCACCTTTACCTTATCATTTTAAGTTGTATTGCATGATCATTTGTAAATCTGACACTTACTATTTAAATTATGACTTTAGTTTTGACTGAAAAATACTGTTTTATTAAAACTTTAAAATTATAAAATTGTACTGTCTTACTTAAAAAAAAAACTTTGAACAGGTCTTTTTCAGGCTTGTTCTAATAAAATAGGGGATGCTGCTGATGATCAACAACATTTGTGTGAGGGTTTGTTTCTTTGATTAAGAATAATTTTGTTTGATTCATCGTTTCTTTATTTAAATTTCACCTGAGGATGTAACTTATAAAAAAAAGGTCTGAACTTTGGTCGTTGACAGTATGTCAATTCCTTAAGCTGACAAATACCCAACATTTATGTATTTCATTTATTTTGTAAATTGTGGTCTTTCAGTGCAACCACAAATATGTAGCATTTGGACATTTTGGCTTGGAAGAGCAATGAAGTGTGAGCACTCTCGGACGAAGGATTATGGGTTTATTTCAGCTCTCAAAAGAATCAGAGGTCTTCAGAATTTCACTGTCAAATTTCAAGCAATTTTCAACATTACAGCAAAGATGTTTGCTTAATGGATGTTTTTTGTGAGAGTACATGTCAGTCTGTATTTGTGTGTTTTGTGCCATTTTAGCTTAAAACAAACCTCAAGACTGGGATGCCCTGGCAGGTCATGTTAATGCTGTCAGCTCTGCTTTGGTTTATGTGCGTTTTCCTGGAAACCCCGCCTCCCTATCACCACTTAAGCTAGCCCTTCAAATGTCTTCTGTCCTCCTGCATTTTTCTGCATTTTTTTTACAGAGCAGATTACAAAAAGTATTGTTTTAATATTTTATATCAGGGCCATACATGTACAATGCCTTTGAATAAAGAAGAAAAATCAACAGACCTGCTCTGTCTTTGGACTAACTGTATATTGCCGTATTAGAGTGTTTCCTCCTGATTTAAGCCAAAGCAGCTAACCGGCACAACCCTTCCACAACCTCTACATGACATTAAACATCCCATGATAGCAGAGTTCCTGGCTCGCTGGTGGGCAAGCTAAGCCAGAGTCACGTTACCAGTCATCCTGGGTCAGGTATTCAATTTGAACTGAAAACCCGACCGACCAAGCCAAAGTAAATTAGAGCTGCAACAGACAACCGCCAGGACAACTTTTGTGGGAGGAAAAGGGACCCCTTTATGGCTGATTTTCTGTATCCATATTACTTACCTGCTGCTCACCAGGGACCTATCCAAAATCCGGCCCAAGTGTTAAGGCTATTGTGTTAACTCACAGCTGGAACCCATGGCTACTTCTGTCAACGGGCCCAGCTTCAAATGTGTATGTGTCTGGGACCGCCTGGCCGTTTTCAAAAAGCAAAAAACGTACTGCTCATATTCAAGAGGGAGTCCTCTTCTGTTGACCCAGCTCGTGATATTACAGTAGTGAAATTTCACTCCGTGATGTGGCGCCATGGACCGGTATAGCTTGTGAGAGCTTTAGAAGCGTAGAATATTGGCATAATGCTACATGTCTGAATGATTGAACGCTTCGGTTACAGGTTTTTAATGATACATCATACATTGCTTGAAGTTTTCCTCTTAGAATGCAAGCCTCAGCCTTGACGTCAAAACAGAGAGTGCTGGAGACGAAAAAGAAGCAAGTGATATGCAAATGAAAGTTGTTGTCACTAAATGTGAAAGTTCTGACACTACGTTTCTGGATGCATTTGCAGTATGACTAAACACGTTTGTTGAACAAAAGCCACGCTGAAAATTTTGTCAGATGATGAGGGCTTTGCCAGTCTTTCAGAGAACTAACTGCACACTGGATGTCTTTACTCAAATTGTTTATCTAGGAATCTAAGTTGGTCCTGGGCGCCGTATCAGGGTTGTGTTCTCGGCCTCCTGTTGTTCTTGGATTTTGTTCTGCCAAGATCTTTCTTTATTGCCACGCTTGTCATTTTCTTTGACTGTAATGGTAGACTGTGTGCACTAAAAGTTTGTAAGAAGATTGTATTGAAATCAATAGCGCCACAAAGAAGGTGTGAATTCACAGTGATGATGTACTACAAGTGCCAACTTAACACTGTTATGAGTAAATATGAAAGTGGAGGATGTACATAGTTTACTTTGAATACATGGTAAAGTGTGAGAAAATTGTTTAAACATGTGAAAAGCATAGAGTTAGCCAAATTAGTTTTAAACAGTTTTGAAAGGATAGTTCATACTAAAATAAAAATATCGTCATCATTTATTCGCCTTTATGCCAATCAAGAGAAACTTGAATCTCTCGAACTTTGTAACACGAAGGAAGCTATTCCGAGAAATGTCGAGAAAAGCGGTTTTGTGTCCATACAATGGAAGTCAATAGGGGTCAGTGTTGTTTGGTTGCCAACATTATTGAGTTTTGCAGAACAGTGTGTTAATGAAGAATTTACTATTTAATTACTATTAAACTATTACTTAAGAGTATTTTGGCATTTAAGACCAAATACACAAATAAGATATTAAACAAAAGACATAGACAGATGTGATTTTGTATATGCATTGTACTCCTTTGAACCTACCTTTGACTTTTCTGACATGGAAACGTTACTGTCAGCATTCTTCTTGAAAAAAAGGGAAGTGGTTTATAAATGAAAAAATAACAGTTTGCCCAGAACATTGTCAAGAAAATGTCACAATGGCATGACAACATGTCATATTTTTAGTTCTCAAAATAATTGCCATCTTTGTACAGATTTTTATGTTTGATTGACACGACACCCTCTTTAGAAGGACAAGCTAATCTTTCTGCCGTTGCATTTATTTCAATTTTTTGTTTAATTGTTGCTGAATTTGTTGTAGGCGTCTTTCGTTTCTCCTAAAGAAGAAGTACAAATGTAAGTCTTTAGATTTTCGATATGCTGGCACAGTGGTGTGGGTGTAGAATGGGGGTGTTGGGAACAGCAGCTTGTCAAACGGTTATGGTTTTTGTTGGCGGTGGGGATCAAAAAAAGGAGTCTGGTGGGTCGGCTTGAAGGTGCCAGGTTGCTGGGACAACAAATCAAAGATGAAGCGTCTGGTATGTCTGACTGGGAACTCATCACTCACGGCCAGAACCTTTAGTGAGAGGAAACCGAGCCTTGCTTGAGTACACAGCTCCCTAACCTCCCACCGTAGTCTCTTGTTATAACAGACAATGTTGACAGAGCGTTCAGCCACAGTTTGGAAACACTACACCATGTATCTGCAGAAAAGGTAGAGGCTTTCAGTTATGACCAAATGTGTTTAGCTTGGGACAGAGCCCTGGGGTGGCGGGTTTCATGGCCGATGCGTTAAAGTAGAAAAAACCTCTCATATGAGAGACACTGTCACCACTGGTGGCTAATGTAGTTATACACGGCACACACGCCCATGGTGAAGAATCACAGTTTTGATTTAGTGCATCAGGACAGGAAGTACTGTGAAGGCATAGAGAATATTCTTTGAAGGGTAAGCTCAGAATCCAGGATTTATTTGTATGGGTAGGAATTGTTTTGATAGGGAAGGTAGAAACCACAAACCTGTTTTAATAGCTAAGCCATGAATGCATAATAAAGGCAAATATTACAAATCCAATGCAGCACTATTGAGGTCACAACACGTTTCCATAATCTAAAAGGTAAATAATGTGTTTACACAACACCGTTCCTTTCTTGTCTGTTACATTTCCTGTCTAAAAACACAAGGATGGAATGTGAAACCACCCCCTGATTTACAGCGATGAAACACATCAAAAAGAAAACACTGACAGTAATAGTCGAGCCATTTCCCTTCACTCAGAGAAAGCATATTTTAAGTAACAATTATGGCTATGAAAACTCTACATGGAGGGAGGCGCCTTGACTGCACGCCAGGAGTGTCTTTTGTGTCTGGAAAGTCCACATCAGCCCAGGAGCCCGGGTGAACAGTCACCGAGTGGTCGGAAAGGGAAACTATTACTGTTGTTTTCTTTTGTGAGATGAAAGTAACAAAGAGGAAGCAGTTATCATAAATTCTTTGTTTCATAGGTGTTTCTCCAGCACGTCAAATCAAAGGATCCTTTTAATCTTGCTAGCGGGAACTTTCATCCCTGTTTGAGATACATGTCGTGGAAGAGTGAAAAACAATCAATAATATCAAGAGAGGGAAAAAGAGGGAGTGCCTGATTAAACACGACCGGAAATAATAACTCTGTGTAATAAAACACACATGCTCGCGAGCAACGTTGGTCGCAAAACGCTGGTCCCGTCGTTGGCATTTATTCATTTTGGGCGTCAAAAGAAGGTCGTGGGAAATAAACACGCTAAACGAAATGTGGGTGTGTTGCGACTCCCACACTCTCAACTGTATGCCATTATTACGGCAGAAGTGACAAACTGGCTTGGTTTACCAGTCTGCTTTTTTTGCCAGTCGGATAAAGATTGAAGAACAACATACACAATGAATTTGTTTACGGGACTTATCGGTGCACAGAGGTCACGCAGAAATGCTAGATGTTGGCATTTAAAGATATAAACACTCCTGTGGTTAACATCTGATACACACAGTGATGAACTTGGATATAAACTTTTAAAAAAATATTAACAAAGGTTAAACATTCTCATCCTCTTGCGTGGCCAAAACAGCATCTTTCTGTTGTCCAAACATTTTGGGCCAGATCATAAGCATGTGGCTCACAGGCAATTGTGTCTTTAATAATAGTGTGTTAACATCATACACGTCATTAGTTTGCAGTTTTGTTTCTTGTTCATGCGATTAAAATCCCATTAACTTGAGAATGTGCTGTTGGACCGAACGCTGCAAAGGAATCTCCAACTGCAGGACAGATGCTCCAACAGGGAATTTCCAAGGAAAAGCACTGAAATTAAATAATAAACTACTGAAATGAGAAGACAAACAAACTAACAAATATCCTGTTGTATGTGTGTGCAGACAAGGGATTTGTTGTGTGCAGGATAGGTTTTACTATATCCTAAATGGCCTTCATGGTCCACCCTAAAGCATACAGACATATCACAGATTAATTTAATGTATGGTGGAAAGTTTTTTAAATGTGGTGCTCTTCCTGTCTGTGTAAACCTCTTATGTACAGGTGTGAGCGGGACAATAATTGAAGTTTAGATGGTTTTGTCCCAATGTAATTCTGACTTTGGAATGGGGTTGTAATTGAAAGATAGAACAGATATATACTGTGAACCCACTTTCATCAATTTCGTATTAATAACACACGCTGTTGCAATATTGTGTAAAATGTCACCAATGTTCAATTGTGCGTGTATTCAATACACCTATTTTTGCGTGCATACGATACGGCAATTTTAACGTGCATGCATATTAAACTGCAATTTGTACAATTAAGCTGTACCCTAAATCTAATGTTAGCATGTCTGCATAATATTACCTCTACCCAAACCCTAACGGTATTATTTTAATTATTTCAATTTTTTCTTGTCATGTACGTTTCAAAATGGTTGCTCTCCACCAAGGTGCATGCAAATATTGGCGTTATCATATGCATGACACAATTGAACTTTGGCATATGTATTACACGATATTGCGACAGCATGTTATTAATACACAGATCAATGAGAACGGGTAGATACTGCACATATGATATTGGGGTCAGTATTGGGTCCCTTACTCTTCAGCATATACAGTATATCCACTAGGCGAACTACTAAGATCTCTTAACCTTAATTATCATTTTTATGCTGATGACACAAAGATTTATATTCATTCAAGACCAGGTCAACATGTGGACATTGTGCATCTATCCAACTGCGTCGCTGTGATCAAGAACTGGATGTCTGTCTCTAAATGGCTCCAAAACCGAAGTTATGCTCATTGGCTCTCCCCATCAGCTGCGAAATGCAGGCTCTATAACTTTATCTATTGATGGAGCTGCCTTGCAGTTTCAAAGCAAACAAAAAAATCTTTGAGTCATTTTTGATGCTTTATTTTAAATAGATGATGAGCACATTGTTTATTTCAGCATCCCAGCCTGACACTGCAACTTTTCTCAACCAAATACTTTTAGGGTAGGACTGCCCCTTCTGTTTGTTCCACAGAGGGAGTGTTTGGGTAACCTGTTTAAAAAAATATGTGGTCACAAGGATGTTGCACCAGTGTTGACCACACAGAAACTGACGACATCAGGTTATTTTTCCACAGGTGTGGTTTCCCAAAAGAGGAAATATTATGGTTAATTCCTAACCAGAATTCAGTTAACACAGAATAAATTCATAAACCAATTGCATCATGTAAAAAGTATACAATAATATAAAAAGTAAAACTGTAAAATAACAGTGATAAGAAACTCATTAAAATTAAGAATGTATCCTGGTAATTTCCCAGCCTTGGTTTTGTTTCACTGGTTATTCTTTTGTGTCATGTCAGGACTTGATGTAATGTACCTCAGCCAGATTTGGGTAGCTGCTTCCAAGCATGTATGCAAACTATAGTTTGTCCTTGTGTTGAATCCAGTTAAAGTCTTTGTGGTCGTGTGAATTAAAAATGCTTGCCTGATTAGTTTATGATTTCGGCATGGTTGTCATTTTGTGTGCAGCATGAAGTCATTTAGTCTTCTTTTGTTGGCCAGGTCTGTCTTTGTCTTCATATCTGAGGTTATGCAATATGAAAATATGCTAAATATATATTTTATATGTTTTTGCATGGCTAAATAATACATTTTAGAAGCTAAACCTTATTTTAGGGTTGGGGTGTCTTCCGATGCTACAGCATCGCGATGCTTAAGCTTCAAAATACTGGCGATGCCGCTCAAATTTTTTAACAATAGTATTGTAGTAAGTACCATTGCATGTACACATTACAATTCATTTGAGGACTTACATGATCAGCCTTTTTGCGATGTTTCTCTCCTAAACGAATCCGTGTTTTGAAAATCTCAGACGAGATAATGATTCAGTGAATCATTCATCAAGGCACTTGCTTCATTCTTGAATAAACAAGCCATTTTGAATATAAACGGCATAGTACCATATATTTTTATGGTATCGTGACAACCCTTACTTATATTCATCTACAGTATACAGTAAGTAAAGATAATGTACAGGCAGGAATAATCCCCGACAGTGTGATCATTTGTATCACACTGAAGGGGCTTATTTCGCGATAACAGCCGGCTGCTTGTACATTATCCAGTTTATTACACGGCTACTTGTCACATGAGAAAAAAAAGAAAATCAAATGTGATTTTGAAATATTTTTTAGCAAATTTTTTCTGAATGCAGACCTTCTGCAAGGAAAAGCCATTTACTTTCAGTTTTAAGGTAAGAAACGATGTTCAAATGTCACAAACATGCAATTTGGTTTAATCATTTGTAAATGTAATGTCACAGGCCTATATGTTATTTCATATGATAGTTTTAATTTGTCAAAAAAAACCTGTCAAAATGATTTTTGAGAGGTTGTTTAATGGGAATAACGAACCTGCAAATGTCGCGACTGGCCAATCAGTATGAAGCATTTCAACAAGCCGTGTTATAATGCTAAATAAATCTACCTTAGATATAATATTCACTGGAATCGAAGAGTGATTTCTATTATTTTACCTTTTATTTATTTTTGTATTTCCTTCTAACTGGCCTGACTATCGGCTGTATACATGCTAACACTTTCTAACTCATAAACCAAAAACATTGCCCAAAGCCTTGATTCCAAGAGCTGTGACTTCATTGCGGTGTTAACAATATATTTGAACTCCTCACTGTAATACTACATACTTTACTGTGTTCCTGTTCTCCACTTCAGTCACACCTTTCTTCACTTTATCTCTCCATCCAAGCTATTCAGTCCTCATCCAGCTCTTCTGCCATGTGACCACACAACAGGGTTTAAAACTCATTAAGGGAATTCCTTTCGACCTGTCTAATGAGTCATGAAGATGCTGTTTCGGGGTTGATTGGTGAGTTTGATTCTGATGGCCCGCTTTAACAATTGAGCCCGTCCCGTTTCAAAATTTTGGGGTTGTGGCATAGCCTGAGTGATCTTTGATGAAGAAGTTAGTGGCCTAAAAGGACATCAGGTGGATGCCAGTGAGTTGACAGAAACAGTAAGATGTTATCTACCCGAGATTGCATGTGTGCTAAAGCACTTTAAGATTTTGTGATGAAAAATGACTTGAATAATTACAATGCAGAACCATGTGCGGTAAAATAGTGCTGATGAAATATATATATGAGAGAAAAAGGGTTTTATTGTTTTTTGAAAGGTGACATTTCAGGAGACATTGGCTAGTAGATTATGCAGAAAGACACAATGAACTGCACTGTTTGTCCTTTTGAGAAGAACATATTAATAATGTATTTGTCTCTCTCTCACACACAACGTTTGTTATAGAGTTAGGTCAGTAAAAAAATTTGAGCTAGTCTCAGTTTGCCCACTACTGGCAGGTGTGGCAAAAAAATGATGCCACTTTATTAAGTGCTAGATCGGAACTTCTTCATTGATATATTTAATATATAAGAATTTAAAAGTTTTTGTAATAGGTGTATTTGTAAATATTTGTAATTAAAATAAACGTATAAATAGAAAACTATTAAATGCTCTATATGAATCACATACAGTAATTTAATAGTATTCATATTTTTAATATTTAAATAATACTGTACATACTGTAGGTATATAATTGTGTACGGATTTTTTAAATAGTTTAAAGCGAATTTACAATCTGGACACACAGGCCTATTTTTACACGCATTAAACAACCGAAAATAAACTAACCTCTTGAAGAACTACACACACGAATACACGACAGTATAACATGCATTATTCCACTTGAAATGATAACCATTTGAAAGGCACTTTTTGTGACGTCTCCGAATGTCAAAAGCATGTAAAAATGTATGTGACATTTTTGGTGCACTCAAAAAAATAGCCTCCAGTCCCATCAAGTGATTTGGGCAGCTAACACAAAGACACATGTGTTTTGGTAGCCCATTACAGCTCTGATCACACTGAAATGCCCTTTTTTCATCTGACACACACACAGAGAAAGTCAATCTTCAGTAAAACAGATGACTCCACTGAAATGTTCTCTGAATAGAGATGCTTGTGTGCTATCAGAATCTGGAACTGTGACAAGGGCTGTTTCTCCATCCTTTACGAAGACCCTCGCTCGCTTCATGGTGCGTTTCCCTGGAAAAGAGCTATTTTTTCTGTCCGTCTTCATTTCTTTGTGAGTTGCACGGAAACGTTTACAGCATTGTGAAACAAACATTTCTAAGAATTTTGTAGGTTGTTTCTAGTTTAAAGAAGGTCCAAGCTCACTCCAGATACTCACTGTTTGCTTCAACCCGCTGGTAAAATCTTAATTTGCACACTGCAGGCCAGCAAGGAATATAATTGGCTGACAATCATTATACATAAAGCAATCTCGGAGTCAAATCAATGATCATATTAATAAACTAGTAGCAGAAGTTGAACTGTCAAGCGATGATAAACTAAATAGTCTGTGTGAGCTTTGTACTAGATTTATATAACTTTGAATCTTTGTGAAGAGAATGAGACACTGATTCTGTTTATCCTCAGCTATTGTTTATGGAAAGCCCATGTTTTGTTATTTACTTCACACTGCCTTTTCATCCAGTGAAGAGGTCGACCCCTGGGAAATCATTTTGCAACGATCAGAATACAAAACACAGGCTGCACGAGCCAGTTATCTGCGTTGAGTCATACTGAAGGAAGCATTTAAAACGTTTTCTAAAGCAAAAGTTGTATTACTCCCGTTTGAAACGACAATCTGGATAGTACAGATCCAAAATCACTGAGTCACTTCAACAAAAAATGATAGTTTTATTGTTTAGGGAAGCTTATATTCACATCCTTACACGAGACATTCAGCTGCTGGCTTAAACTACCTCTTAAAACATGATTACATTGAGTATACACATATTTATAAGTCATTTACAAGCATTAACACCAGCTTTTTCCTTTACAGCAGTATGGCAAAGAGCCCAATGTGAGCTGTGTCTGAGGTCATGTGTGTACAAGGGTGATGAGAGAGAGCAAGCGAGGGAAGGTGAAGGAAATTTGCTGACTTGAACTGTAGCAAAGGTGACCAAGACTACAAATGCACTGACAGCTTTATGAGCTGCTGGCTAAGGAGGAAAATGTTGGAACACGAGGCTCTGGCGGAGGTCCCAGATGTACACAGGTACTAACCAAAACAAGCTGCCATCATATAAGATCACCTCAGACCCGTCGATGAGCGACTGAGATGTTATACATTCTTGACCTTTCACTTTTTCAGGGTATTGGCAAGGAAACTGATGAAAAAAGAAAAGCATGTGAGGCACAATGAAATTGAAAAGCGTTTAAAGGGATTAATTACATTTTTGTCATCATTTACTCTCTTGTCATTTTAAACCTGTATGACTTTCTTTCTTCCACAGAACACAAAAGAAGATATGTTGAAGAATGTTGGTAACCAAACAACGGAGGTACTCTTGACTTCTATTGTATTGACACAAAACCAATGCAAGCCAATGGGTAGGCCTACCGCTGTTTTTTTACAAACATTCTTCATTCAAAATATCTTCTTTTGTGTTCTGCGGAAGAAAAAAGTCATGCAGGTTAGAAATGACAAGAGGTGAGAGAATGATGACTGAACTTGCATTTTTGGTGAACTATCCCTGTAATGCATGAATCTAACTAGTTTTTTTAGTCAAAATGCTGACAATTCCTTTGATGGTTATACACCTTATTTCTGCATGTGGGCAAAAGAAATGTTAAATCTCTTATTATAATTTTACTTGCATATTTGGCTTACACCCGACCTCAGGACAACGATAAAGTGTGCTACTTTCTTCTCTAGAACTGGTGGGCTACTAGTTACTATATTTGGTGAATTTGAACCAAATTACACTTTTTAAGTGTTTAAAATATTTTTTTTATCTGACATATATTTTTTAAATAGCACAAATGAAGCAAATCTTTAAACTCTTAAACTTGCATTTAAATGGGGCAAACGATGGCACCATACATGTATTCAGCAAAGGAAGTATAAAAGTCAGGTAACAACAGAAAGAGAGGCCCAAAAAACTGCTGCATGCAACTCGCATGTCGCAATATTTTTTCTGGTCATTTCTGAATGCTTGTGAAAGATCGCAATCCTTTTTAGTGTCTGAAATATCACGTGCAAAATGTCGTGCAACTTTTTTCATTCCAAAACTTTTCTGTTGCGCTTCCAAAACAAGCTCATTTAAACGTCTGGGATGGTATAGTCAATTTTATTTCAACTAAAGTGTAAATGCTATGTTTACACTTGACCGCCACAACTCATTAGGCTGCCTCTGACTAAATACTGCGTCACCCTCTTACTCTCAGTTTGTTTTCTCTGTCATTCACCATATATTTGCACTCACTCAGCCTGTGGGTTCGGCCCCTGGCAGCGGCGCAAACTGGTTACGCTGTAACCGCACCCCTCGTCTGTTTCATCCTCCCGATGCTCCTCTCAGCCATGTGGTGTGAGGTAACACGACTGACCACAACTGTAAGCAATTCCACCTTCAGCTCATGGAAACCTGGGAAGAGGGATAGACCTTCAATTATAATCGTCATCTTCCAGAAGAAAAATACATTTCTCACTGTTTGTGGTTGAGGTATGGCAGCAAGGAGTTCAATGATGAGGTGGAACGACTGGCGAAATTAAATAACGTCTGATGACCTCCATTATTGAGATTTATTAAAGAAGCATCAGTTTTGTGTAACCCACTTTTAAAACCCCTGACAAATGCTGACGCCGTCAGTAGCTTTAGCTGAACTAATGTGAAATGGCTGATGTGCTATAGTCAATATGTTACTTTAATAAGAGAGAGAGGTTGGTCTTTTGCACACGCTGCAGACTGTGAAACAGGCTCCGGTCCAAACCGTAGTGAGCTGTCTACCATGCAGTGACGGCTGGTGCACAACCATAAGATATCACTTATCAACTTGTTTGTGGTGTCTACATTATTCCTCCCAAAAATGTTTTTGGAAACTACAAAACTGGCTTAAAGTGATAGCTCTCCCAAAAATGAAGATTATTTCCTCATTCACTCACCCTCTTATCATTTCTAACGTGTATGACTTTCTTTCTTCTACAGAACACAAAAGAAGATATTTTAAAGAATGTTGGTAACAAAACAATGGCGGTACCCATTGACTTGCACTGGTTTTGTGTCCGTACAATAGAAATGAATTGGTACTGAAGTTGTTCATCCTAGTGAGTAAATAATGACAGCATCTTTATTTTTGGGAAAGCTATCACGTTTAATTGAGCCAGCTCAGAACTGTAATCTTACAATATTTGTAAATGTACTGTATACTGTAATTGTTTAGCTCCATGTTTGTTGAGCCTTTAAATTTCAAGCACTGTCATTATACAGTATATATATATATATATATATATCATTGTTTCAATTATTAGCAAATAATTTTAGTCGATGCAAAACACCACTCATCACTGATCTTTGCTCCATTGATATTAATGGTCATAGACTCTCAATGAAGCACAGGCAAACAGGCACATGTTCATGTTAATCAGCGTTTCTTTTTACTATGGTATACCACTCCAAACAATAAACATCCTCCCCTTTGTCTGGACTCACATGTACAAAGTATACTTTTTTAATATAGCATAAATCGTACAATGTTTTACAATACCTTTCAAAAATGTAGGGTCCCTTAACTGAAATGTTTTTCATGAATTTAAAAACCTCTAGATCTGAAGACATGTCTAAATGTTTAAAATTTGTAATAGAAAAAATATAATTGTCACCATATTCATTTTTAATTTACTTTTATTACAAAAAATAAAGTTTTGAATTGAATGACCTGGACTAAATGGTAAAAAGCAGGTAATAAAAGCCTAGAATAGGGCTTATTTTGAAAATATATTTTTTTTGTTTTCATTAATTTTGGAATAATTTTTGGAACATAATTGTGTTATTTCATAGTTCCGGTGTGTTTGCTATTAGTATAAATTGTGAAAATGTAGGATTAAGTAAGCGGCCCAAAACTTAAAAGGTAACATGTTTTAATTTAAGAAATTAACCTTTAACTTCATGTCAAAGACATTATTTTACAACATATAAAAAAAATTAATAAAGGACTCACCAATGAGAAGCGAGAAGTGACTTGTATAACTAATGTTGTATTGGAGAGAGGTTAGGTCATTTTCTACACTTCACCTATACAGTATCTATTTATTTTTCTTGCTAGAAAGAGCTGAGAACCCACTTTCACAAAGGTAGTTGCAAATCAAAGCCAATGCTACATCTCTGCTTGTTCTCTTACAGTATGAGAACTGGTAATGCAGTGCAATAGTTGCGAGTTTCACTTGTTAAAAATGATATTTAATTTTTTATATAGATTTATGAATCGTGAGTGATGAGTGAGACGTTATTATGAGGAGCACTATTTGTGTGGTCCTTTGAATGCCTGTTAATAGAGTTGCTGACAACAGTATGTAAAACATTATTAAGTTATTTGTGGAGTTTTATTTGGAATAGATGATGCCTTATAAGGTACTGTCTTCAAGACACTGTCACAAGGTTTTAACCTAGGTTCCTGTTTTCTCTATCATGAAGAATAGTTAATATAAAGGATTTAGAGTTCATAAAATTGGTAAAATATATCACCATTGCTTTTTAAATGTGTCAGTCAATGTTGCAGATTTTTTAATATCCAAACAGGAGTCACAAATGTAAAGACATGTGGTCAATATTTCCCTGTTTCTATGGTAACAAAAAAGAAAAAAGGAACTCGGTTTAAGAATGTAGGTGATGTTTCCTTCCCTTTTTTGCATTGTAATTTCTCGCTCTGTCTACATGTAGCTCCTTTATATGTGAGATAAATGCAAAAAATTAAAATACTGCTATCTTTTCTGAAAACAAAGTTTAGTTGTGAGTCTTCATTTCAGTAGTGATTTGAGCGTGACTCAAAAAGATCAATTTTCAAATTAAGCCTGTGGGTATTTAAGTAGCGTCAAACATTTGAAAGCCTTTGATTTTAGTCCTGCATGCTGAATATGTCACAGTATTTACAAACAAGAATACCAGTTCAAAATGCAGGCTGAGCACTGAGGTTTAGACTTTTCATGTTGTGAACCTCTTCCTGAGTTTGTTTAATGTCTTGAAACCCCCTGATACCATTGAGGGAGCCAAGACTGTGTTTAAAATTTATTTAGCCGTTTTCAAATGGGTTTGATTCAATCACATGTGAAGCAGTCTGTCAGCGTTTTAATAAAGTACAGATATTTCTTAGTTAACTCAAGCACTGTAAAACACATTGAAGGAGTAAGATCAGAAACAAATTATAAAGTCAAATGGTATGATTTTAAAATGCAGAATAAGTTTAACAAATGCTAAATGAGGAGAAATAGGACTCCATTAACCCTCAAGGAGCAATTTAGTTGAACTGGCCTAAATGTTGTTTTAAAAGGATTTCACAAGATTTTGAGAAATTCCAACAACATAAATCCATACTTTTAGTTATTCAACTTCAATATATTGTACATTGGATAATAGTTATAAATAATAACTTATTTACAGTTAGTTCTATTGGGAACATAATCATAGATTTAAAGTTGTGGCAGAGCTTCAAAGACCAGCACACTCACGTCAGATGCCAAAGATTAAAAATACAGATGAAACGGTTCTGTGCTTTTCTGCACAAAGAAATTGTGAGGCAACACCCGCCATTTTTGTATCAGTTCATGCGAGTTCACTTTTTGACCCCTCGCAACATTGCAGACTTTTACGAGCACGATGTATATAAATATGTATATAGTTCATTACAATAACAAATGTTTAGGCATTTGATGCTAATAGTGAGTCTGGGGTCCATTTTAGGAGTGTTTACGATATTAAATGGCCGTTTCATCAGAAGGTCGATTCGACAGGCGTGTTGTTCAGCAGTACACAGGAAGAGACACGCACGTATACACGGACCCACACACACACATATTTTCCACAAGACTGGGGGCATCTCTTCATCACAGGAATTCTTGGGGAATTTCGGTTCTACCTCGCAGGCAAATGAAATTAGTGTGGATTGTGGTGACAAAGTGGCCATTGTGGAAATCATACAATGTGCTTCTTCATCCTTTCTGCACCGCTTGGGGTGGAAAGTCCTGTCTTGAAGGCTGGTCCGCTGGCCTGCAGGGGTGCTGTTATCCTCCCCCCTGCCCCAGTCACGGTGGGACCCTGGTCAAAAAGGAATGATTAACAAGGGAAGAGGTGTTTGTTGCGCCCTTGGTTGACATGAGAAAATGCCCTTGCGGTCACCTGACGCAGACGCTCATTTACAACCTGTACCAGTTGCAAACAATGGCCGGTTGTTATTTTGGAGATGTGATACCATAATTATTCCATCTTTATAGTTTGATTATGGGTTTACAACAAAAAAATATAAATGAATATCTTTATTCGATAAAAACAATAAGAGTAATTGTATTGATGACATGTACGTACACACATACACAGAAGAGTAAGTTGGAAGTGGAGTGGTAAATGAACGCTGTCATTTGTAATATTCTACTAGCTGGTCGACATAAATTATTCTAAAACCCGAATGAATGCGCACATTGTAAAGTCATTGCACAACCACAAAAATCTATTTATTAAATGAATAGTTACGGCTCTAAATTCTAATTGAATGATATGTTTGACAACCACAAGCACGCAAACTGTTACATTAAGCTTTATGGGTATTGATATTGAATTCAACTCTTTATTTTATATAAATTTTCTAAGATCTGGATTTTCAGAAAATACCCATTTTGATAGCAAACTTGCTTCAAACTGTTGAACTATGTCCTAAAATAGCAGCCAGCTGTGATGTCATGGTTGGCTTTGTCAGAAGCCTGCAGCTCAGTAACTTAATATCAATAAATATTCTGAAAGTGCCCTAGTTAAAGTATATGTACAACTTCATGTAATGTGCCATTAAATTTGATTTGCAAGTAAATTTGCATGATATTATTCACATTCAAACTCTAAACTGTGTTCAAAACACAATATTAAGCTGTTTTTTTAAGTAAGGGAGCAATTGAGGAGGCCTGCACCTGAGGGTGAAGAAGAGCACAGAGTAGGTGCATTTTGATAGTCAGGGTTACAAGTTTCCACAGCATCACAACAAACTGATGCGTTTACTATTTGGCTTGAAAACAAAATCAAAAGTGGAAAGACATTATGGTTGTAGTATATGTGGACACTGTTCAACATTCAATGCTGTTTTGCGCATTAGGTAGAGATATACATCCTGGAATGCCTGTTTTTTGTATTTATTGAACACAGAGAACTTTACATGTCAAGCTTGGCAACTCGCGGGTATATGAAATCTCATTGTTGGGACAGTATTCTAAAAATATGAGATGATCTGGTCGCTATTAAGGAGGTCTTTGTGGATGGCAGTTGGTCATACATTCCTCTGCACAATTACACATTGCCCCCTGTTCTGGGAACAGAGGTAGCATTATAACTGTAGCACACCAATGCATTTGGGGTTTCGAACTGACAAAATAAAATGAAACGCTAACTCAAAACATGCATGGGTAGCTCTCATAGTTCAATGTTAAATTTGATTTTATTTGTTATGTTTTCAGAAGAAAGTAAATAAGAAATCCCTTTGTCAAAATGGCAAGTTGTTTCCAGTCCAAATAAACACGCTCTTTGTTCAGAGTCTAACATATTTTTGCCTGGAGCTTCAGTCATTATCCTAGGTCTGGCCTTTATTGAAGTATGGGAGGATTTGTGCGTCTGAATATGAAGACATTTTACCCAAACTTTTTAAAAACAGGTCTAGGATCATTGGACATTATAGCTTTGAATGATGAAGATTAAACAGTAGCAAAGAGACAGAAAGGCTGTTTGAATAGCTACCACTTGACCACATTACAGCAAATATTATAAACAAAAATATTCACGTAAAAGAATAAACAGTGAATGTTTGATCTCAGCCGTGCTTAGATTTTTTAGTTTTTTCAAATAGCTTACATGCAACAGTTTGCATGCAGTGTGACTAAGGTTTTCCTCGAGGAAAGAACACATTTTAAATCTTTGAGGGCTTGTAACTTGCATCCTTCTTTCTCTATGTGATACCATAAGCAGAGATATAGATACAGCTGTTCACTTTGTGTTGTCACTTTTATTCCTGCATAGTCCCGCTGTGTTCTTGTAAGCAGGTGCACTCTCAGAAAAAGGTACAACAACTGTCATTTGGGCGGTACCCTCAAAAGAACATTGATGGATACATATCTGAACCTAAATGGTACATATTAGGACCGTTTTAAGGGGTACAGCCCCAGTGACAGCTTCTGTTCCTTTTTTTCTGAGAGCATGTAGGGAAGGACAGTCCAACTTCTTTTGACCATTACATTTATTATCCACTAAATATCCACAAAAAAAAAAAAAAGTGGTAACATTTCTTCACCACTAAAAAAACTTCCAATGAATAGTGATAACTAAATATTGGTAACGATATTTAACAACACACAACCTTATAATAAAGGTCAAAGGTTGAAGCACCAAAAATGTAAAAAGGTCAGTCAAACAATTAACATCAAAATTGAATAAAAGCAGCTATGTGCATTGATTTAATCACATACGACTACACCAGAGACACTAGTCTCGGCTTTTCCCACATTTCCTTTTGTACAGCTAATGTCATTTACTGTATCTGCATTGTTCCAATTGTCTGTCATAAAAATCGGAAAACAGTGACTTCCCTCACATGGCACAGACCTTCTAATCTTATTTTACAGGCCTGTGGCATAGTTGCCAACTATTTACAGGGCTTCACTAATTGCCGTCGACCCATCACAATTTAAACTCATAGAAACCGAGAACACAAAAGCCACGATGGGCTTAGCAAACAGATTACAGCTCTTAGAAGTACATGCGGTAAAGATTTAATCAACCCTCTTGTATTCTGGCGCACAACCGAGGTCGGGTATTGACTTCATTGAGGCTGTGCTTGATTTTTCAAGAATTAACATTTCATACCTGTTTCTTATCATGAATACGTGTGCTCTTACCACTTTTCCATACCTAGCTGCAATAGGTTTGAATCCTGCATGTCCTCAGTTTTATGTTCTCTCTGAGAGACAACCACCCAGACAGTGTGTCCCCGGAGGATTGTGACTGTTGCGGCAGCACTAATTTAACCACTGACCTCTCAAATGATATTGTCTTTTTCTTTGACTAGACCGTCCACATTTTCATTTGATCACATATCTCTTCAGCATGTTTCCCCTGGAGAACCCCTGAGCCGAACAAAGATAATCTCGCTGCATTCCTCCATTTCCTCCTGGTGGGAGGTAGAGCTCTGATTCTAGTGATGAGCACATCTTGACTTGCTGTACTGGTCCATCTGGGTTTAATATGCCCCTTGTCACTATGTCATCTATGCCTAAACAAATCCTTTGATTTTGGAAATCACAGAGCGGAGTGCAATTTCTTGTTTTTGTCTTCAAGGCAAAAGATTGTGCTGTGGTTGAACTACCTGCTTTTGAGATCGAGCAGCTTGATTTTGAGACTTTAAAGTCAACTGTATTTATTTATCTGTCTTGGAAGGTTATAAATAGAACTTATATAAATATCAGTAAACAACTCATAGCTGTTTCTTTTTTGAGGATCCAGACCAAGTTCTGAATGTGCCGTCTTACAGCACCTGAACTGGAATTCATTTTCTCTTTTATTGCATTTTCTAATGTGTGACTTTAATAATGAAAGTTACTTTAACAATGTTAAACACAGTCTGTCTTGCATCAAAATAAAGTTATGGTAGACTCACAGAATGCAAAAATATATAAACAACTGAACCTCAAACTCGTGGCATCTGTGGCCTTGCAGAGTAAAGTTTCAAATGGACTTTTATATTGGATTAGAGGTACTAAAATGAGCTGAAAGGAGACTCTACAGCTGTCAATGGCCCCCAGGTGAATAGGACGCCCATGGCTTAAGGCTGTCTGAGATAATGGCTCTGCCTGACCCCTTCCTGTCCTACAGCCTTAAGATCCCACCAGTAAGAGTTTAATGATTAATCCTTCAAAGTCACTTGCTCACATTTTCCTGTTTTTATTTGAATGCCTTTTTGGTGTTTTGTTTTGTTTTATTTTTCTTCAAAGAATCCTGAATAGCACATTTCCACCGGAATCTGTTAGACAGCTGTTGGTGATGGCCAAAGGTTACTCATTATTGCTCTAAATAGTAAACACTACTAAGTCATCCTTTCTACCTAGAATGAAATTTTAATGAACAAACAGGATTGCGTAAACAGGATGCTTACTGTAACTATAGTAATGTTATTGCGCATGCGCGCTTTTGTGGCCCTAACTTAACTTTTGGTACACATCCGCAAAGAAAAGAGTTTTAGCCAGACCGATCATCAAACACAGACCAGAAGTTAAAGAAGTCACAAGTCCCCATGAACCGGAAATTGCGATCGTTTTTACTTCCGTATTTTGACGCATTTCCGAGTGAAATGGATCGAACTTTGAATGAGTAAAATTGTGGGCGTGGCTTTCGTCGTTCTCTGCGATTTATTTGGATGTATAAAACCAGCCTTTTCATTTTAAAATGGAACCGGCAGTAGACTGACAGTTGAAGGGGAGGAGTTAACGGATGCTCCGCCCAAGCCGTCTAACATACGTCATCTAAGATGGATAGTCATCACAGGACGGAAGTGCATTTTCAGATTTTAACTAAAGATTATGAAGGCCACATAATTTAAAAAACAGAGAATGATGAAAAATATGTAATTTTTTATTTCACTGGGACTTTAACTTTGAGCTAGGGGCATGCGTCTGATGAAACATCTAAGCTGTATCATAATCATACTGTGCATCATATTACTGGAAACCTAATTTTTAATAAAAAGTTTAATAAAATGAGTCATTTCTATAATATAAAAACAGGCCTCCACAGTTGAAAAGAGCATTTATGATGATACAGGGCCTCTACAAATGAATAATGTCCATTCGCTGCTTTACATGTGAGGAGGATCTTTATCTCGTGGACAAAAGAACACAGAAGAACAGGTGACAGAGCCCTCACAACAGCCCAAATTCCCACTGACGGTGGCCCCTTTCGGCCTAGCAGATGGCAGGAGGCTTGTTGCTAGGGATAAGGAGTCAGGAATCCATTTTTTAATTCCAGATTATTTGCTTCGGCACGGCAAGCAATATCCAAAGCTTTCCCAAGGCCAAAAGGGGAGGAGGACGCATTGAGAGAAGACACAGGCCAGGTCAACAGTCACTTTCATAGGCAAAAAGACTTGTCAGTACAGCTGGCTGCGCTCACTGAGGCCTCAAAGAGACAGATTTGCTAAATGTTGCCGTAGTTTGCCTGGAAAGGGGGGCGCAAAATGTTTTTATCAGGTGAAAGCTTGTTGGCTCTCTTAATTAATGAAAACATGCTCTACCTTTTTTGCTCTCAAGTTTGTTGTTAAGAAAAACAACCGGTCTGCTGGACACACACAAACGTTGAAAAGTTGGGGATTCCAGCCAAGAGGGAAGTGCTGGTGGTCTTACAAGATGTTTGATGAAGCGGCTCTACCGCGGCAGCTGATGTTTGTTTTGATCTCACCAATCCCTTTATCGGGCTCATTTGTAGCAAGAAACAAAAACATACTTTTTTTTAAGTTCCCAAAAAAACATGTCCACCTAGACAAACCTAACAGGCATGATATCAGATGTTATGAGCCAGATAGGAAATGTCCAATGAAAGTTCAATGAAAGAAATATAAACTTTTAATAACATTTAAAAAATATATATATATTTTTTTTTTTAATTATGAATAAACAAATTACATTTTCTTATTCAACAAAATAAATTGGGTTAAGCATCTGAAGTGCCATCTAATGAATATGGCATCTATATTGAAATATGTCACCTATCTATCCGTTATATTGGAGCCATTTTTTTATTACTGACTAAAAGGCTGTGACTTCTTTAATTCGGCTATAGATAAAACCCTGATGCGTCTCTGTCAGGACAGACAAAGAAAGGCTTTTGTGAAAGTTTGAGTAGTTGTGATGTAATGACAGCCGCTCTGCATGCAAATGCTCCGGGTCGCGTCTCACTGAGGATCTGATATAGAGACCACATTTACACTCTACTATATGCAAAAGCAGTGATCATTTATTTAAAAATAAAGTGACTTAGAACACTTTCAGGCAAGACATTACCACCGCAAGTATTACTGTGATGAACTTATTTCATCTAATAACAAGCAGTTCAGAAATCATGGAGTGATGTTGAACGTTTCTGGTTTAATAACGTGCCTCAAGTTAACAACAGCACTAGGAGTAATAATGAGGAAATGTGACATGTTTTGGCTGATCTGGTCATAGACAAATGACTACTGTGTCCATATGGGCCACCAATTTCCTTATACTGTGCAGGTTTCGTATTAGTTTGTGGTACCGGTTGAGTTTCAATAGAGTGAAGAATAGAAAGTTCCCCAGTTTCACTACACCAGTTTCTTTTTTTGGGTGATCTAAAAGCAATGCATCAGTGTGACATGATGTCATATACTGTAAAAACCCAAGCAGTACATTTCTCAACCTGTGAGAATTACAGAAAAACCCACTTTTTTCTTTGTTGAAGCATAAAATCAAGGGAATAATTCACCCAAAAAAAATGTTTTATTTCTATTTTTTTCACCCCCATGTCATTCAAAACCTGTATATGACTCTTTTTTCTATGAAACACAAAAGAAGATGTTTTGAGAAATGTCTGAGTGGTTTTGAGTCAATGGAGGCTAGTGATGTTTGGTTACCAATATTCTTCAAAATATCTTCTTTTGAGTTTTGTAGAAGAAAAAAAATCATACAGGTTTGAAACGACACAACGATGATTTAATGATGAAATAACTTTCATTTTTGGTGAACTACCCTTTTAAGGTAAATGTGTGCAACCTGGGACTAACACAAAACTCTACAAATTGATCTTTAAGAACATCGTTGCTATAATATGTTAACGTTAATGAATACACTTTATTGTGATGGAACAAAATATGTGCCTGAGAGCTCAGATGTCCTATTTTACTCAATTTCCAAAATTACAGTATGCCAGTTCAGCCTGTTTTTTTTGTGTTAGCACACCCTCCACCTGTTTCAAGTCCCACATGACATCATCACAGCCCCTTCCCAGTGCATGCTGTAAAGTCAGTGGCCACAAAGACAAGCGCATGACAAGCAAACACTGTTCGAACGGGCTATTTGTCTGAGAAGGCAGCGTGGCGTCTCCCAGTCTGCGTGAACACTCTTTCGTCATGTTACATTTCCTCTTCTTCATCTCTTCCTTTATCTGTTCTTTGCCCTCCTCCTCTGGTTCCCCGAAGTTCAGTTTCTGTCTCTCTCACATCCTGATTATAATGTCATTATCTCATTAAAACTGCCATAGATGTAAGAGAGAGTGAGCCGTCTTAGGGCACAGAGCAGTGTTCACGCTGTAAGCAGAGGTACTTTCTTGTCATATAAAGATGACACTTTGTCACCGTTCAGTGATCTATAACCGAACTCCCATATTTCCCTTCTTCTGGACTTTGTCAGGTTGACAGGTACTTAAAATTTTCTTTATGTGCAGTGTCTATACAAATCTGTGCTGTGCACTTTATTTCTGTAAATTTTCCTTGAGCTGAAGTACAGTAAAAACGATGGCAGCTGGATGTGTTCCATATAGATTTTTTAAGTACTGATTTCATTCATTTTTATAGAGTGGACAAATCTGGGCCGACCGCTCTCATCAGTTACACTTTAGAGATGAAGTTGCTCTGTCAGTGCATCAATCCCCAAATGCATTTGAATTTCTTTGTCTTTATTTAAAATGTGTTTACCAACGACACAAATTGCCAACTTAATGAATCCGATCGTAAAGATTGAAAGACTTTTATGCAAACAAAATAAGGATGTTATGTGAAAGATGGACCATTAGAGGGGAGTTACACCAATGATCACAATATACAGTGGGTACACTAGCTCAGCATCACTCGGAACGCTAAGGTCATGGGTTTTCTACCAACCAACCAACCAATGTAGTCAAAAAACATCTAATTGATAGACAGCAACAGTGACTATTTAATACATAAATAAAAAGACAAATGATGGAATACCACAGCGCTGCAAAACCAGCATCATTTATAATGAAAATGAGTTATGTTCTCACTTTCTCAGTTTTTCAGCAACACAGTGAAACTATTCTGAGAAGTTAAGTGTGCCTCAGGTCTCTCAAGATTTATTGACAAACGTTGGGTGGCTTCACGTTGCCCAACTACAGTTTGGAGCCTTTGCTTTCTCCCTGAGTAGAATGTTTGGTATAATGTCAGATTAGGTATGCAGAAGTGAGCTTTTGCTGACTTGCTGCGTTGACCTCAGAGAGTCGAGAGAGGCGTGTTCACTGAATAGCCAATTCAGAGTTCATTTGTTTGAAATGCATTGCTCATGTTGCAAGCAAAAATAAACATATACTGTAGGTGTTTTGTTTACTCTATTGCTCTATTACCATTTCTTTTCAACTTTTAACCAATTGTATTTTATTATTTCGATTTGGCTTCAGCAACAATGGAGCGCAGCATTGTTCGTACATGAAGGCAAATTTCAGGTTGTTTTGTGAAGAACCTTCTTTTTAACCTCTTTTAATTTTTTGTTTTAAATGCTCCCCTGAGACGTGTCTTCCTTCAACTCCAGCTGAAGCTCTTAAGGATTATATAGCAAAAATCAGGATGGAAACAGCAGGATTACCGACTCGTGTGGGCTTTCTTAACACTTCACTTTTAACTGTTTGAGTGCATGTCGCCTGTCAGCTTCTCTGCCAAAGGGATTAGAATTCACTTTGAAGACCTCGCTTTATGATCATGTCACACTAAACTGTGTTCTTCATTGCTCCTTTCACATTAATGTAGGTTTATACACACACTAATAGAGGCTCTTGGATGCCACTGGAGTGCAGTGATGCGTGACTGGTGATTGAATAAGAAACACTGCACATAAGCGTTTAGTTTGATATTGTTAAATCAAGTTCAGGAGAAATACATTTATGATTGTAAGTTTGTATGCCATTCTTCTGTATTCTTCTTCAATCGTACAGACACAAAACCAATACCGCTGTTCGGTAACTAACATTCTTCAAAATATCTTCTTTTGTGTTCTGCAGAAGAAACAAAGTCATACAGGTTTGAAATGACAAGAGAGTGAGTAAATGATGATAGAATTTTCATTTTTGGGAGGACTATCACTAACAAAAGAGCAAACCTGATGATTTTGCACTTGTCATATTCATTTCTTCATGACCTCACAGCATATATGACTCACACGAGAATCAGAGCATTTGAATAAACTCCGTCGCACCAGGAACACAAACATAGGGAGGAATCTCCACCATAAAAATTATGGCTGGTGGGACGGTGAAGAAATGAACCCATCGGAGATCTCATAGGGGAGGATGTCACACCACGTATTTGCTACAGCGCTCCGAGGATGTGGATTATGCACATTTTTAATTATCCCTATCACCCCGAGGCCGAGCCATAAATGTGTTTGTGTCTTCGTCTTAAAGTGAAATCCATTTCCACAAACAACAACCCCAAAGTTTTCCTCGCGTAAATCAAGTGCGCGGAGAGGCTCGCAGTTCTCCTCCCTGTCACTTTCCTCAGAGCCCTTTGGCAGGGTCTCGCAGTAACTTCTGGCCACGTTCTGGAGGAGATCCACCCCGGGTAATTGCGGCCTCCTAATTGCCCAGGCACCGCTGGGCTTTGTGAGGGGAGACAGCAGCCCGTGCTCGCCGGCAGCCCCCCCGTAAATGAATGCCATGTGCTGGGAGTGAACGCCCGAGTGAGTGGCTGCGCCGGAACGTTCTTTGAGGTGGCGCCGTGACGCCTCCGGCTCCATCGCTCCGTCCCGGCCCTGCCAAGAGCAGCATAGTTCAGTTCTTACGTCTCTCAAGACACACCTCTCCCTCTCTCACTTTCTCTCTCTCTCTGTTGCTTTATTCTTTCATTGGGTTTCTCTCTGTCTCCATAGCACTCCCTCACTTTCTTTTGCTTTGTTTTCCTTCTCAGAGTTTCCACTCGTTGGCGTTCTTGATCTCTCAGTCTTTGTGTTTTATTAACGTTCATGGGACGTTACCACTTATTGGCAGCAGAGCAGTAGCCAAGTCTCTCTTTCAAAACAGGGAATGCCCACCTCTGGAATGCTAGCATGTGCCAGCCTCTCTGGATAGATGACCCTGCTGGCTTTATTCAGGATCTCCTGATGTCACTCTGAGCCCGTCCTGAGATCTGTCTAATAAGCGCTTGTGCTCAAAGTGCTTGGGAAACCCTCATATTGCTGCACAGCTCAAACACACATACGTACAGCACAAGGCCACTTTAAAGGGCTGATGTTGACCACATCTCCATTATCGTATTATAGTGATTTCGCCATTCTACCTATGAAAAAAAACATGAAGTTTGCTTTAAAATCGTCTGCAGATTATACATTCTGCACTCATTTTGTCATTTTGACCTCAGGCCTTCAGCACAAATATCTTGCACCCTCTTTATGGTAACTATCGTATTTAAATACATTCATACACAGCTAATTAATGTTTATTTATTTATAATCATAATGTTTAATCATGCTGTAACATATAACACAATCCAGCCATTTCTGATGTCTCCCAAAAGTAACAGCCTACATTCACTCCTTGTTGCATCATAGGAAACTTGATGACTTTTAAGACTTAAAACGGTGTTCTCACTGTTGTATAAATTGGGGATTTTCACAGAAAGACTCGCCAACATTTTTTACTCCTTCCCAAACTCTTTACGAGATAGGTGCATTTTTTCCCAGGCTAGAACAACAGCCATTTCCCTGTGGAGCTGAATGACTGACTGTAAGTCTCACACACACACATCAGACGCCCCCCATCCTGGCCTAAGGAGAAGCAGGAAATGTCTAAAAATAGGCTCGATTAAAGGTATATTATGGCAGGGACACATGAGAAGGATGTACTTGTGTAAGAGAGAGAGTTGCTCCTCAGCATTCCTGCCTCTGTTTCTCGTGTGAAAGTTTGGGAAAGAGCCCAAGCAGCTGAGAAGTGGCCCGTTTATTTTCCTTAAAGGTTCAACATTCTCTGTGTCACAGTTCAGAGAAAAGAGCATTGTGTGTGAGTGTGTGTGTGTGTCCATTTAAACATGGGAGAAGTGTGACATGTTTCATGTACAAGACCTATTCTATTCTATTCTATTCTATTCTATTCTATTCTATTCTGTTCTATTCTATTCTGTTCTAGTCTATTCTGTTCTAGTCTATTCTATTCTATTCTATTCTATTCTATTCTATTCTATTCTATTATTCTAGTCTAGTCTAGTCTAGTCTAGTCTAGTCTAGTCTATTCTATTCTATTCTATTCTATTCTATTCTAGTCTATTCTATTCTATTCTATTCTATTCTATTCTAGTCTATTCTAGTCTAGTCTAGTCTAGTCTATTCAATAAAACACATGCATTTTCTTAACGCTGTTAAAGGTCCATTGTGTTATTTTTTGAATGATCTGTTGACAGAAATGCCAATTATATATAATATAATATACATAACTATTTCTTCAGAAGTGTGTAAAGACCTTCATAATGAAGCGTTATGTTTCTTATTACCTTAGAATGATTACCAAAGAAGCAAAACCGTGACAACTTCTTTGTCCTGTGTCAGCCACCGTACTACTTCGAAAAGAAGGGGGAGGACTGGACTGAGCCATTGGTTGCAATTCATAACCTCACTAATAGATGCCACAAACATCTCCACATTTCTCCTTTAAGTGCATTCACACTATTCTTTTCTTTTCTATTTTATTTCATACAATACATTTATTCATTTTCCAGATGCTTTTGCTCTGTTCTGTACACATATTTGTCATAATGCTCTCTATCAGCTGTGCTCCAAAAGATTATTTTATTGACTTCTCAGGTTTGACTAGGCTCTTAACAAACAGGGTGCAAATGTGCATGGCCACGCTTCTCTGTGTGTGTGTGTGTGTGTGTGTGTGTGCAAACGCTGCCGTCTGCACTGCACCTGAGCAGCACTTAATGAACGGAAACCTTGTAAAATTATCTTTGTTACAGGCACTCAAATAAAAGCGATGCCTCCTAAATTTCAGTAACTTCATCTCGCCAAAGGCAACGCAGTCCCGGCGCAGCCTTTCCTTTTCATCATCCTCAAATCAAGCCTTTCAAATCTGATTAGAGATATCCCTCGGATGTATGTATACAAATGAAAAGTCCTGCACGGCCCTTTTCCCTCCGAATTTTCATATGCACGTTTGTCTCTCGACACCCAAGAGAAGTGGAGAAAATGTTGAGCACACATTTCTAGGCGGAATCATTCGGGCCAATTACAAACACATGGCACCACAGGGAGAAATAAATTGTAATTTGAGTGTATCGGCTGAATGCAGAGCAGAACAAAGACGGCATACCTGGAAATATCAACCTCTGGCAGCACATGACATGGTGGGCCGCACTGACTTGTTTCTTTGGACATGTCACATGATTTGGGCCGCTTGTTGGCTGACATCTTGGTTTATCTTTAGTTTTGCAGTGTTTATTATGCCTCCATCATTCCAGCACCAACGCTGACAAAATCCGATTGAATGGTTTGGCGAGATGAGGTCTTTCACACTCAAGCCAGAGCGAGGGACGCCACATCTGGATCTGTCTCCTCGTGAAATTAGTTCAAAGACGCACGGGCTCCTTGATTATTTAAACATTGTTCAAGCCAATTGAGGCGCCTTCTTTTCAGAGGGGATGGAATTGTGTAAAAATACACCGCAGTCACTTCGACACCCCTGTAAGAGCAGGGAAAACTGGGGTGGGGGAGGCGGAAAAAAGAGAGAGGCTCCATACGGAGGACTTCTGTGGGCAGCGTGTGTTTGCTTTGAATCCTCTCAAGACATCACATTGCTTCAGGGAGCCTTTTGACGTGGTCTTTACTCTTTGCGTGAGGCTTTGATGTGGTCTGGATGAGGGTTATGTAAATCAAACCCATAAAATACCGAATCGCTTGCTAGATTTGAGCATCTACAATGCCGCTGTGGCACATGGAACATTAACGGATTGCAACGAAATATATGCACGCTCGACCACTTATGTGATATGAAGGACGAGCGGCGAATAAAGTCGCGGAAAGTTTGCGACACCGTGTTTGTTTGTGTTAATGAGATGTGGCGCCTCCATCTGACCTCCGATCGCAGATGAAGGGAGTACAAATGCGGTTGAACGGCACCGGCTATTTTTAGGGGCCCCAGTCCGAAAAGTCTGTCGCGACTCCGATGTGGGAAAAGTGTGTCCTTTACACTCCCCTGTCGCCTGATGCATTCCAGCTCTACGAGTAGAGGAGAGGGAGAGAAGGCACGTTCTAAAATTGTATCACTGTGAATATGTCTGTGTAGTTATGTTGACATAAGGGATTTAAAAACGTGAGAGTCAGGCCCTCATTATTTAAACAGGTCACTGTCACTATCTGGCACACAGAGTGCAGGAGATCCTCCTCCTCCTCTGTCCTTTCTCTCTCTCTCCGTCTCTCTTGTATCAGAGGAATGGCATTCCTGAACCATTTCATTGCAGAACAGGAAGTGGGTCTGGGGCCAAAAATGATTAGGGGCTGGGGAAAACATAACATCCCCAATGCCTGAGTGCTTTGGTGGGAGTTTTGTGGCCTGACACTGTGTCAAACACATGTGAGATAGCAGTCCCTACACTTCGGAGAGCAGATCCAGCGTCTTCTGGCTGCGCTACCTGACTCCCACCCTGAGAAAACAGCCAAACTCGCAGGCCTTGGGGGATTTAAGACAAACAGGGAACTGTAGGAATCAAAACTGCAATGCTGATTTAGTAATAACAATACGCTGGATGGGTCTCTGTGTGTTTTACAGTATGAATGTGCTATCACGGAGACGTATTAGGCAACGTGTGATCGCTCGGGAAAGCAAATTGACGGATTCCTCCTGAAAAGGAAAACGCTATTCTCCATCCAAATCTCAACCGTGGAGGTTAATTCAGTCAATTGTTGTTTAAAACAGTCCTCCGAGCTATAAAAGTTGCATATAACCCATTGCAACACCAATAAATATCACGCTCTCCCAAAGCCGAAATGGCATGAGTTGAGCGCAAACAGTTAGCGTATATGTGATGGAATACCAGGAGCTCAACTGATTTGACATTCGACTTGTGTTTCCCGCGCAGTTTGCGATTATGCCCCATCCAAATCCACTTGGCAGGATGCGTACCTCAGTTATTAATATTCCACCAGAGCTTAGAGAAAATAAACTCCCTGTCAGAGCGTGTTGCCATAGCATCTGCGGCCGCCACAGAAGTCAAACTTTATTTGGCAGGTCCAAAATGGCTCCGCATGCCTCATTGTTCTCAATGGCTTCATTTTACAAAGAGGCCCCTTTTCAGAAGATGTCAAATTTCCGTTTATTTGCTCTCTACATTAATCATGTCTTTTATGAACGGAGGATAACTTTTTTGTCTTATGTTTTTTGAGAGAAGAAAAGCTGCAAAACAGGAAGTATCTTGCAGGGCACGAAACAAGGGATCAATCATTTTTAGCAAATACCGTAAATAAAAAGAATGGCTTTAGTGTCCCACTGGTTATAGCCTTGCACACTTCAAGCATGTCCATACTGGCTGCCTGGCTGACTCTTAATCACAGATTATTCATAATATCACAGTATGAAATTAACATTTAAACATAATTCCAGATGAACACACAAGCCAAAAAAAGATTTTGAGCTCTGGTGTGGAGCATCAGCAGTTTAAAACAAACTTTGTATGCAAACAAGAGCATTTAAACAAATACAATGGTTTAAAAGCACTTCTGATTTCCGTTTCTTATTTTACAGTACTTATATTATTTAATCTTAAAGATATTCGTTTAACATTTTAATTCAGTTGTAAATGTTCTGTTGTTTGTATTGTGTTTAAACATTTGTGCTGCAAAAAGCTGAAAAACAACGTTTTTGATGGATCATCAATGTTTATGTTTTCCAAAGTGGTCTACAGTACAATCTGTTTATCTACATAATGTAATTTTTTTTTAATATTTCACATATTTATCTCATATTAAATATTTTATGAATTTAGTTTATATCCAAGTCTATATAGGTCATATAGAATCAAATAAAAATCAATAAACTCTCACTCAGTTAAGTTCTCTCACTATACTACCCTGTTTAATACCATGCATAGAATTCAAATAGTCATTTTTATGTCAGCTAATGTGTAATTGTCTAGTCAAAAGATCTGTAAAAATATATTCTCACATGTCGACTGAGCCACACGGCGAGATGGTAAGAGGAGATTCAATAAGGAAGTACGACGATTTCCAAGTGGCAGGCCAAACGTACGAGAAAGCCTGAAGGAGTCAGGAGCCAAGGAATACACTTTATAGACACAAATACTCGTAAATTGGGAATGTCACCTTAAAGTCGGGGCGTTTTTATTATTGTTAGTGGAGCTGCTGAGAGCCTCTGGTAGTTTATTCTCAAAGACTCCAGTCGTTCCCGGGTCCAGGAATCCATCGTGTTCCTCCTGTCTCTCTGTGAGGGAATGACAGGGTGCCGGGGGCATTCACTAGACCTTGAGCTGATTGATGGCAAATGGTTAACCTATCTGCTCACAGGACAGGATTATGTTGGGTTTCATTAGGTAGATTGAATTGACTTCTGTTACAAAATAGTTTTGTTAAAGTAAAAGGGAAAGGCATAGACTGTGTGAACTGCTAAATGTGGTGACCTGAAAATAAAACTGCTTTTCTCAGCAACAATGATTCTGTAGAAAGTTTGGAGTTGTTTAAATGTGTGGTGGCACATTCTTTTTATGATTTGCCCACTTGACTGTTTGACTGTGTCTGTTGTGGTTTACTAATTTAATCTCCAAAGTTTAAAGACCGAGATATAAACACTGACATTTTACAATTGCATATGGTTTTTACATTATTTAGCCATAAGTCATTTTAGGTAGAACAACTTAGATAAAACATCACCAACATTGACAAAGTATAGGAACTAACTGGTAATACTCATAACATTTCTGATAACTAATAATCTTTCTACTACTCTAGTTTCAATAAACTATATTTACCCTTTGTCACTCTTAATAAACAATTACTTATTTCCAGTCCAACAAACAGCAAACATGCTGCAAAATCAATGATTATAATTTTTTACACAGGTTTATGGTCCGTTCGGTGATCAAAAAAGCAGTATCTACCCGATCCCCTCCCAGTGCCAAGTGGAATAGGGCAACAGACAAAAGAAACATTCATATATTCCAATTAGATTTGACACACTTCACTGGCTCCAGTGTGTATGGGGGTCGGAAGGTCCACTTGCTGTCTGTTTTCCATTTTTGTTGGTGTCTGCAAATTAACAGAGAATAAGTGTGTTGCGTTTTTATTTTACCTCTTTAATTACTCAGTTTGAGATGCAAACACACTCTCGCAGCTTTTAATACTTTGCAGTTATTGTTTTAAATGTTTTCACTTATTTACGAAATGTGCTCTGTAGAGCAGTTTGTCCATAGGGCTACTGTGGAAACAACATGGTGAATTCCATGTAAGGGGACCGCCCTGTATATGGATAAAAATTGCTCATTCTAAGATAATACAAACATAAAGCTTCATTATGTAAGGAGTTATGTGTGTTGTATAACTGTCAATAGAAATCGATATTTCCTGTAGCTCAGTGGAAAGAGCACTGCATTAACAACGCAAGGTATGTCGCGTTGGATAAAAGCGTCTGCAAAATGCATAAATGAAAGTAATCTGTGTCTCATCATATTTAATTAGACTGATTTACCTGATTAGTTTATGTTATGCTAATAAAAGTTCAGATTGAGAATAGTTCCTTAAAGGGACAGTTCACCAAAAAATGAAATTTCTGTCTTCATTTAATCACCCTCAAGTTGTTCCAAATCTGTATACATGTATTTGTTCTGTGGAACACAATAGAAGATCTCTTGAAGAATGTAGAAAAGTTAACAGTTCTGGGGCACTTTTGACTACCACTGTAATTCTTCCTACTATGGTAGTCAATGGTGGTCAAGAACTCTTTGTTTACAAGCATTCTTCTAACCATCTTTCTCTGTGTTCACCACACAGATTACACAGATTTCGAACAACTCGAGGGTAAATATATGATGAAAGAATTTTTATATTTGGGTGAACTATCCTTAGTTAGTCTCTCTTCAAATGACCCGCGCAGTTCAACTATTTCCATCTCGAAAAATACGCGAAATGTGAATATGGCCTCTGGCAACCTTTAAGGGCAGAGGTGGAGATCATACCTCCATCTTCCTTCTCTCAGCCCTGCAGTTAACGTGGCCGTGTTTCTCAAAACAGTAACTCAAACCTTTTTTGTGTGTGCCGTAAGCAGGCTCGCTTCAAATAAGGTAGACCACAGACCAATGCTGTCAACTACACACAGGTTTGTCAAATGTCAGCCAAGCCACGATGGCGCTTTCAAAAGGACCACAGCTCAAATTATATGTCAGATGAGAAGCCTTAAAACTGTTGAAGAAAACATGAGAAGAGGAGGCTGATTTGGTCTGTACTGTTTTATTTTTCAAGTTTGTGAAGTTTCCCTCAAATACCTGCGGAGGCCCGAGATGAGGGACTAAGTACAAAACCTTGCTCACTGGACCAAATGTTAGACAATTGACTGTGCTTTATGTCAGGAGGTACGGACTGCAAAACCACAGCCGTGTATAAACATGTTATTAAGTGGTAATGACAACTTAACAACTTTCCATCATTTTTCTCTTGAAGCGTTTCCATGTGCTTAATCAACAGAAACAAACGGCTAAGCCTATGAATGATGCAATATTTCAAAGTGACAAGTGTACATAATCTGTTCCAATCATATCATGTTATATGACATTATTTTATATTAACGACATTTAGCGACATCATTTAAATATGTTTAACTTGATATTGATCTCTTGAAGCGTAAGAAGGTTTAGAAAATGTCATGATGTGTCAGAACAAGAACCTGACACATTATACCATATTCCTCAGTCTGACAACTTTAGTTAGAGTGCAGCATGTTGCAAAATACAGCCAGAGTACAAATTAGTGGCCATACTGTACTCATGTACAGAAACCTCAGTCACATATACAGTGGGCTGAAGAGACAAATGGATGACCAGAGGAGCCAGCGTAGTGTGGTAAAGATAGGTTGTTTTATGGACAGCACTGCCCTGGAAACAGCTCAAACCTCAGTACTTTCACATTCTTGACAGCCCATAGTGTGACATGAGCCCTTCCACCTCTCTGTTCCGTGTGTCCACCAGTGTTATAAGGTGTCTAAAATGTTAGATGCCCTTCTGAAATGCCAGCTACGTCTGCTTATAATTATATAAGGTATAACTTTTATGCCAAAAATATTCAACATTACACATAATACAGGTAATAATTTTAATGAAAAACTTAAAAACATACATTTCATAAAAATAAAAAAAATATCAAATGTTGATAATAAGAATAAAATTCAGTATGTAGTATTATTAAATTATTTTATAATATTACATTAATAATAATAATAAATTCAGTACATTGTATTATTCAATTATTTTATTTTATTGCATTAACAATAATAATAATAATAATCAGCATCATCATCATAATAATCATAATAATACAATTGAATAAATTAAGTACTGTATATTCTATTATAATTTTTTATAATTATTTGATTTTATAATATTACATCATTTTAATTTTAACTGGGCAACCCGATATCAAACCCTGACTCATGGTCCTTTCCTGTTTCCGCCCCCTTTCTCTCGATCACTTCGCTTCCCGTCCTCTCTTCCACTGTACTTTCGTGATAAAAAAAGAAACAAAAACACAAATAAAATCTTTAAAAATAATAAAAATGAATAAATAAATATATCCCCCATCCCTTCTCTGCTGTGATTGGACAGTTACTGTATTGACATGCCACATGATACGTGAAGAGACCAGATGCAAAATCCTATAAATATTAAATTATCAAAAAAATATCAATTAAATTATATAAAATGAATATCAGGTACTAGATATTTCAAAGACATTCTTCAAAGCTCTTGGAAAAGTAATATTTTAATGAATTTTCTCAAAAACACCAGTTCAATTTTTGCAACAAAAGTAAGGGAACAAAGCGAAACAGGTCCACATGTACGGGTGTGACTGGTAGGAGGCAGACGCTTGCTATCACATTCCCTGTGAGAGATTCCGGCGTTCCAGAATTGAGGCTGAGGTCTGGCACATGGACGCTCAGTTAATTTTACTCTCCATGCTTATTTCACTTGGAAGGCTGTCTGAGGATGTCAAATGTGATTGCTGACCATGATGGTTAGCATCCTTCGACCGCTGTTTACAAGCAAGTTTTCTATCAACCTGATCACTGGTGAATATCGTGGAGGCGGTTTCAAGGCTCAGGGGTGAAGATAAATATGCAAGGTCATGCTGTTTTAAGAAGAGTTACACAATAAAGTTAGGGATATGACATGCTGCTTGAACTTCATGCAAAGCTGCTAATATAGCTTGACAAAAACTTCTGTAGACAGACAGATGGAAAGAAAAGACAAGAGACAGAGAAACAGACAGACAGAGGCACATTGGCCGTGTCTCAGATGGCACCCTCAGCCCTTGTGGTCCTTCTTTAAGTCTACGTTTTGCTACACGGGCTGTTAATAGCAATAATCCGCTGTGGAGTCCAAGCAAGCACAGACCGCAAGCTGAAGTGCCATTTGGGACAGGGCCATTATAATGTTGACAGCTTTATGTCATCACCTCACCAAGCAATTTTTTACTTTAACGCTTTTCAAATTTGTGCTTTTGATAAAAACGCAGTTTCATTTGCATTGGGTTGGCGTTGTGGCTTTATCATGGCTCCTGAAAGAAGTGCAAATGTGAGGTTCCCAACAAATATTCTACATGAGCTATGCTTTATGTTCATGAGCTTACATATAGAAATCCAGTCCTATGCCCATCCGCATAGATAATCAACATGGATCATATATGCATAAGGATTTATAAGGTGATATCTAAATATATATGAAACACACAGCGTTATTCATTCAAACCAAACTAATAAGCTGATTACATGTTACAACATCTGTGCATCTCATTTGAGTCTCAACACAAACCAACACATGCACAAAGACATGTGTCCTCAGATGAGCTTGTAATTCCATGGATAAATGCTTTTAAAAAGCTAAGTTATATATATTTATTTATTTCCCCCACTATCTGTAGGATGCTTACTGTAATCTGATTATTTCTGCAACATCTGAGCATTTTTTCATAAATTCCCTTCTGCTTTAAAACATAATGCAGGTAAACACATCCAGCCATTCAACATCTACAGTAGTATTTTTTTACTAAAAGCAGAAAGTTTCCCTTGGTTGTAAATCCTGACCTCTGTGTCCTTCAAAGGCCCTATGATCGGTCACGCAGGTCTGAGATCAGGCGTGTTGAGACCATTGTGTTTCCCTGAACAGATGCCGGGTCATACTGAGGGGGACAAATATTTTTCGTCAAAATTTCCGAGGCGCAAAAAGGTTAAAACAAGCCATAAATCTGTGTAATGCCTCCAAATGCCACAAATCTGGAATAGCACATCTATTTGGCAGATGTTGGAACAAAACGATACAGTAAAATGGCGCAGGAAAATGTGGGAAAACATATTTTCTTTCTTTAGCCTCTTAGATGGCGTGCAGCTCTGTAGTAATGTGTTAAAGTGCAAAAGTGACACATGACTTGATTATACATTTCTGGGAATAAAGAACCTTTCATGCCTTAAAGAGAAAGAAACCATGTTTACTTTAAACACGGATGGTTACTCAATCAGCACATCAGAGTACCAGTAATGTAACATTTTAGCCATCTGTTAATAACCTTGATGCACTGGTGGAATAATAGCGGCGCATCTCTGAGATTTCTGAAACAAAGACAACGATCATCACCATCGAGTAAAAATGGAGTGTAAAGTGATCCGTGATCCGCGGGCTCCCCCGGCCCTGGTAAATTAAATGAGTTTAAACTTTTATGAAAGAGAGACACCAAATTATAGCTCAAATACTTCCATCGACAACATATAATTTTAAATTCACTAAGGAGATGCCTTTGCTGCCAAAGAGTGTGGTTTTCTTTTGAATGTTTTTCGCATATGACAGGCTACAATTATTCACTCAGAGTAAAATGTCGCTGATGTTTTTAAACAGACATGCGCCTCTCACCTCAATTAATCAGTCCAATGCATTTTCTGGAGTTTTTACCGCATTCATTCAAATTGTTTTCAGTGACATCTGAAGAGACGCTTACAATCACAATAACAACACAATAATCATATCAAATTTGTGGCGAGACACTGCCAGTATAATGGGTATACTTTCTAAGTCTATGGGTAATTTAATACTGTTCCAGTTTATTGGTGGATTCGTTTCAATTTCACCTAAACAGGAAAAGTGAAGCATTTGCCAAGAAACTTGAAGTTGGTCACCTGATAGTTTTGAGGTTCCCTGCTACATTTTTGCAGTTTAAGAACGTTCTGGATTCATCAGGATCTACTTTATTTCAGATGGTGTCAGAAGAAGATTTGGAGATCTGCCTTTCGCTATCTAATTTAAAGCGGAGAATTACAACAGCACATTCTACAAAAATAATTTGTCATATAATTGCTGAGATTGAATTGCACAAAAATGTGGGACCCTGTGTACATTGTGCGACAGTCATCACCTAAAAGCTGCATAAATACTGAGGTTTAAATAATGAATAATGGTACTAAAGCCCAGATTATACTAGCTCTCAATATAAACGTGATTTGGGGAGCTCGGCCCACTGGGCTCATGTCCATGGCTACTCCTGGTTTTGATTGATTGGAAGGGTGTCTCCCCGTTACATATAATGGCATAAACTCTAATTCTTTAAAGACATTCAAGAATGTTTCCCCCTCTTTTAAATTCACAAATCTCACTGACTGCTTGCCATTACCATCAACCTTTTCTTTATTCCAGCTTTCAAAGACCTGCGGTGAAATCTAAACTAGACGTTTAAGGGAATGGAACCTGATTGGTTGTAGCTATCCAGAAATGTTGTAAGAAATCCTCCTTCAGGATTAAAATCATTACGCTTCCAGTCTGGTCATTATGATATCAAGATGCTTTGTGGAACAAAAACAGCATTAAAAAACAGTTTTAGTATTAGGGTGTTTCTTCAAGTACGTTAACTATAGGTTATTTTTTATTTTACCCTTGGCACTTTTAAAATATGTAAGAGTATAACACAATTAAAAACTTTAATGTTATTCATATTACTGTACAAAAAGTAAAGTATAGTTATGTGTACGTTTTTTTTTTAGAAAGGAGACAAATGTTTAAGTGAAAAGAGTGCTTGACATGAAAAAGTGCCTGAAGTGCATCACATTTATTGTGTGTCATTTGTAATCAAGCTGTAACATTCTCAATTACAAGACACATTATTTGTGTGTATTTAAAGGAACAAAAATGAAACAAAAATGAAAAACCCTCAAGTTTTGGCCAAGAACTGCTTGTAACCAAACAGTTCCTAGCCACCATTGACTACCACAGGAGGAACACTTACTATGGTAGTCAAAAGTACCTCAGAACTGTTTGCTTACATTCTTCAAAATATCTTCTTTTGTGTTTAACAGAACAAAGAAATGTTCCCGCTATGGTAGTCAATGGTGGTCAAGAACTGTTTGAATACAGGCATTCTTTCAAATATCTTCCTCTGTGTTCAACAGAACAAATACATTTATACAGATTTAGAACAACTTGAGGGTGAGTGCTAAATAAAGACAGAATTTAAATTTTTGGGTGAACTGTCCCTTTAAAACAAAATAGTTTTTCCCCAAGTTATTTTTATTCCAAAATAGTCCACCACAGAATGCTTTTCTAACACAATACATAATTTTTGTGCAATATAAATATCATCTGTTGGGTTCAGAAAAGTTACACTTCATCTTCCTGTCATTCATGTAAATCTATTGTTAGAACACAAATAAAATAAATCAGCTAGAGTGTGAAAGTGTGTTTAAGGGGCCAAAAGTGCCCACAGTTAAGGAAAAAAGGCCTTTAAGCATATGGCGTGTCACTAGTGCCAAACTACTCTCACAAAAGAACCCGTCCTGCTAAAGATGCACAACAAAGAAAAACAGAGATCAGTGAGGTCACACTGAATACTAGTCTAGATTAAAGAAATAAAAAAGGTCTTCATCAACGGTTGTTGTGGCTGGCTGTTCAATTTCAGCACGACACGTCCAGAGGCGGCTCACCAACAGCAATCTGTCCCGTACATCTGTACCAGCATACTGAACACTGCCGGATTAGTTCAGATGTTCCTGTGGACAAGAGTCCCGTGCTCTGGAACTGCTGACACAGGTGGCGTCCTGCTCTCAATCCCGTCCTAAAACGGCTTTGCAGCTGCCCGTCAGAAAATAAAAAAAGAGGAGGCAGAAACATCTGTCCGGAGATTGCTTTTTTAAGACTGATTAATGGAAATAAAGCTGCTCCCCCAAATCCTCTACCTTGTCTAAGTAGTTTTTCCAAGTTGAACGTCCATGTGGTGAGATAAAAAAATGTCAGGAGCGAGGAGGTCTTGTAAGCCTGGGCTAAATCCTCGGACTGCTAGCTTAATGTGTGGCCGTTTGCCGTTGTAAGGTGTATTAGAGGTCACATAAATACTGCACGTCTGTGTGCGTTTTCAATGTTGATGTGGTTTGCTATTGTCTTGATGGCTGAGATCTGATAGCATTGTTTTTCGTGGAGAACGTAGCCAAAGCTTCTTTATTTGCACAGGCTGTGTTTGGTAAAATTTATTGTTGATGGGCTTCATATCACCAGACGCTTTTAAACAAAAAGGCTCTCACGCACATACTACCGTTGCCAATTGTATGTTTCAAGGCATTGCATTTATTTAATGCAGTTAACAAGTTTATTTCATCTGCAAATATATATTTGTATAGTGGGAATTTCTTTATTATGAGGCTTTGAATATGTCTGAAATGTCACAAACAAACAAAACGACAGTTGAAGAAAAGCTAACCAGATGACTAGTGGCTAAGAGCCGATAGTACATATTTTTATTTGGAGATTTTAGCGGCATCTAGTGAGAAGGTTGCAGATTGCAACTAATGGCTCACTCCATTTCAAAGCACTACGGCGGCTCTCACAGGACAAAGATGTTGTCAAGTTTCAAGTAAAGTTTTTCATAATGTAATTTTATCTTACAGTTCTCATACTGAAGACAAATCTCAAATTAATGGAAACATTTATGAATATATTCATTAATTACAGATATTTTGTATACATACACTATCTGTACTTAATATAACCAAATTGTCTGCCCCCAAAACACACTGTATTTCTTCTCACTGTAAAAAAAAAACAATCATCAGGGGTTAAGGGGCTTTCAAACATTTTAAGCCAGCTGTTCTCTCTCTGGTCCTCTCTATGAGGAAGCCATCAGGTTATTCAGTGCTGGTTTATTCATTATTGGTTCTTTGGTCCTTTGGAGAATTATTTAATGGTCTGAGCTCTCCTTAGGAGAACATGCTGGACTATGGACCTCCACAGGTGGAAAATGAATTAGAGGAAGTGCAGTTCATTCTGAAGTACATAGAGTTTTGATTGCAGCTGAGAGCTCTTTGTATGTGGTCTCTAATGGCCGCTGAGAGCCCCTGACTTGTGGAAGGTGTTGATGCAAAGCCCATATCGGGCTCGAGTATAATCACAGTTTGTTCATACACATTCTTCAGCCAGGCGTTTCACACTACACAGAAGAGTAACAGCAATGACAACATACAGGAATTTAAACCTGGTTGATAATAATAACTTTCATTTATTAAGGAAGCCCTTCACTTGCTCATGTATTTAACTGATAAATTACAAGATTAAAAGGTTGTTTCTGTAACTGTATTGTAAGTGGACCACCTACTGTACGCTACACCTAACTCAATACAGGGATGTTTATCAAATATCCTAAAAGCTTTGTCATCTTGATCTCCAGTCTGTCCTAATACCCCATTACAGATCTGTTGTAAAAGAAAATGTCAATATCTGTGAACACATGAAGAACGTGTTTTTGTTTAAAGGGATAGTTCACCCAAAAACAAAAATCTAATCATTTACTTACCCTCTTGACATTTCAAATATGTATGACTTTCTTCTGTAGAACACAAAAGAAGATAGTTCGAAGAATGTTGGTAACATACTGTAAAATTGTTGGTCATTTTGTCTCCATACAATAGAATTCAATGGGGACCGATGTTTGTGAGTAAACAATGACAGAATATTCCTTTTTTTGAATAATCCTCACCACACTCTACTGAATAACCTTTCTTTTTTCAACATGAGGTCAGTGATACACTCTTAAAAATAAAGGTGCTTCACGATGCCATAGAAAAACCTTTTTTGTCTAAATGGTTCCATAGAGAACTTTTAACATCTAAGGAACCTTTCTGTTTCATAAAAGGTTCTTCAGATTATAAAAAGGTAGGAAAGAGATGGTTCTTTAAAGAACCTTTGACTGAATCGTTCTTTGTGGAAAGTGGTTCTTCTATGGCATCGCGTAGTGTAGGAGGTGCTGAAAGGAACAGTTCACCCCAACATGATAATTTTCAGAAAGATGTGTTTATCTGACATAACTCATATGACATAATATGCCCAAGATGCTTGAGAAGTGCACTGTATTCACTAAAAGTGGCAATTACTTTTTCTTACCCCTTAATATGTTATTTGGGAAAATCTAGCAGCAGATGAATAGATGTGTTAAGATGGTCAGCGTGATTAGTCTGTATTTCTTATCTTCAAAACTGGACAGATCCACTCTAATCCGTCATCCATGATAATGTGTGCAACAGTTGAAGGACACACCGCCAGAGAGAATTATCCATATTTCTTCTTAAAAAAGCACTCTGGGACTTTTTAATGTCTATGCTTAACTGGCTGGCCCGTCACTCGCGATTACGCACAAAGCCCCTGACACATGCTAATTATACTCAATTTATCAACATTTGTTTGATTGCTGATGACACGGGTGTCACGAGCGGCGCTTTTTCTCATGATGTGTTCACTGTCTTCTCCAAATGAGCCGTTTTTTTTTTCCCCTGCAGAAAAGCTTCCTGTAACGAACGAGCCGGCCCTCAACGTCCTCATTTGTATACATCACCGATGTTCGCTCGGTCATCTTCAGATGTCAGGCAACTGGAAAAACAACACAATGCTCAGAGCACTTATCTAGGATGGAGACGTGGTCTCTTAGTGAAGCATGGAATAATTTAAAGTCACCAAAAGCAAAGATCCAGTGATGTAGAACTTCTAAGAGGAACCCAATTTGTTGCGTCACGATCTATAAGAGGTCACGCCGGCAAGGACTAGGCCGATATTGATTCACTGGTCAGACTTTGTTGTGATAAAGGAATCGGACCAGGTGGACTCCCGGGTGCATGTTTCTTTCTCTAATCCGCGTGTAAAACGGAAGTGTAAATGTTCTGCTTTGTTTAGAGTCACTAAGGCATACGCTCAGGGAAAATCCAGCGTGTTTCCCATTTTAATACCTACCTCCGTGAGGGTAACCAATCCCAGATGTGCTCCAGCGCAAAATACATTTTCACTCGCTTTAAAACGTTTTTTTTTCTCCCTTCTGACTCGGGGTCAATGACTTCAGTTTCAGCTGTAGTGGAAGCTAAATATAGATTTATTGAGAGCCACTAAATGACTTGTTTTTAAAGCATTTGTCACTGTGATCCTTAAGCGAACAAATATTTATGCATTTTTAAACAGGGATGTGTCCGGGAAAGTGGCGTCGCTCTTCCTGCGGCTGACGTGAGAACGCAGTTCACCGCGTGTCAGGTTTTACTAAATCATGATAATTGGTCATTTGAAAACAGGGAGGCATATACAAGAAAGAAAAAAGACCACTGAAGTTGAAACTCGGGCCTCCAACATCATCGGGTGAAATATTAGACAAGGCAACAACGATCATTTCTAAAGGGTAAAAAGGCAGCAAACGTCCTTCTGGAGGCGGCTGTAAACAAACCCACATCACATCACATCACAAACTGTGTGAGAAAGTGAGGACCAGGATGGAGGGGGCAGTAACGTGTGAATATGTAGTGTGTTATGATATCTCTGTATGGGGCCCCCAGAGCGATGTCCTCTCCACGTTTCGGATCACCTTGGGGGTCCTTGCATCCTGTTCTTCTCCAGCAGGGAGAGGTGGGAAGTTCCCGCGACAGGAAGTGGGTCTGTCAGATCTGCAGATTGTGGGGGCTTTGAGAAAGTTCGGGGTGTTTGGTTTGCCCCATGTTTTCCCATGAAGAAGAGCCTCAGGAAGATCTCATGAGCTGAGGATTTAGGTCTGTTTCCTTTTAAATGTTTTAGAACATCTTTGACTTTCTGATCAGATGGCTGTGACTGGTAAAAAAACGTCACTGTTTCTCTATATTATTATTTTGTCTCAACATCGCAAAATGGGTCGTTGTAAACTATATACCATTGATAAGCTTGTGTTTGTGTGACATAAAAAAATATATCGACTTCTGAGGTCACATTTTGAAATGCCTAATCAACTATTTTGTATACATGAGTAATGTAATGTCTTCTAATATATCTATGTACAAAGAAAGACAATTTAAGAGAAAAGAATAGAAACTACAGGGTGTGTATGAAATGTTTAACACACAAATGAGAAGACAAACGCACACACACACACACACATTTATATGTACAGTATATATGTACAATATGTATATCCATCCATGCTCACATTTAAGCACATTTTTTACTATCAGCATTAAATACTAAAAGGATATGAAATTAGGATCTTAGTGAGGCCTGAAGTCAAAAACCTGTAGCCTCTTTCTCTCTTTCTCAGCATCTTCACAGACTCTGACTCACTGTGATATGACTCAGCCTTTGGTTATCCTGATATTGATGTGCAGACTCATATCAAGGCTGCGCCCCCGGTGTCACCCTAAGCCCGACCAAGAAGTTACAGGCCTTAGTGCTGCATGCATGCACAATCCAGGGACACTGGACTAATAGTCTTGCACTGCTGGGAAAATGCCACGGAGGCATCTTAGAGCTGACCTCGAGACTCAAGCGAGAAAAAATGTCAAAAGAATTCAACTTACACTTGGAGAAAAACACAAAAAATAATATACTGTATATGAAATAAAGCTCATTTTTAATGTACACAATATCATATATTCTGGTATTAAAGGTCGAAAAAGGGTTTAAACATTGTATGGTGTCCATGTTTTTGTTACAAATTACGGTTATTACAGCACTGCAAATGTATAGGTTAATACTAAACAGATGTTATACTAAACAGAACATACATGGTTATTATTTGTCATTTACCTCTGTTAAATTACATTTATAAAAAAGGAGCTATTTGTTATTTGTAAGAAATGTACTAAAAGAAACATCTTTTCCTTGTAAATATATGTCTGAGGTTAGAAAACAATTAACTGGATCATCTTTTTTGGTTTAACCACACAAGCGTTACATGTTCAAATCTGGCTATTTGGTCCCTTTGTTTTAAAGTGAAATTCTATCATTGAACTTGTATGATATTTTCCTGTTAAAAACAAATGAAATAATCAAAGCTGATCATTTTCATTCTATGATAATACATTATGATCACTGGCTGTCCGGTTCAGGTGTAACTGTACAAAATGCCTTGTAACGTACTACAGAAAAGTGTTTAGGTGAGCCTTATGCAAAGAAAATATATTTTATAATATTTATTTGAAAATATATAGAATATTACATATTGTACAATATTACAATGATGAATAATAAAAAAGGAATTGCCACTAATATTGAAAAATAAAAGCAGTTTGTTCCGATATATGGAAATGTGTTATATACCATATTGCATTATATTTTCCAGTATATTCCCATGTTGTTGCTGTCCTTCTAAAACCTTGTATCTCTATAGTTTGTGATTTTATTTTTTGCCACTAATATTTATATTATTAGCCTTTTTTGCAAATTACCAATAAAAGGTATTACAAAGTGCTTGTCAACTTTGACAACACAGTATTTATCACTTAAAAAGTACAGTGCTTCCAGAAAAACTGTGAATATGGACATCTGAGGTTTCAGAAGGACAGCAAAAATATATTTTAGGTTCATAAGTGGAGAGCTGCCAATGGTGTTCCCTTACAAACACAAAGTTATTTCTAAACATTACTATAGTATTTGAAATACGTTTGTCAATATGCACATTTATGTGAAGAACTATGGAACACATAGCTCTGACATAAGGTCACAATGAGAAGGGTCAAGTTGCTCCCCGATTACCCAGAGTCCACTGTTCATAGTGTCACTGCTGTGTCAAAAGGAGAGCGCAACCCCTTGGGGACAGGACTACTGGCCATGTTTTAGCGTGTTTATTCGTGTGCATTTGTGTTCAGGAGGGCTCCTCTGTTTCCCCTCCCACTCAGGTCACTGGTAATGCACTCGTTGTACATCCTGGCCTCCACGTAGGGGGAAGGAAAAATAAATAGTAGCAAAAGAACGCGTCTGGGATCTGAGTGAGGAATGCAGCGGGGCATGGGAACAGCAATCGCCCACAAGGATACTTTGGCCAGCCATTAAACGCCACCTCAGCGTCATTACGGCACGCACACCCCACACCGGTCCCCAGTCCCCCTGCTATCACCCCAAGCATCAGCACTCATAGGGGCTTGAGAAAAAGCGTGTGGGCGCCGACTTCATTCGGGAGTGGGCAGGAACAAGCGGAGTCTCTGAACAACACCTTCTTCTCATTTGCTCTCTTTTCCTGTCCCTCTTTTTCTCTCTGTTTTTCTCACAAACACAAACGCACAGCCTTTCTAAATCTCTGGGGGGGGCTAGCAAAATCCTCAAGCAGGAAGGCCTAACTTGCGAGATTCAGACAGCCGGTTCGGTACTAAGGACAATTTATTTTAACCGTGGGAAGGGGGAGGGCGGTTCGGGTGTTGTTTGAAGGTTTAAAGATGACAAGGCCTAAGGTCCATTGGGGAGGTGGAGGGGGACACATCTTTCCCACGAAGAGCGAAGGCCGGAGGGGTTCAACTCTCCGACTTGCAGGAGCTGACGCACAGAGGAACGATGACTGAGAGAGAGCTGTGTGCAGGACGCTCATGTCAAGAGAGAAGAGGGAGGCAGATAAGGAGCACTGCCTCATTAGTTTGGCTTATGTTAACAGAACCGACAGTGGAGAGTAGAGAACAGGTCACATGGAGAACGCCGGTTTGATTTTGTACATGGGATGGATGGCAAAGGCCAAACACAACAAGTTCCTGAACTTTCCTTCTTGAGCATGTTGCACATGCTCTGCCGTGTTCGGAAGTCTCGAGGGAATCCGCTGAGAATAAATCGTGTCCCCTGACAGGGCAATTTATTTGCACGCGCTGTTTTAGTGTCCGACTCACTAAAGAAATTAAGCAAATGAGATGATGACAGAAAACTTCCATTGTCGTTAGAAAATATGTTTACAAAATACAATATCATTCAAAGTTTTTGAAGAGCCGCAATCCTGGGTGATTTCTGCAATGTAAAAATAGTCAGTTGTATCCCTAGAATGTGTCTTTCAAGTTTCAGCTCAAAATACACCACATATCTTTCATTGCAAGATGTTGAACATGACCATTTGTGGCTGCAATGGAAAACGTGGCGTTTTTGTGTACGTCTCTTTAAATGCAAATGAGCTTCTGCTCCCCTCCCCGTATGCAAAATAGGAGGTAGAGCGCTTACACATGTGCTTTGGATGACATCAAGACAAGCAATATAGCGGAAAGCGGAACGGTCTCCTCACGGCCTCCTTTTATGTTCCATTTTACATCCAACAACAGCACATATTTGTTGTTTCTTGGCTAGTGGCTACATCTGCTATTGCCTGAAAATGGTTGACAAGTGTGTCTCTGGCAAGGTGGGGACTACGCGCTCATAAGGTCTGTGAGCGGTCATGGGCAGGCGTAAACAATGTGAGATCAGATTGTTAGGGTTTCCTCAACAGCCTGTTTTGTGTCACTGTTGTAGATTACAAAAAGAAGAATGGATGGATTTGTATAATTACAGGGTGTTTCTGCACACACGCTGGCGACTCAATTTCTGATAAATAAACATTTAAAAGTTTTCTAATGAAAGTATAATATTTTGGCATAATTATCATCATCATATATAAATACTTTTAAGAGCATGAAAACATTTCAGTCAAGTCTTTTATAAGTTTTGAATGGTATTATATATACATCACACACAGATTTTAATGAGATTTTAATGTTCCTTATGGGGTGGGGGAGGTGTCGCCATATTTTTCCTAGAATCAAACGCTGGTCACATTAAAGGTATTTGATATCAAATCAACAAGAGCAAACAAGGTCATCATTCTTACGCTGCAAATCTCAATCCGTCTGTCCTGTAAACATTAACTGTTTTAGATGCCATTAAACATACGGCTTAAAAGATGGCAGATTAATATTGCCATTTTGAGACATGAGAAATGCCGAAAGCAACACTGCTATGTCAACACAGAGCTGCTAAACAAATTCCTTTAGTTGTGTTTAGACTACAAGTTAATTAATAAATTCTTAATTAAGTACAAGGTACATAATTATTTCATAAGCAGTGTAAACATAATTTCACTTTCCATTGCAAATGTTCACTGCGCTGCTCGTAGTAAATTTTTTCTAGCTACAGGTTGGTTTAATTATGCAAATGCACGCCTAGTTTGCACAACCTAGGCTTTGATGTTCTCTAATTGTTGAGATCATCAAAGGCAGATTTGCCGTTTGGTGTGAATAAATGTAACACTTTCTTCATTAAAGGGAGTCGTATGTTAATGAAGGTGGGATTGATTAAATATGGATGAATCCTGGAATGTTTAACAGGAGCATTTGTTTCACCATTGGGACTGGAGAATGAAGATGGTTGAAATAACAGTGAAAATGAGGGAAGATCAGACGCAGACTAATCTTTTCCTTGGATATTTTCCTCATTTGGAAAAACTCCTGCAGGAGTTTGCTTGTCCGTAAAAAAATTTGTCGGGCATGTTCAGAAAAATTGTCCGACAGCATAGCTACTATGAGTGTTGCTCTTTGACCTTTGACCTCTGGGTGTGCTAGCAGTAACGGGAATCCTGTATTAATAAAATAATTAAAAAAATCATAGAAACTTCTATTTAAAAGTTTAGGATCACTTACTTATACTTTGTTAATATTTTTCCGACATTTTATAAGGATAGTGAATTTAACAAAACTATGGAATAACACAAATGTACTTAATTTTGTTGTGACTAAAAATTCTAAAATATTTTTATTTTTTTTATTTTAGCCTTTTCAGTGTAGTTACAACGCTCGTAGAAAATCTGCCATATTCTATTATTACCTGTTACTATTGTGTATGGTGATGATACATACTAATTAGCATGTTTGTGATGTCATCGCAAAATACAACCATTTACTCTCTGAAGTGTATTTTAATACAACTGAAAACCCAGTAAAGCCGAAATCATTTTCATATTTAACGTTTCTGTTGTGAGACATAAAATAATAATTATAGAAAAAAAGTTTATGTTCATTGACCTGTATCACAAAGCCAGTTTCAGTTAAGTTTGCGTTTAGTTTGAGCATATACGCTTAGTTTTTGTGCTCAAGAAGGTGGATTTGTATTGAGCGGGTTTCGTCGCCATGGTAACTTAGACTACACCTATAACCTGCTCTAGGGGCCAGTTGCATAAACGTAGCTGCTAAGTTAAGACTGTGTCTTAACAACTAGTCTCATTGACTAGCAATTATTTATTTAGTCTACGTAGTTTATGCAACTGGCCCCGGGTAGGTTTTATTCTGGGTTAGAGATCGCAAACCAAAACTGGACCGATCAGCTCTGAGAAAAGTGACGCATATATCTTACGCTGTGAAGCCACTCCCCCATTAAAAGTAATGGAGCATACATATTATCTTTAGATCTTTTTGTAAACCTTTATAAATCATTTAAATTCAGTTGATTCTGTTTTGATATAGTCAGTAGCTGCCTTCTCAAACTTTCACTGCAACAGTGTTTATTCCTGCCCTGTAAATGTGTTTCAATTCATTACATTTTTTTCATAATGATCTCTTCATCTTTCATTCAAAAGTGAATTGCACTGATACTCGCGAGAAGTCAATCAAACTGATGATGCTTTAAATGTTCCGTGTGATTGGCTGTTTGCCGCACGTGTCACACTTTCAGGTGAAGACGCCTCACAAAGTCTGGATCAAACCTGAGCGTTGTGCTACAGCTGAACCTGATCTAAACCAAGTTGTGTTTGTCTGGTTTTGTCAACTCAAAACTTACTCTGCAACTCAGTGTTTCTTCACCTCGTGTGATATAGGCCACCTATGTCCAGTAACAATACTGCTTGTAAACGCTGTTTTCTAATCATTCATTCATTCATTCACTTACAAGTAACTTTCAGCAGCTGTTTGGTCATGAATGTGCAGTTTCTGCCGCTCATTCAAATGGAGAAGACGCGGAGAGATATTTTTCCACTCACTGAGATTTAGGGTTTATCCAAAATGATGCTAGTCACTATCGCTCTCTGAAGGAAAACGTCTGTGAACGCCGCACCACTGGTTTGTGTGCGCCTGTATGAGTATGAGAGCATGCGACGCGGGGGTCTGATTGAGTGACACATGCATGCTTTGCAAAATCAAATCCAGAAACAACGCCACAAACAACGTTAGAGATCGGTATGTTATTATGTAAAGTAAAAAGCTTTTCTGTTCGTCTTGAAACTATGGTGAAACAGCTTAGATGTTGGCGGGCCTTCATAGTCTAATGCCTTGTTTATTCACGACCGTGTCTCCGCACCGCGAGTCTCCGATTATTCTGCATGAGTTTTCCTGAATGGACGAGGCGTTTATGAGTAATGAATGGGAAACATGCGTCTTCACAATCGTGTTCAGGGCAGGGGTACCTCCGACTGCTAATGATCAGGTTCTGATGAAAGGAAATGATTGGATGCTACCAACTCGACAAAAAGGGGAATTACAAATTGCCCTCATTGTAATCCGTCAATATGACGATTTTTCCGTCACTGCTGAAAAAATCTGTCAATGACGGAGAATTTTCGGTTAAAGCTTAGAATTTGCGAAATTCTTCTCTTCAGGTCTCACCGTGGGTACTTTTTAGCAGTATCTATTGAGGGCATTCTTTGTTTATTTATTTTTGCACAATTGTATTTTTCCACGTATCTACTTAAAATGTTGACACAAATGCATTCAGATTAAAAAGGTTATGAGAAACATTTTAGTCAAGTTACCCTAAACTGTACATCTGTAATGCTATAATATAAACCCATAAATAAAACACTGTGGGCTGTTAGCGAAAAACAAATAACCGGTGTAGACCACCAATCCATGACCTGTCAATTCAAAAGGCTTACAGTAAATAGCTGGGGTAAGAAACCTATAAAAAAGGATCTTTAAGAGCAGAGTGATGTGTGCATTAGGCATGTTGGTTAAGTGCGTCATAACACGCAGATAAGCTGGAGACAGATGGGTCTGTGTGTTTACCATTGTTGTCCTGTATGCAATTTGATAGATACAAATATTCCCTGTACTAATAGGCTTTTTGCACTTTTTCTGCATTTGGACTCATGACATTCGTGTGACCTCACATTGTGAACGTTACATAAACACACAAAGATGTGCTACTACAGTATCTGTGGGGTCGAAAGCAGTGAATTTCGATGAAACCACTTTGATAAAACCACTTTCCCACATTAGTAATTTGTGAGACTTGTACAAGGTCTGCGCATGACATTTTATTAATAGCCACGTTATTTTTCCCACGTACCTCTTCATCTGCAACCTACAGGGCAAGTCTACAATAACAGACTGCAATTATCTCCAAATGCAGATAAAATACTAAATATAATTGACACAAACTAAACCGATGCCATAAAGGCAGATATGCGTTCTCAATCTTGGCCCGTCCCCACGCTTGTTGGATCTGGATACGATCTCATATTTCATTTACTCGTAAGATCAGATAAGGATTCATGGTCGCACTCTACAGTTCTGTTCTATCTCACGCAGGAAAGAAAAATCACCTGTGCCACAACCTTCCACCAAAGTAATGTGGGACAACTAGAAAAGTGTGATAACAGATATTATATTTCTGTGAAAATGTCTACGGCCAAGCCTTCACAAGACAAATGTCCTGCTTTCATGAACGTTTATGAGCGGAATGTTTCTGTCGGCTTGTATTTCTTTTTAAGTGCAGGGGGTGTTAAATGTCCTTACAACACTCTCCTCACCCCACCGGGAACTTGATCCTCATACCTAACAGCCAGTTGTGATACATCATGGATTTGGAAACATAAAAGGGTCACAGTTTACATTGAAGTATTTATGTTACCGTGTTATAGCTTAAACATATAAGGGTTGCATTTATAAAATGCGTTCGAAATAATTATTAGAGAGCTAACTGAAAGGAAAGAGTAGAATTGTCAAAATATTTCAGATGAACTGTTCAGAAGGAGTTAGGGTTAGATGTTAGATTGGAGAATGGTTGTGTTTTCATACCTGAGTTGAGGTTTCTTTATGAAAAGTAATGTTTTCTAGCAATCCTGTTGATGTTCAGGTCAAAATGATTTTTTTCCACTCTGAGGGAATGCAACTTTTAACATCTTATCAGGTTGGTGAAGAACAGAATGACCGAGATAAACTGTTATTTTCTTAGAGCGTGAGAATAGTGAAGTTCTGCCACATCACTTTCATACATACTTTTTTTTAAACAATAATAAGACATTTTTATAAAAAGCTAATGATCTCTAATGACTTTAAATGAATTAAAACCTCAATGTCAGATTTGTCAAGTTATTATACATCTTAAAAAAATTGTTTGAGTTATTTTCAACCCGGCAATGGGCCAAAAAGGACAAACCCCACGATTGGGTTGTAAATTGACCTATGCTGGGTTGTTTAACCCATTGTTGGGTCAAATACGTACATTTCTGGGTATAATATGATGTAACCCAATGGCTGGGTCTGTCCCTTTTTATCCAAAGCTGGGTTGAAAATAACCCAGCATTTATTAAGAATGTATAACAAATTCAAAAGATGTGGAAGAAAACGGATAAACACTTCAAACTTCAGAATTCTTTAGGACTTGTGTCACCCAGCTGAAGAGATAAAGACAGCCTCCTCCCTGCTCATCTTCTGTACCTCTGTCCCACGAGACAGTTTAAGGTGGGTGGGTAGGCACAGGAAATTCTCCAGATGCTCGGCGTGTGTGTAAATCGAAAACGTTTGCTTGTGGAATGTAGTTTTTAATACAACTCAACCTGAATTCCCCAAATTAATTCATGAAATGAAATGAATCCAACATCCTGATTTAAAGTTTTTCCTAGATAGTCAAATAATGTTTCTCGTGGAATACATTGCTTTTAAAGAGATATTAAGTCAACTAACATCAAAGAGCTTGACTCATGCTTATACAGTATATGAAATAATGTTCCTTTATGGAGAACATTATCTGATCCAAAACGGCCCCCGGTCACGGCTTCTCAATCTAAATGACATTATCCGCACTCTGCTCTGTACTGCAGAGCATTGAGGTGTCTGAAGCATTACTCAGAAGTGTCCAGAGGGGGAAACAGACACAGTCCAGTGACATGAAACAGCCTAATTGCCTGGGCCTTTCCTATCTCAGGGCAGAACTTCAGTCTTTTGCTTACATTGCAGCGCACACACGGGCCTTTAACTTGAACCTGAGGACACGTTTGGGAGTCTGCTTGTTATCTGTGTGTAATGTAGACTGAGGAATAGAATGTTCAGCTTTTAAAGGTAAGTGACGCTCTAAAATACATGAGGTCACCAAATCTGCGTGTGTGTGTTGTCTCATAACGTTCTTTTAGCAGCTGCATGAGCCGCTCTTCATATGTTTTGTGTCTCCTGGGACTGAGTGTGCAATTGTCATCTCTCTCTCTCTCTCTCTCTCTCTCTCTCTCTCTCTCTCTCTCTCTCTCTCTCTCTGCCTCTTTCTCTCACACACAAACACACAAATCTATCTAAATGAGGACATTACATACTGTATGTGAGTTCTATTCTTTTTATACACAGCGATTATAAACACTAACTCACACTTTAAGCCTAAGCCTAAAAGAAAATGTTTTGCTTTATTTTAATTTTTACAATTGTTAAAAGACAACTGTATGTAAACAATTTTTAATTTCTAACAAATGATGACAATGCCAAGAGAAGGTTTTGATCAGATTTGTCAGGTTGTTATCACTAACAGGTACAAATTTGTGGTTACAAAAATATATGGTTAAGTACACACACGCACATACACGCATGCACGCACACAATTTAAAACATTTTACAATAAAATCTAATCGATCAGAAAAATAGAATTACATGCTAAAAATGATCAGCAAAATAATAGTGAAACACATAGTGAATCAATATCAATAGAAATCAATAATGAATCATGAAACATTTCAATACAGTTTGAAATTACATTAACATTTGATATGCACAAAATCAAAAATATAAATGTGAAACTTTGAGATGAATTTTGAGTCTTTAGGGCCTTTAGATGACCAAACACCCATCAACTTCAATGCCCCTGAAACTAAAAATGATAAAAGTTTCTCTTCACATTAACAGGGACCTTTTAAAAAGTATGTATTTATTTACAAGCCAAAAAGCTAACTTTCAAATTATTCCACATGCACATACAACTAGTTAAGCCTGTGCAAAGACTGCCATCCAGACAGAGTTCAAAATCAATCCCTAGTGTCGTGGTCCACAGGGAAGCTGTCACCAGCATGTGAATCTGACTGTCACACCACGGTCTGACCTGTGTCAGGACTAAATCCATAGGGCTGATGTCAAACTCCTCAACACTGCCTGCTGTCAGCTGTGAGACACTGACATGGGGCAAAATCACTGATGCAAATCCTGCCCTCAAAAGAGATGTACAGTATATGGGAATTGAATATTGACAGTACAGCACGAGGCCACAGTGCATGTGGCTGCGAACAGAAAGAGGACAGACTCTAGTTCCAGTCACATCTGCTCTATTTTCACTTCAATTTGTTACAGTAAGATGTTACTGTGTCTACAGTAAGCTGAGATTTACATAAAAGCCTAGCAAGGGGAGCCCGGGTGAGCCAAAACATAGGCTAAATGCTAAAACGTATTTTTCTCAACAATACTTAACACACAATACAATCACCTACAGTACATTTTAAATACAGTTGTGTCATAAATGTGATTGTCAAATACATGATATAACGTGCTAAATTCAGATTCAGCAAAAATGGAAAACAGACTGTGAGCCATGAGAGATGACATCATTCGGACAACACCCAACAGTCAAACAAACATCATTACAGGACACCCGAAACCTCACGTATCTCCAAGAAGCTTTTGTTGGGATGCAAAGACTTTATCTGTCAAAGCACAACACAGGATGACCGCACATCGAATCACCATGGCAAAACAATTGCTAACAAAAGTGAGACAAGGAAAATATTTAAAATGTGTGCGTGAGTTTTCAGATGCCTTCATTATGAGGTCAAAAGACTGCTGGACCAAGTGTTGTACAAAGGATGGAAACGGGGTGAAAAAACATTACGCACACCTCCGACAAATTTGGCTACTCTAATATCATTATTTGAAACGAGGCGAAAATGAATAAGGAGCATGCTTTTCAGCTAAGTAATGGAACTCTGACCGTACTCTGTTTATATGGTTAATTTGTAGCTGTTGCTTTTGTTGTTTTGTCTTTATTAGCTTACCTAACATGATAACACATTCAAAAGCAATTTTATTAAAAAGGATTAATGTGATTGTACAATGTTTCCAAACAAAACGAATTATATTACTGCAAACCCCCCGGCCTCTAACACACATCCTGTTAAAGGGACAGTTCACCCAAAAATAAAACTTCTGTCATCATTTGCTCACCCTCAAGTTGTTCCAAACCTGTATAAATTACTCGAACACAAAGGATGACTTTTGAAAGAATGTTAGCAATCTATAGTTCTGGGGCACCATTGACTACCATAGTAAGAACAATTACAATGGTAGTCAATGGTGCCCCAGAACTGTTTGCTTTCCTGCATTCCTTAAAATATCTTCTTTTGTGTTCTACTATGGTCAATGGTGACCCAAAACTGGTTTAGAAACATTCTTCCAAACATCATACATATACAGATTTGGAAAAACTTGAGGGTGAGTAATTCATGAGAGAATTATTTTTTTTTTGTAAACTGTCCCTTTAAGTCGAGCACTCTTTATCATGGGAAAGTATAAAATAGCAATTTTCCCACTTAAACATCCCTGTTTTCAACGGGTGATTCAAAGATCCCTTATCTAAACAGGGTTTCATCAGTTCAAAAATAGTCACTGGTGGAAACGCTGTTTTTCGGCTGAGTCACCGGCAGTGTTGACGGTAACCTTGATTCAGATTAGGTAAGGTGGAGCAGATCTGGCGTGTACTGTACCTTATCTCTTCCGCTAATTTACTTATGCAGCCAGCGTTCCGTAGAGAGCTTGCCAACCGTAATCACCTCATTAGAGCTATTTGATCTAATGGCTCCCAGCTCCACTGCAAAGTTGTTTATTCCCTCGACCCTCCAGCTTATCTACCTTGTTGTTTTTATAAATCTTGAAGGCAAAATGAAGGTGATTCGGGCTTTGCTTCCTGTTTGTCTCATGTAAGGGCTTACAGGGTGGTATGAGCACATGAAAAATGTATACAAATACTGTATAGCGGCTGCTACTTCATTTTTAGAAAGTTTGCTGAATCACAATAACCCCTAAGCAGACAGTCACTAACTAACCATCTTTGTCCTCTATAAGTCCACAAGATGTGTTTGCACCCGTGCCAACGAACCTTCTAGGATTTGACAAAACCAAATTTTTTCCCTCCCAGAACTGGATGATCTCTGTAAATACAGAAATAAATAGAGAAACAACCTCAAACAAATAAATCCACTTTTAAAGGCGCTCTGGCTTTAAACAAAGCAAAGGATCAGATGCATGGTGAAGATGCCAAGCGAAAGCAGCCACAGGCTGTTGTTTGAAAAGATGGCTTCACTTTTGTTCCAGATTTGCTTTCGCTTCAGTTCTGTCTCCTCCTGTGTCAGATTTGCAGTAAAGATATGTCTTGAGATTTAGGCAACAGCTCAAAGCTCGAGTTATAACATAGTGTAGCGTCATTTGAATAAACAACGCCTGAAGTACGGGCAGTTGGTCTTATTTTGTTAATATAAACTAAATATTTTAGCAGAGAAAATTAGCCAAAAGATGATTGTGTGATTGAAATCGGTAACACTTTACATTAAGGTTCCCTTCATAAAGCATTTATAAATGTGTTCATTAATGATTAAAGTTATTTACAAATGCATTATAAAGCAGTTATAACTGAATAAATAAAAAGGGGGATTCTAACAAAATACCTGCCAAAGAGTGAGCCATTTTTAACTCGCATGTTATAAATGCTTAATAAATGTATTTATTCATTATTTATTTTCAAAATAGGCTGTCAGACGGGAGACTGTAGGGTGTTATGCTGGTTTTCTTATTATTGTATATTTCATATCTTATGTCACTTTTCAAACTATGTTGCTTAACCGATTCCGAATGTCTTACAGTGCCCTCCAGAATGCCTTCAGATCATGATGCTTATCCAAAGCAGTTTTTTCTTGCTCACCAAGATAAATTCATCAAACTTTTGATCACGTTTTAACAATAAATGCACAAAGGTTGTTGTAAACTTGTTTGTTTAAGATGTTTTATTAATTATTTAATTACTTCAAATAGTTAATCAAAACCAGAAAACATTTATTTATTATTTATTGTAAAAAAAAAGCTTGCTCACAAGACTACATCTTTGATGTGAAACATACATTTAGAACAGCCCATGAAAGTGCACTTTAAAGAAAAATGTAAGAGTTATAAATGTTAGCAAACCATGGGCCTTAATATAGTGAATTCATGTGAACCATTTATTAATGTTGCATTTTCACAGGTTACTAACGTTCATAACTCATGAATAAATGGTTCACATGTGATCACTTTACATTAAGGTGCATTTTCACAGGTTACTACATTCGTAATATATGGTTCACATGAATCCACTATATTAAGGCACACTTTCATGGTTTGCTAACATTTTATAACTCTTAACATTTATAAGTTATGTGTTTGAAGATGTGAATGAATGCTTCAAAGGCATCCACTTTTTTTTAAAGTGCACTTTCATGGGATGTCAATACTTATAAATATATGATTCACATCAGAGATGTAGCCTTGTGAGCAAGCATTCTGTTTCCACAATAAATAATAAATAAATGTTTTCTGGTTTTGATTAACTATTGGGAGTAATTGAATCATCAATAAAACATCATAAATAAACAAGTTTACGACTACCTTTGTGCATTTAGTGTTAAAACGTGATCAAAAGTTTGATGAATTTATCTTGGTGAGCAAGAAAAACTGCTTTGGATAAGCATCATGATCTGAAGGCATTCTGAGGGCATCGTAAGACATTCAGAGTTACAAAAGTTATGAAATATACAATAATAAGAAAAACCAACATAACACCCTACAGTCTCCCGTCTGACAGCCTATTTTGCAAATAAATAATGAATACATACATTTATTAAGCATTTATAACATGCGAGTTAAAAATGGCTCGCTATTTGGCAGGTATTTTGTTAGAATCCCCCTTTTAATTTACGCAGTTATAACTGCTTTATAATCCATTTGTAAATGACTTATTAATGAACACATTTACAAATGCTTAATAAAGGGAACCTTAATGTAAAGTATTACAAGAATATTTATAACATCTGTGTTATCTTGACAACCGATAACTTTGGATCTCAACGTGAAACATGAAAATGAAATAAGAAAGTATACAGTTCACATCAGAGTTATTGTATTATTTTACAATTTTACACCCTAAGGTGAATACAGCCCCTACGTTCGTTCTTGAATTATGAACCACTGCTTTGAGTCTGTTCGGTATTTTATTATTATGATTATTAAAGTGAAGTTATCATCAAAACATCATGCTCTTAACAGGCATCACATCACAAGACTAGCAGTGAAACAACAGCAAGTCAGAGGGCTGGTTCTTTACTTAGTCTCAAAGACCTTGGGGCATAGCAGTTTCACTTCTTGGCATGGACCAGGGATTTCAACCCAAACAATAGCCTCAAGGCTCACTTATTTGTGGGGATGAAATCAACTCAAAAACAACTACCGAAGAGGTGGGGGGTGGGCCGGGGGGAGCCTATAGCGCTTTATGACTCATTACATAAGCACTTAGCAACATGAATATTCCTCAAATACCTGGCATTGCGGAGTGTAATCTGTTTACGACGACAGGACTAGATGTGCCCGGCTTGTGTGGCAGGTGTTTCTGCATTAGCTTCTGTTACAAAAGATTACGGAGGCAGTGATGGCAATCTTGGCCGTGAAAGAGAGGAGGGGGGAAACGTTTTAGAAATGGCTTAATCCAAGGGTTAGATTACCCACAAGGTACCAGCTAGGTAGACATCAAAGGCCGTCCCAGCCCACTCAGTGATATTGAAATGCGTGTTCCCGCTAAGCTTGAATGGAAAGCATCGCCGGAGGTTGTCAGCTTGGTTTTGGGAGAAGAGAGACAAGAGCGAAGCAATCCTATTCACTCTCCTCATCACACTGTTTCGCTGCACACTTTGCGGCTGTGCTTAACGCTTTGTTGGGCTGAATGAGCGGTAGATTTTTGCTCCCATTTCGGAATCTTTTGAATCCGTTTTGTTTATTGTAACCATGTAGAGATAATTTTCTTTTGCTTGAATGTTCCAGAATTGCTGGTGTACCTGTTCGTAATCCAAGTGCAAGAAGAAAGTCAAAAAACAGCTCTTGCTTTAGGCAAAATCATGCAACTTTAATGCAAAGAGTGAAAAATCGTAGTTTTACAAAATTTCGGAGCTCTTGCAACACCACTTGTCCAATCAAATTAGACAAAAAATGTATAATAAGCAACAACAACTCTGCCTGTCAGTAAAATGAACTAAAGTTAATGTTAATGTTTTCTAATAGCTCCAAATTTGAGCACATGTACTCTGTGGGTTTGCCTTTCGAACTCTTTCGAGCGCTGAACGTGTGGACCCTTTTGGCAACTGTGGTCAGTTCACATGACCAAAAGGTCCTGGCTAATTTCAGTCAAAGTCCTTAACAATGGTGCTCTCTGACAACGCTCAGGTTGTTATCTCCAAGTGCCCTTAGAGTTGTGTCGCTAGCAGAATGCCTCTTTGGAAACAGCGTATGAATCAGCCGCTCTGTTAACTTACACACAGACACCGTCCACAGTGCCCCCTTTACTATTTGGAAGGTCGCACGAAACCCCCCTGAAGCCCTGAACTGTGTCATCCGTCACTGTTAGCCTGGAGTGCCGGGTCTCGTGCTTCTGGGAGACGTGCCACTGTATAATGACTAGAGAGACTCATAGACGCTTACTGTCAGACTAATCAGCTATAATCGCTGCACAGTAGTTAATCGACAAAGGTCACGCCTAGGTTAGGGACTGCCGCTGCTAATGGTTATAAATGTAGAGTGTGTCTTCTTTTTGATGTTTCGAATACATCACAACAAGCTATGCTTATCATAACCAATGAAGTAATGGGTTTGGGAATGGATAGCTGTATTGGAAATCTTGAATACATCATATAAAAAATTATATTTATTTATTTGTGTGTGTATATATATATAAATGTTTTATGTAGATTAAAGGTTATAAATATATTCATGAAGTGACATGTAAAACCTGCAACTCGCTGAGATCTGCAACCTCTCTGCACGTCCCACCAGTCGTCTCATTTAGACAGGAGAATGTGTAAGCCTGCATCGCTCTGTTTGTTCAGTTTGTGGTTTCACTTTAACTCGTCCCGTGAGAGAACCTTTCTCAAAAACGTAAAACTTACAAGACATTCTTTATTTCTATATTGTAAGCTAATAGCGACTTTGGCTAAGTTCTTTGTCAAAGCATTTTTCAAGTGACTGGGTTGTTGAAAATAGTTTTTTTATGTTTTGTGTTTTTTATGTACACCACCATGCAATAATGTACAGAAAAGTTCGGAGGAATATGTAAGGGATAATCCACGGCGAGCCGTGCATTCCAATCTGTGAAGGCCAAGACCGCGGCCACACCTGCGTGTTTGCAGTAATGTGACAGAATAGCCAGTGATAATAATATTAGTTATTCCTCTGATTGGTTGTATCACAAGCAGTAAACTAAATCACGCAAACTTTTAAAGTAGGTCTATCAAAATATATTTGTTATCAGTCAGCGTGAAAAGGAAAACGAACTAGTAGGCTATCAGTGAATATTAATTCATTTAGTTTTTCTATTTAGTTATTTTATTTATTCGATTTCAGTATATGTATTTCTATGTTGTTTTTGAAATGTTTTGTTTATTGAAACGAAACTGTGCACGCTTTTCCATTAACAGTAAAGTCAAGATCAAGAGCCTGGTGCTGTGTGAGGTGACGGCCTGTAGGCTAAACTATAACATTTCTGTTATTTAAACTTGGCGATGTGAAATGGAACTGTAATGCGGTCAGCAGACCTGGAACACCTTCATACTGTAGGTGTGCATTTACTGAAAATTAATGCATACCCTTAGAACGTTTGTCAACCAATCGGATTGAAGCATTCAACAGCCCCGTGATATAAACTGTTTTAATGCACACCTTCCAGCCAATCAAAATCTAGTATTCAAACAGACCATGGTATAATTAACAATATTGTTTTATTTTTTGAACAAATTGATCCCTATAGATGTTTCATCGGATGTGGGGGGCCTGACTCGCAGTTAACTTCCAGATTGTGTTTGGTTAGTGTCTACTAGGCCCGTAATACGCTATTACTATTTACTATTTATATTTTATTTTATTTACGTTAATATTAATTTGTATTATTATTTCATTGTATAACAATTGAATTAAATCAACGATTTGTTGAATTTTGTTCAACAAAATGTTCATTTTATTAAATAAACAATTTGTTAAATGGCTCCTGTAGTTTTGTGGCATTTAAAGAAACCCTATGAGACATCTAGCGGTTGAGCTTGGTATCACAGTCTAAATTAAGAATATTGGAGAGACAAGTTTAGCCAAATGGTTCGGTTTCTTTTGCTTGTTATCAGAAATAATCTACAGTCAAGCACTCTATTGTTTGTAAATGTGTACCGGAAGTTTACTGCAGCTCACGAACGTGCGCATGTGCAGTAATGTGGAAGAGAATATAATGTATGCATATCCTGCTTTGCATTGGAAACTTTACAAAAATGGCTTCTCATCAAGTATTTCAAGTTTTTTTTTCAGGGCCGGCTCTAGGGGTTATTGCTCCTCCAAATTTTCATTGGGCTCCTCCTAAACTGTCCAGTTGAAAATAAAAAAAATATTATATTACATAATTATTTCAAGTAATATCTAATAAATAATGATGAGTCAAATCACAGATTTTTTTTTTTAATTACTATATTACTAAAAACTTTTGCTCGCAACCAGAATTTCATTGCCCCCCAGTCCAGCTACACTAGTACTGGGCCAGAGTTTGCTTTTCCTAAAGCGGAAGACATGACACAAGGCAATTTGTTGTAGTAGAGTTTCACATTCAGTTCTTTACATTTGTTTTCCATTAACCTGGTAACCTAAGGATGAGTGTAGGATGCATGCACAATTCATTTGATAAAATACACACATGATACATAATACAACTGTACATATTCATATATTTACATACACTATGATGTTCACTCTGTAAGTACAGTGTTACAGTGCTGTTTTTATGGCTAACAGCAGTTGACTTTGGTGCTGTGCTTGCTCTTCTCTCTCTCTGGTGTGAAAGGCTACAGATATTGACTGGTCAGATATTAAAGCTTCAGCAGGTGTCCTGTGGCACTGTAGAGACGGACTCAGTCTGAATGCGCTGAATTGATCGCTTAAATAAAAAGAGCCCTCGTTGTGCATCAATAATGCATTCTCTTTATCTGGGTCACCATACTTCCGGAAAGAGCAGTCGCAATACATTTTTATCTGTGCTGTGCGGTCAAATTCATAAACGGATAAATCTTTAGCACTGCAAAAACATTCCGATTTTTTTTTTGACCCTGCAAATATTGTTGGTAGAATTAGCAGTGCTCTCTTTATGCAAAACAATTACCTTAATGTATTTTCTAGGGCTGCCAAGGTTTGCTTCATTGACTTAAAGTAAGTTATATTACATGTTATTCCAATTATAAAGTTATTAAACATTATATATATTTATTTAATTTCACATTTTAGGATTTTGATACTTTGTGTGATTTCTTTAAATATAAAAGTCAATGTTTTAGACAAATGTTAAGTCACTGTCATTTGCAATCTTTGTATGGGGAGATTTAATAATCAATGAAGCGCAACAACAATGAAATATTATAAAACATACTAATAATAAAGAAGGTCATTTTTACATACTCTTAAGAAAAAAAATCTGAGAAAAATAATTTGACTGAGAGTAACCACATTTAAGATATTGTTGACGTTTTGACAGACAAAAATATGTTATTTATTTTTAAGTTAATTAGAACTGTAGATGTAATAATGAACAATGATTTCCTGTGACAAATCTAGTCATATAACATCGAATCGTATTCATGACAGTTTTTCCAATCGGGTATCTTGAAAATGTTATTCACAGCCCTAAAAAACATGCAACCTGCAAGAATCATTTCTTAATACTCAGGTTAAAAGGATCGGCTAGTCAAAACTCTACTTCCTGTTGTTTATAAGAAATACAATAGTCTAAAAACAGTGTAGAGGTTACATAGAGAGCATGTGTGTGTGTGTGTGCGTGTGCGTGTGTGTGCGCGCACTGAGGCCTACGTGTGGCCGCATTCTGAGTTACGTCAGGCAAGGTGAAAATGTGGCATATCAATAACCTCCCTTTGTGAGTATTGATCACCTTCTGAATGCTGAGCAGCGGGGGGCGTCCCCTTTAACTGGCCACTTAGCCTTCCTTCGGGAAGGTGCGTGACAAAGGAATCGGTGCGAACACAAAAGCATCTTGTCACACCTGGAGGTACGATGTTGTTCTTTCTCGCAGGAGTTCCACATCAATAACCCGCATAAAAGAGAATGTAAAAAACACTCCCGCTGGGTTAAATGACTCTGGGCATCCCATAATTTAAAGTCTCGCCGTTTCGCTGTCAGGTGTATCGTGTTAATTTTGCATCCATGTGTTTGATGAGCTCCATCCCCCCAATGTTCTTTCTCACCTCTATCATTCCTATTGAAGTCGAAGAACTGTTTCAGGATCAGGAGCTGCGATGGGTTTTATTCTCACCGCCTGTTTTTCTTTGTTCTTGAAGTGATAGATGTTAAGTCTGCCGAAGAGAAGTTATGATTTTGTGATACCGTGCCTGTTAAATATTACATGTCCACAGGTCTTGTTTATACTTGGTGCAAAAACCGTATACTTCCATCTCAGGTCTTGAGACATGAGTGCCCAAAATGGTTGTTAAAATGATGGTTCACCCCAAAATTCACTCATTTACTGACTCTCATGTCATTCCAAACCTGCACGACTTTCTTTCTTTTGCAGGACACAAAAGTAGATATTTTGAAGAATGTTGATAAACAAACAACACTGATCCCCCTTGACTTCCATTGTAAGGACACAAAAGCCCCGAGACACTTCTCAGAATATCTTCTTGTGTGTTTCACAGAAGAAAGAGTCTTATACAAGTTTTGACTCCACACAAATCTATCTATACACACACACACACATCTTTAAATCACACATATGCGGTCAAACTCCTCACGTTCTTCCAACACAATCAAACACAAACATAGGAAGGACTGAATCTTCCCTTCACGCTGCTGCTCTGCCTGGTACAGGACTGATTCATTTCTGAGGTGTGTGTGTTGTGTGAGTGTGTGTATGTCCGTCTCAGGGCGAGGTGAGGATAGGGCCCCTCACTGTCTCCATAGACAGCAGCGATAACAGGGCGTCTTTGAGGGGGGACCTCATCCGAGCGGGCGGGTGCACATCTGGGCAGCCACACAACAAGTGGTCCACTGTGCCGCGGACCCCTGTGGCGTATGAAATCAAACGCACATTCATAACGCAGTCTGTGATTCCCCTCTGTCCCCGGTCCCCAGCCAAAGTGCATCCTCGGGGGTAGAAGAGGATCGCACCATTATCTGTTAGTAAAACACGCTCGCGCACAAACTCACACACACAGAGGTTTTATGTCCAGCTGTTTTTTTTCCACGCGTTGACCGAGGGACGTACCACAACGAAAAGGCTGTTTAAATGACAGAACGGGGCCTTGTGGACAATCCAACTTCCTGTTGATGAGATTCTACTCCCACAATGCAACGCTTGCTATCGTACACGCGGCCAAATGCGTGTGAAAGGCGGCTTTTAACACTGTGGTGAGGCATGGTGGAGGACAGGTGAGGTTCACAGAGCCATTTTGAAGCAAGAATTGTGAGGTTTTTCCAACAAGATGCGTTGGAACATATTCATACCCGTGGTAAATGACCAAAGTCCGCTGTGAAAATAAATCTGTATGAAAATAGTTTGGGCCTAATGGGCCACTTCCACAAGAATCAGAAACTACGTCACTGCAGGGTAAAGCAACTTCATAAGATATCATAAGTAAGGTTTCTTTTTTTATTGTAATCAAAATAAGATTTTTTGTTCATTCATAATACCAGATTTAAAATGTTTAAGCTTAAATTGTGAAAATGTAATAAATGTAGAACTTTAAGGTTAAGAAATACAAAGTATTACATTGCAATGTAAATAATATGAATAAATTAGACCTTATTATTAATTGCTTACCATAAACAGCTGTATTGTCCTTCTCCAATCTTTTAATGGGTCGCTTTCAATACTGCACATCAGATTATAATGTTCCTGAATAATCATGGCCTTCCATTTATTTTAATATATACATAAACAATCATGCATTCCCCAATCACAGTAATACAGAGCAGACATAATCAAACTCCAAAATGCGTGGCAATGATCCAGTGCACCCGCGAGTAAAACCTCTGATATTATATATTTTACATTAAAATATTTTTGATAATGTCAGAAGCACTAGCATAGATCAGGCAAACAGGCATTTTTTGTCATTTTCTAAAGCAGAAAGTGTGATGCGAGTCTGATGGGAGGGATTGGGTGATGTATTTCGAGCCCAATGCGCTGCCTTTACTGTTTATTTTATCGTCATAATGCAGGACCAAACCAGACAGACATAAAGAGTAAAATGAGACAGAGAACATCATCACTGGATGTCTTATATCCTGTTCAGTAGTTAAAATCAGCAAGTAGCTGCCTCAGGTTCCTGTCCCGTAAACAGTACAAACCTTAAATTAAGATAAAAAACAGCAGTACTAGAGCACCCTCTTAGCTGCGGGATGTTTTTAAAGGAAGATCTTCATTTTAAGCAGGTGGTAATAAGGTATTTAGCTCATTTACATTATTTATACGAAGACATTTAATCCAGACACTCTTGTTAGACATACTGCTGTAACCAGAACATTGTTTACACTGCGTCGAACGATGCACACGAAGTCAAAAGCCCGGAAGTGCGAGAAAGGTCTATTTTCTGCCAGAGATCCTGGATCTTGTTCGGTAAGATAGCATCATGGATTCTACCAAACGATAAAAAAATCAAAACCTGACTGTCCCTGCAAGTCACAGAATGGGATTTATTGGATCTTCCAACAGGACAATGGCCTAACAACAAACATCAAAATCCAAACAAAAATGGGTCACTGAACACAAAACCAAGCTCCTGCCATGGTCATCCCTGTTCCCTAAACCCTATACAAAATGAGTGTCTTGGCAAAAAGAAAGTGTGTTTAATTACAGGGAATTGACTAAAAATATTTATTTCATAATGAGATTTTACCCCTCTTTAAAATAATTAGTCTCCTATAAAATGTTAGATTTGTGTACATTTTTTAAATAAAAAAATCAACAGGATTAACTACACATATTTACTTTCAGAGCCTTCTTTGTTCATATTTAACAAAAGTATGAATATGTTCCAACACATAATACACACAAAACCATCGTGTCATGGATGAACAATGTTTAAGCCAAGCATATAACGCCTCTTGTGAAGTTGACTTGGAGAATAGATGCAAAAAAAGGGATTGTTTTTAAGAATTCTCAGATGTCGACCGTACTGGTCTTGTGATCCCAGAGATGTTGTCATCGTCAGGTGCAATAAACATGAACAAAAATCTGTTCATTCCCCTGCTAAAACATCTGCTGAGCTCTCATCGAAACATTGTTCTGAGCATCACAATTTTTCGGTTATTTTACCAATAGATGAAGACTTTAAGAGATTACAGAATAAAAACGAAATAAAACAGCCTGAGAATTGATCTGTTTTCTGTGCGTGTCTTTTTTAATGCCCCTCCCAGCATTCCTCTTTTGTCCGAGAGCACAGCTCCTAACTGCTTCCCTATCTTGCTCACTTTGTAAGACGGATATTTATTCTGACTTCACAACCACAATATTTGTCCAGAGTTGTAGCTAATAACTGCAGCAAAAGACAAGCATGAGAAAAAAGCAATAGATAGGAGTGAGGCAAAAATCCAGACATTATGGTAGAGAAGCTTCGTGTGGACTTCTGGGGGCACTCCTGCGGTGATAAATGCACTCACAGCTCTTAAAGGGCATGCTCGGGGTGAACACGCTGAGACTCACTTGCCCCTGCATCTTTCAGCCACGATCACGGGGAGCCCCGAACGCTGCCAATATCCTGCAGATACCATGTCCAATTTCCTTTCAGTTCATTGACCAGCCTTGATGCAGAGGCCTGTTGAGTGTGAGCTGTTTCTACTTACTTTAATGTTAAAATGTAGCACACACGCTGGATCGAGGCTAGTACTCTTGGTTTTCCCAGCTAAAAATTGTACAAATGGGGTTTTCCACAGTAGGACCATTGACTGCATCTGGCTGGAGAAAAGGCACTTTATTGAAATGTAGTGTCGATGTGAGATTGCGATCTGTTTGAAAGGAAAAATCTGATGGATGCTTCCATGTTTGTGTTAACTTATTGAGTTATGCTCATTTGTGATGTTGAATATTATGTTTTATATAGTTGTTGAACAGGGAGTCTGCACAATATGTGACCCGGCCTACTTGGAGATTATAAGTCAAAGTTTGATTTCAAGCATTCATTTCACTATTATTTCAATCTTTGATGTGGCCTTACGCAAATCAAGGTTATATGTTCACATGATGTTTCTACACTGTGTAGGATGTTATGTAAAAAAACAGTAAATCACAAAAAATGACTTTAGGTGGGTTTTCACAGACTGAGTCACATATAGGTAAATATCTTAAAATCTTAAGAGAATAATTTTTTACCTGTAAGTGAAGATTTGTTTCCCAGTTTTACAAAATGAATGGCTTAAAATGGTAATGTTACTAAAATACATGGCAAGTTTTCAACTTTTTCACTAAATGAGTACATGGAACAAATAGTCAGATTATTTTTTTTGCTTTCTGTAGCTATATTTTACTACGGTACATAAAACTACATATAAATACATAGCATTTTAAAAAACAGATTTTTGTAACACCCTGTGAGACCACGATGCGACACAACACGAAAAAGGATTTGTTCTTAATGGGTTTGTTCATATTCGATAAAAACGAATTGTCAGTATTTTTTTGCAAATGTGATAAACTAAGTGGGGTCATGTATACTACTTCTGCTTTTAGTGGCAGCTGGCAGATCATTTTGTATAAAAAATGTATAATAGCTGTAAAAAGCAGTACAGAATCGGAAATGGCACATTTACCACAAAACAGTGGACATTTTAAAGCATGTTGAGATCAACAATGAAACTTCGCCGTCACCTTTACTTCACCGTGTGAAAATGCATTAACAAGCATTTCCTGTATTTCTGCAAACAAATTTCAACAAATCTAACAACACCTGAGCCAATTTAAAGACTTATCTCAATGCCGAACAGAATTACAATTAATTTCTTTAAATGACATAAAAAAATGAAAGGTCCAGAACACCCTATTAAAGGATTATGGCCAATGTATACAGGAACACATTTAAGACACACGTGAATTGTAGATAATCTATAATCACACAAATGCATTTTCTGTTCCTCAGGAGTCTGTTCTTTTACTGGCTCTCTTGTTTCCCCCTGTGGATTGAATGCAATAAAACCGTCACCTTGAGTGATTTGTGCGGCCTTTGGCATTTTTTAGTTGAAAGACACTAGGCTTCTTTGAGTGTGGACACCCGTGGACCATCCCTCACAGCCTCCACATTGATATATGTTGTGGTTTGTCCCTGCTCTTATTCGTGCACAGCTGTGGCAGGCAGCGGGCAGGAACAATGGCCGTCTCTCCTTTGGCCCACAATGCCACGCTTGTGCTGCCCTTTCTGGACTCTGAGACGACCCCACCTCCTTTAAAACAGTGTCCAGAGAGAGAAAGAGCAAGAGGGAGTGAGAGCAAGATAGAGGAGAGAGCGAAAGCCTTTACATAAGGGAGATGTTAAAGTTCATCCAAAAAAGAAAATTCTGTCATTGTTTACTCACCCTCGTGTCATTTCAAACCTGTATGACATTCTTTCTTCTGCAGAACACAAAAGAAGATATTTTGAAGAATGTTGGTAATCGAACAACGGCGGTTCCCATTCACTTCTGTTGTAAAGAAACAAAGTCAATGGGTACCACTGTTGTGTGGTTACCAATTTTTTCAAAATGTCTTCTTTTGAGCCCTGCAGAAGAAAGAAAGTCATACAGGTTTGACAAGATGGTGAGTAAATGATGGCAGAATTATCATTTTTGGGTGAATTATCCCTTTAAACGACAGAGAAGATGGGAACAGACATAATACACGAGTATGAATAGAAAGAATGCTCCCCGCCGTGTGTTTTCTTTTCAGTCAGGTAGTTTCTGGCCCGATTCCCATTTCCAACACAATTGGCAGACACCTGCTCATCACAGATGGCACAAGCAGGACTCAATTTGCTGCCATCTGCTCCATATTACAGAAAGGTGCTGCACTCTTCCTTAAATATTAAATAACAAGAAGAATCTAAACACGTCCAGTGGAATGTGGATCCAAATGTTTCTTTATCCCTTGGCACTTGTTTGTCAAAATGCGTCGTTGCTATGTTCAGGAACGATTTGGCCCGCTTTGCATACTTTGGCGCCCAAGGTCTGTGTTTTGCACAATAACGAGAATGTTTTTCGTGCGCCGGGCCGTTCGTTTTTGCTGCTATTGATTTGCGAGGCAGATTTCGTTAGATTTGAGCTCCCTAATGAGCCCGAGCAGTTCTCTGGTTCATCTTGAAAGGTCAAAAGCCCAAGGAAAGTGTTCAGGTCAAAGTAAGTTGGAGTGTTTGGCCTCTCTACCTAACATCTAACACCTTTCAACACGTTTGACGTTAACTCTACCCAACACCCTTACGCTCCATCCGACGTGATTATGCCTATTGTCAAGTCAAGATATAAAAAGTCAAGATATAATTGTGAGATCAATTATTGATTGTTGTCTGACTTTGTTTATACGATCTGCCAAGCGCAATTGTGTTTGTATTCATTATTTGAATATGACGTTCTCGTGAGGATTTAGTTGCATTCGAGAGCAGGGGAAGAACTTTGCTCAAGGCAAGAGTGTATCTTCAATGTCAGATCTCACACACACACACACACACACACACACACTGGCCTCTCGACTTTCATCTGTAGCGATACAGAGATGCTCGGCAGCACAGTTGGAGGTCTCTAAGTTGGGGCAAGGGCTCCTCAGACGGAGCGTTTCCTCCACGCATACAACACACACACAGGCAGAGAGACACGCATATCACACTTGCTATCGGCGTACTTGAATTATTCATGGACGAATAGGACAAGAAGCTACAAATGAGGTTATGCAGACCTGCCTGAAACGCATGGACTTCTCTCTAGCAGGAAAACCATGTTCCTTTATATATCTGCCACTGTTTTCTTCTTTAAATAATTCTACTAATGATGTTCAATATTTATGACTGATTTGTGACTTTATGAAGAAACGGATTAAGAAAAATGAATACAAACAAATTAAATGCTATGGGTAAAAATAAATAATGTCATTTTAAACCTGTTTAAGTTTCTACATCATCATATGTCACCCTAGACCACAAAACCAGTCATAAGTACAGGAATATTTGTAGTAATAGCCAACAAAACATTGTATGGGTCAAAATGATAGATTTTACTTTTATTCTAAAAATCATTAGGATATTATGTAAATTTATTTAAAATATTTAGTAAATTTCCAACCGTAAATATATGAATGATGCTAAGGATTTCATTTGAACAACTTTAAAGGAGATTCTTGCGCCCTCAGATTCTCTCAGTGCACATTAAAGTACAAGCAAAACACAATTTTGTTCTACGAAATTATAAACAAAATGTGTTATGCTGATATTATTTGTAATTTAAAAACTGTATCAAACTAAAAAAGACTAATTATCAGATGAACAATAAGTAAGGACACATTCCAACAAGGACCTTAAATGTGACAAATTATCAACCAATTTTCTTGCCAAATCATCCTCCCTAGATTTTCTTGCTCAAACAGTCACTTCCTGTGTCAAAGACTCTCTAATTTATTGACAATCTGAAGATCTGAGTCATTAGTCAGCCATTCCAATGGACTGTGCCACAAAAAAGGAAGTTTATCAGGAGAGCGATTATCAGGACCTGTGGACACACACCACTGGCACCAAACAGGGAGGGGTGGAGGCTTTTTTCTCTAGTGTGTAGTGTTTAGTTTTCTAGTGTGTCGCGATGGAAAGGACTACATGCAGGAATGGGTCCAACAAGAAGGGTCTAGAGCAGGGGGCTCAGTCCCCAGAAGGTTGTAGGGGTCCCCAGAAATTTCAAGAAAAATGATTGAGAAAAAAGTTTATTTGTTAGGTTTTTTTTTATACATGTATACAGTAGTTTCCGGAATTGTTTATATTGTATATATCTATCGAGTCCTTTCATACTATAGTTCCTATTTTTGCACTCAAAGTAAAAGTTGCTATAAAAATACATTCAAATTGAAAATGTCTCGTCAAGGAGATTAACATCTAACAAGTGTGCCGAACTATTTAAGTTTGGAAACAATATTCTTTATAATATCACATTTAATATTTACAGCATCTACAAATGTATCTTTATTGAATTTTTTTTTAGAAAGGAAGTCCTCCAAAAAAGGTTATTTGGGTGTCTTTGGCATCATAAAGCTTGAAAACCCCTAGTCTAGAGGGTGTCTGTGTTGAGAGTGGGTAAAAAGTGTATGTTACATAGGCTACCACATTTGCATTATTTTCTTACATTCAATTTTTTGGCATTAACAAACAAAATCTATCGATGCCGTTTTAAAATTGTTGTTCCTGCTTGCACTAAAACCCTGACAGTTCTGCTACCTGAATTTAGATAAAAAGGCAGCACACACACAAACACAGTCGAAAAGGTAAACCTGAGGCACTCAGCCGGCAATAGAACAGACATAACAGCATGCTGGGTATTCCCCCAAGATGTCACATTAGATCAAACACAGAGAGAGCAAGACCGACAGAGAGAGAGAGATCCAGGAGTGTTGGCCTCAGGTGTACTGGCCACGGCCGCGTGCCAGAGCCTGACGCGTGCCAGGTGAAACATGTCACCCACAATGGATATCTTTGCTTCAATGAGGCAGGAAAAGAGCTTCCCGGCAGCATGCTGCTGAAACACGGGAGGCAGGCGTCAGCTGCGGGCTCTACCTGTCTGTATTAGAGGGAGGCCGCGGTGGATGAGAGGCTCGCGGTGGTTACGTAACGTGTTGTTGAGCTGCAAATTACACGCTCTGTAACTTTTACCCGCCCAGCCAAACAAGGGGCAAATGGTGGTGTGTCTTAGGCAATTACACGCAGGGCACGAATATACATAATGTGAAAACAAGGTGTAATTTGGTAATGAATCGTAATGCTCCAATTATGACCTGTACTGAGCTCTCTTTGGGTCTGTTCATTACGTGGTTCACAATTACGCAGGATTTCCTAAAACAAAACACATCCTTACATACAGTAGAAGAGGCTGTGCGTGTGTATTACTGTACACGTGTTTTACAGAAAGCTCAATTGAAGCAGCATCGCATTTTCTTGCAAATGTTTACCTTGGTCCACTAACATACAGCTTATACTCTTGTCAATTCTTGTCATAATATTAAAAGTAATGTGATAATACAACAGAAATAAATATTACCTTTCCATTTTTTTGTATTTACTTTTATATTGTAGTTGGTGGTGCAGCTCAAGGCCATGCATTACAATGCTTTAACAGTGGTCTACGAATACTCCTTGCCTGTGGTAAAATAACTGTAAAGAACAGCCTCCCTACATATCTGTTAAAAACAACCTCAGACATTTTCACACTGCAGCAAAAATCAATAACCCCAGAGTTAAGATTCTTCTGACACGTAGAAATGGAAGAAGCGCTCGCTAAGGGTGAGATACCGGAGGGCCCTTTGTGTTTCTGAATGGTGTTGGTGAATCTTCAGAGCGAACCTTGAAGAGCCAGTCATGTTCAATGCCAAAGGCCGCATCCGCAAACACACTGGCCAATTTCCCCTGAACCGGCAGATGACTTCAACGCTATTTCTGCAGCAGATTCGTAATTATACATGTGATTATACTCCAGATCTGATCTTTAGCATGAAAGCATTTTAGCGCGCGAGACATCTGAGCCTTCGACTTTTGCGCTCTTCATGTTTAAAAGTTGAAAGATATGAAGTAGGCTGTGCATTAAGTATTTAAAGAAAGAAATATTGATGCCTGAACTTGAATTTATAGAGGATATCGCATGAATGTTTTATTACAAGGAATAAAAGTACCTAAAGTAAGATGTTCGTACAGGAGAGGCGCCGATGCCGGAATTAAATGATTCATGAATTCTGCTGGGAATACTTGCGAATCTTAAAAGCTCACGCTGCAACTGGTGAAACGGTTAAAAGAAAGAGGCTACATAATCCATGCCGTGTGTCAAATACAGAGCCTGAGCGAATGAATCTGTTCAATTGTTGGGAAAAACAAACATCTTCATTTACTCAATACAACAGAATAGCTAAATCACTTTCTAAAGCAGATCTTGCTTTATCACTGTGGGTTCTCTCCTCATGATCTTTTCAAGCGTGTGGTACAGCAGTCTGTGAATTACCCACACGGTTTTATAGCCTCAAACAACCTTGAACCCTGAACATGAATTAGATTTTTTCTCAGATGACCAGCAAACCCTTTTGTTTGTTATGCTAAGAGTAAACATGCTAATATAGCTAAATTCCATCCCATATTTCAGGATTGAATGTAATCCCTGGTCTCTTTGTTTAAAGGAATCAAGGGCCTAACTGGAAACTAAAGTTAGAGGAAATGTTGGCCCGAGACATTAGTGGCAGAATTTGTTGTGATTTCTTAAAAAATCTCCCCAAAGTTGACATAACTTCAGGTCCTCACTAACAGCCCAGTGGGAAGAAATGAGTTTCAGAGAAGTTTTGGACTGTTTCTCCCTAAACTGAGCTGTGAGCAGTTTGGCAGACATCGCCGGTGCTCTTTTGGAGGTCCTTTGCCTATGTGAACACGACTGATGCATGTGCCAAGGGTAGCAGCGAGAACTCTAAAATCCTGGAGCGTAAGATGCAAGGCCTACATTAGTCATGTGAGCTTAGCCAACGCTCTGTTATTCTCCCTGGCAAAAATTGTTTTTTATCAGGCTCCTGTCAGGCTTATTTGATAGCGCACTCCTTTGGTTTTACAACCGCTTTGGCTAAACAGAGACAACCCACTGAGCATCGCCGATGGCTCGCACCCAGACCATATCTGCGAAGGCCACAGCCAAAAATGTATTGCGTTTTACCTTTATCAACTTCAGACTTTTATTATATAAGCACTAAAAAAAAGTGCAAAAGACATCAGTGATATCTGAATTGGAGTGAACCCAGATTTGTTTTTTAAGAGCTTTGCCTATCATCCAACTATGCATTTTAGTAGATGACAAATAAAACTATTTCCCAATCTGTGTGCTGTTAAGAGATTATGTGGAATTTATAAAGTGGTGAATTGGATGACGGTTGGAGAATGGGGCGACACCCACAATGCCGCCATGAGAATCACGGGGCGTGAGACTCAGATCCAAATGAAGAGTAACAGCGGGCTTGGTATAGTTAGTAACAGGCTATGTTCCAAATAAGGAGAGAGGAAAACAACTTTCTATTTGACAACTAAGATGCCATTATTTTATGACCAAAATTTCAACCCAAGCAAAGTATTATTATACAGTAAGTATTCATCTTACAGTAATCAAATTCATATTCAGATCACTGATCTTGTGGTTGGAAGGCAACATGACATACACTTCCTTCATAACTCCTCTCCACAAAGCTGGAAGTCAATAGCAAAGTTAGTAGCTGTTCCAGCAAGCTCTGAGTTTAACCAGGAGCAGATGGGGCCTAATCCTAAGGGTTTCCCTTTGCTTCCGGAGTCACCCATGTCCACAGGTGCTCCCCCCACCTCCCATTCCCACTTTAAATCCCTTCCCCGTCCATTTCCTGTCAAGCAGGTGCAACGTTAATCCCTACTGGAGGTCAACGTGGCAGCATGCCGCTGGCTAGACCTCCACCTGCTCTTGTTGAGCAATATTCTTCTGCAAATGTATTCTCTTATGGAAATAATCATAATTTGAACGAGGGTAAAATAAAGCTTTGAACAGACTTACTGTCTACACACAATGGTGAAACAACCTTGCATCATTCAAAACGTAATTTAAACTTGCAAAATTGTGAAATACAAACGAGCAATTCCCTGCATATGTCAACCTAACCATGAGAAGATAAAGTTATAACCAATAACAGATAACTCATTTGTCAAAATGTGTTGGTATAAATACCCATACAAGGTCTCCGTTAAAGTTTTGAAAGTGTTTTATGATTTTCCATTATCAGGTGAAGTTAACAGACTTCTCACATCCATTATGGAGTATTGTCCCATCCAAACCATTGTATCTTTCTCAAAAATGAACAAAAGAAAATTAATATAAAATATTTTATGTTCTATGGAGGCTTCCCCTTCTCTATTTGTTGGTATTATTGCTTCTGTCTTGTGCATTTTAATTCAAAGAATTTAGTATGTTGCTCAAAAATATGCATCCTTTCTTGTCACATCCGTAACGCATATATATTTGCCTCTTCTAAAATAGAAAACACGTGTAAAGATGTGAGTTTTCTGATGTCTGAACGTCTGGAATTTGTAATTAAAACATTCTCTAAAAAGCTTGTTTTTATACCACGGATGTCACATCTAACACTTGACTTCAATACAAAAATCAATAATTGTTTGAATTGTGTATGAACATCATCTTAGACACTTGCTTGAAAGTCTGTCGTTTGTGTTTTCAACCGCCAATCAAGCCGAAAGCAGCGTCATTCTTCACTTCCTGCCTCTGTGATCACCTCTCTCCTCAATGTCACTCAAAACTCACCCGGCATTGAGCGTTTCTGAGAAAAAGGGGGAAAAGTCATCTACCGCCTCAAAGACGCCATGTGTCAAAGAGCCGGACTTTTCACACTTGAAAATGTACATGCAGAATTCCATTTAAAATTTGATTACACATATCCTTTCACATGCTAAGATAAAACAGCATAGCTGACTTGCAGTACGGTGGCCCATATTTTCATCTAAACCAGTAAAAAGAAGTTTGCCAGCTGGAGTGTGGCACAACGAGAACGTGGAGTCACATGTTGGGATAAGTTAAGGACCCGAGAGATTGCTGCAGATGGTCTGTTCGAATAAATAAAATGAATAAAACATGTAACACCGACTATTTTATTTCCTTCCATTGTGATTTAAACTATCGCAAACCAGAAAAAATGCTAATTCATCATGTTAGATTGAAACATGACCTTCACAACTTTTAATCTCTAAACTGATCTTTTAAATGTTCGTGGGTTAATCAATAAATAAAGACAAATGCTTTTCTCGATTTCCTATAGATGAAATGTATCCCATTTTACTGTACTTGACTTACAGCGATGTTCTCTAACCACAGGTATTATGTCTCACAAAATCTGTTTCTTAAGCAATCTCCCTAACCCTCCCTCTAGATCTTCTTTTGCAATCCCTGTACTTTCTTCACCGCCGTCCTCAAATGAGGTAAAAGGAGAAACATATAGAGGTGAAACTGCTGTTTGTGTGTATTGAGAAACTCAGAAGACAGCATTCCAGTTACAGTTCAGCCTCCACGAAAACCCAACTGCATTATCAGCATGATTCACTACCCAGATCTCTGCGCTCAAACTCTGCCAGGTACATTGTTCAGCCGACTGGATTGCGACAGGCCGCTCTTGGCTCAACCTTAGTTCCCTCTCTCATAGTTTCGTGGGGAAATTAAAAGGGAAGAGGTGACTCTAATCAGAGGTTAGATTATTTTTAAACATCTGGTGAAGAATGTTGTGCAAAAAGCCAGTCAAAGAGGGAAATAAAAGTGAAGTATCATGTAAACCAACGAAATACAAAAGGTGAAAAAGGTACATACTGTGTACTATATATGTACTATATACTTATTATGTTATCATGTTTTTATTGTGTTTATTGTGTTAGTTAGCCATATTTTTGTTTTAGTTATTATGGCTTAAATCAAAACAAAACAACTGCAGAAAAAAATCGATCTAATTTTTTAACAAAACCCTTCATATGTTAATTGAGTTCTAAAACTAAACCTGTTTAAAATTCTCTGGCAGAAATAATTTGTTCACATTTCACGTGTGAAAGTGCTTTGCACCTTATGGGATCATATAACACATACACTATATGGACAAAAGTATTGGGACGTCCTTTCTAATGAACAGGTTTGACTATTTTCATCATTTTTGTGAGCACAAATCTTTATGCTACATCATATAATGATATTCTAGAGAATTGTGAGCTTGTAATTTTATAGCAACAGTTTTTATTCCAACATGAAAATGCCCCTGTGCACAAAGCAAGATTCATAAAGAATTGATTGATTCAGTCTAGTGTGGAAGAACTTAGTGGTCTACACAAAGACCCGACCTGAACCAAAGTCCGTTTACATAAGTCGTGCCACTCGGTGGCCATGATTGCGACGCCTCAGGACAGTGGATTGGTTATTAATTGCCCAATTTCAGAACTGAAAAAAAACTTCTAATACTGTTGCAACACAGATGGAAACAAAATTATTTAATATGACTCAAATACTGTAGATAAACATGTCTATTAGAAGGGGGCGGCCCAATACTTCTGCCCATATAGTGTATATCTGGGTAGTTGACATACATACCGTACACATGTCCTATGGTGCAAAAACATAGCAAAAATGTAAAAAACTAACTGTTAATAATATATCATATTATATGAATAACATTTATAATACACCGTAGGACACATTTACACATTTATCGGTCAACTACCCATCTACTGAATATGCTAATATAGGTCCTAAAAACTAGTGATTTGTTTTTGTCATAACTTATTATATTTTGCCAAAAAAAAGAGGTGAGACTAGTTTTAAAAACTGCAAAAAAAATCCAATCAAGTAAATAAAACAATTATATTAAACTGTACATGGGAAAACTTCCAGATCTCTCATAAACATGTCAATCGAGTCCTAAAAGTCATTTCAGGTTTTTGTCGACTGCACTGGAAAATAAGATTGTCATCTTTCTGAACACTTGATTACACAACCACAACGGCCCTCTGCTGAGGTAGACTGTGGTTCCCTCAAAGTAAAGTCGCTGCTCTCGCAAACCTTTACCACAAAGTTACAGCCTTATTATGCCAAATTACTGCATGCAATCTCGGGCCTTAAAGGTAGCTCATCATGCACTGATGAAAAACACATGAACAAGCACAGCCCTTCATTTCACTATTAAGAATGATTACAATCGCACCAGGGGCCGGTCCTGTAAGATCTGCGAGGCAAAGACTCCTCTAGCAGTCATTTGCGTTAATTACCCCGACATTATCAACAAAGGAACTGAGTTTGTCGAAACCTGTCTGATTAGGGATCGAGACAACGGCCTCACGGGAATGAGAAACAAATGTTCCCCCTTGATTTGTGTTTGTCTAGTCACAAGTTTGCCCATCCCCTAAAAGTAATAAATGTGTAGGCCTGTTTTTCTCTGGATTATACCAAACGACAGCACAAGCGCTCTGAAAATGTGAAACTTTGACCCATTGTTTACATTAATGCTGTCAGATAGCACACATGTAACAATTAGAGGCAATTGGCAGTTTTTTAGATCTTTCATAATGTATGATAATATATGCCAATGGGAAATCATGCACATATAAATGGCACCAGATTTAAGTTGTCCCTCAATCGGCTATCTGCTTGAGGCAGACTTATTTACATCAAAAGTGCAAAAAGTACAACGTGATAGCCAAATGATTCAGGCACATAAAGTAATACTATTTATTTTGTAATGTTTTAAAGGTCCAATGTGTATTTTTTTTGGAGGATCTATGGACAGAAATGCAATATAATATATAAGACTGTGACTTCAGAGGTGTATAAAGACCTTACGTAATGAAGCGTTGTGTTTTTATTAATTAGATTGAGCTATCTCTATCTACATACTGTACACCGTGGGTCCGCTCACATGGAATTCGCCATGTTGTTTCTACAGTAGCCCTAAACGGACAAACTGCTCTACAGAGCACGTTTCATAAATACCTTATCTTATTCGGCAAAGATGCGAAAACGTGAAGACATCCTAGTCTTGTGTCAGCCACCGTAGTGCTTCAAAAGGGAGGGGTGAGGGGTGGAGTAAGCCGTTGGTTGCAAATTTGCAACCTCACCACTAGATGTCGCTAAACTTCATACAGTGGACCTTTAAAGAAACGGTGCACCCAAAAATCATTTGATGAACTTGCTTACTCTCATGTTATTTCAATCCTATTTTACCACAAAGGGGCGAAATACCATTGCCAATCTTTTCTACATAATTAAAGTTAATGAGAACTAGGCTGTCAAGTTTCAAAATGGCAAAAAGGCACCATAAAATAAATGGCATTTCATAAAAGTGGTACATATGACTCATCCACTATATTCCAAGTCCTGTAAAGTCACTGGAACATATTGCAATTTATGAGGGATATCATATGGTTTAAAAGTGAATAAACAATACGTTATCATTTTTGAGGTGAGACTTTTTACCAGTGTTTGTGGGCACATGATTTTATCTGTACAGTGGTGTTTACCAGCACCAAGGATACGATGTCTGTAAACAGTCAACAGAAGATCCCAGTCAAATCTTAACAAAAGTCTACACGGGCAATCAGATTTGTTTCCGTCACACATTTTGTTGAATAATTAGTCAACATGCTAAAGCGACCAAATTACAGACCGCTGAGGAACATGTGGGTGGAAATTCAGCTTTAAGTATTACAGCAGGGTCGAGAACAAAATGCAGTGTTACAAGATATAAGCCCACAGATATATTTTAGTTCTTCCTGTCATTAGTACTGATATCTCCCCCAATGCTAATGGATCTGTAAAGCATTACCATAAATCTAACCTCCCCCATAATATTGGAATTCTTTTGGGTCACTGACTCACCAGATTCTGCCTGATGCCTTCACACCATGTTAAAAGATACAAGCCCAGTAGCCTCGTGTAATCCGTCGCTAAAGCTACGCGCTAACCTTTCAGGTTGCGCCGCTACCTAACAAGACATGCACGCACATGACGTGAATAGGCCGCCTGCAAAACACATTCAAATATGAGTAATATCGCTTTGACAGCAATCTGCATAAATTCAAATGCAGCCTGAAGCATATACAGGCCACTGTTTAAAATTCAGAATTATGCCTCTTTTAGCACACACACTATGGCATCTGTCCTGTAGAATTACCGTGTTAAAAACTGCACCTCGCTCCCGTGCTTGTGGCAAGTTTTGATTAAACGGTGTGGAGCTGTGTCGCATTCTCTTCACATCAAGGTATCTGGGTCCCCATGCAGATCTTCAAACTTAAAAACAAGAAAATTCAAGCATGGAAGTGTATAAATTAATTTTGCAACTTGTTTTAATAGGAAACACATTGATACAGAGCTAAAAATCTTCTTTCATAAGCGAGAATTGACCATCCTCACTGATGTTTTTATTAGAGAACACACAAGTTAGCACCACTGAGAGATGCAACAAATGCTGAATCACAAGTGTTTGCGCATTCACATCTAAAGGGGGTTGGTTCAACACAAAGAACTTCACCCTCTTGTCATTTTAAACCTGTCTGACTTTCTTTATTCTGCAGAACACAAAAGAAGATATTTTGAAGAATGATGGACAACGGCGGTATCCACCGACTTGCATTGCTTTTGCGTCGGTACAGTAGAAGTGAATGGGTACCGCCATTGTTCGATTACCAACATTCTATAAATATCTTCTTGTGTGTTCTGTGGATTAAAGAGAGTTATACAGGTTTGAAATGACAGGAGAGTGAGTAAATGATGACGGATTTTTCATTTTTGAGTGAACTACTGTATGCCTTTAATTTATTATATATTTATTATGATATAAAGACAGATTTTAAATGGTGATCGGGATTCAAAGCAAGTTGTGTGCATGTGGCAGAACAAGACAGAATCTCTCAATAAATAATGTGGATAAAAATAAGGGTTTTACTAGTGAAAGAGTTCCTTATTAGTGGACTGTAAGTTTGTTAGAAAGTGAAACCTAATGCATAGTTCAAGCCCGATTATAAGAATTAAAACGTTTTACTGTACTGGAAAACTTATCTTATCAAGGATATCCATTAATATGAGGGAAAAAAATCATACTGCCATTGTTTACCTATATTTATGATGCCTATGATATCAAGTAATGACCTGCACTGTTTACTACAAGAATTTGATATGGGGAAAAATAATACTCAAAAAATGTCATTAAAAACAGAACTAAGGCAATAGTGATGGCCAGTATGAAATACGTTCCTAGTTCACTTGTTCACATAGGACTGGTGAATAGCCGAAACTTTGCAAGTAACATAAAGTAACAGCTATTTAAATGACCCAGAGGATAATGGGAATGAAGTCGGCCCCAGACGTCTGCGTCTCCCTGGGGGTGGCAGTATTTGTCACTGTAATAGGAAGCGTTTGGTCAGCACTGAGCAGCTGAAGTGAGCAATCAGGTCCGTGGCAGATTACCTTCCCCAGACGTCAGGCCTGCTGCGAGAGCCCTGATCTAACTCCACCTGACATGTCTTCCCACAGCTCCCAGCATGAGACTCTATGTTCCCGCCGTACAATATGTGTGTGAGAGTCTGATATCATCTTAATCACAGGTTTAGCCAGTCTGGCATTTTTTGGGAGAATAAATTTAGTAATTGTGAATTGCTTTCAGTGGAACTATAAGTCGTTTTCACAGAATTACAATTCAACTCTTAATACGCTTTATTCACAAAAAGAAGCAGGAACAGTAGTGGTTCAGTGCTTTAATGCCATTTCCTTTATCAAAACATTTGTGGCCTTCAACCCGACCCGCCGTGACCCCAGCGCATGTTTGAGGAAATGGCTCTTGTGCACGACGAACTAAAAGGAACTTTTCCTATGGCCTTGAGCGAGAAGGTCATTAATGGAATACAACAACCTCTGAGAGCCGATATTGCTATATCACTGCATACTTTTGCTCAGGGTGAATTTACACAAATACTTTTATGTCTTATGCGACATTACATCTGCTTTACTCACAAAATGTATAGGACTGGTGAGCTTTTAGACATAAAAAAAGAGGGGAGGGGGGGTGAATGGAATATGGTTTAAAATAAGATGCGTGCATATCTTTTGATCATAGCAGCATTAAATCATCAAACAATGATCAAAAGATATAGCAGTTGTATAACAAATGATATAGAAATGATTTATTGCAGTGGTGGAGCGATGCTGTACAGTCCCAAGAAAGCACAACGCATTTTCTTGGATCTGACATTGTCCGATTACACAACGTAACAAATAATAAAACATTTTTAAAGTTGTGTTTTGCTTTAATTTAATTTCCAACATGATGAATACGAATGTCACATTGTGTTTTTACCATCTACGGTACTCACAAAAAAATATTTTCACACATTTATACATTTAGGTTTTATTACTGGTACGCAGAAATGACAAGGTACTGTCATAACACTGAGCTCAAAACAACAGTTTAACATAACAGTTACTAAAAATGACTCGTCCAAAACTTCAGAAGTGTACATTTGATCGATTTTGTCTTTTATGACTAATACTGTCCTCTCGAACAAAGTTTTGAATTGTACAAGAACTATAAAAATGTCGAGCGAAACAAAAATTTGTTACACTGTGTTTTATCGATTACAACAAATCTAGAAATACAACAAAACCTTTAATAAATTATATTAAATATTCGCTGTGTGTTTTTTTTTACTATGCACGCCCTGTCAGGATGAGGCATATGTTCATCTAACTGCACATAATTTGCTAATGACATTGTAATCTATGCAAATCGTTTTAAAGATGAACATAACACGACCATCTCCTTTTATACTTTTAAGTATGCATGAACAGACAATTAGAATTCGATAATGTAAATATCAATCAAATCGTGGAGAAAACATGTCATAGTTAATCGTCCATCTATTCAACGGCAAAAGCCAATAGCCACAAGCGCTGTTTTCACATAGAGTTTCATTCATTTTGAAGTTTATCATGCAGATGAACTTTTTGTTGGGCATTTGTCAGGTCTCCATTAATGTGGTGTGATGTGTAATTGAACGTGGACTAGTGCAGTCACAGCACGAACCCCAAAAAGTCTCTCAAATGAGTGACAAAAAGACACGCGTCCTCTCAAAGCATGAAGCCCGGGGTCAATTTCTTATGAGGTCAATATGTCGCTGACTGTTCATACACCAACGCTCAATTCAACAAACAAGAAGCACTGTCTATCTTTTTGTTTGATGCTGTTAGTTTTGTAGGCCTCAGCAGAAAAAGTAAAAATTTACCGTGACTAACAAATGGTGATATTTGAGTCCTCCATTCAGAATGAAATTATATGGCATGCAGTAAAGGTCATAACTATAATTAATCTGCAGCTTATACTTAAAGTGAAACGCATTTTTTTATAATTTGTTAAATGTCTGTGAATCAATATAAAGCACAATCCAAAAATACTTTTGAAAATGTGTTAAAGTTTTAATGGTCAACTTTCTTTTCCATAAACCAGTCTGAATCTTAAAGCTATAGATTATCTCCTTAACTCCATACAAAGTAAATGCATCTCATAAAGCATGAAGTAATAATATCTCTTTAATCTGTGCTTACAACACATTTAAATGTGAAGTGTGTAATTTCTGTGCCACAAGTGACATGAAGACAGATATCCCCAAACAGCTGGTTGAGTCAACCCAAATGTTATCAAAGTTATTGGATGTTATTTCTCAGAGGTTGCTCTTTTATAGCTATGGAGCTTTGATGGAGTCCTCACTCGTGTTGCATTTAACCATCAACAAAGTCTCAGATGTTTCTCCTAAAATAGCATAAGAGATAACAATATGAAACAAATGGGAGACTTAAATTACTTATATTGAAATCAATTATATTCACATGTGATTGCAGACCAGGCAAATCTGAACTAAGTGTGTGACATTGTCTTCTCAAATTCTAATGGAGACATTTGTGAGATCGGAGACTAAAGCTATTTTTTTATTTGCAGTCCATTCTAATTGATGTCTAGGAGAAATAATCAATTCATTTCAATATTGAGTTTTATGTTATATTTCAATTATTATCAAAGAGATCTCATTTGTTGTTTTTATTTTTTATAGGAAAATAAATAGCTATAGAATGTTGCTATGTTGAATGTTGCAACTCAAAGTTTTGTTGATTGAACTTACATTTAACTACATTTTATGTAAGGGATTATTTTACAGGCACCCGGTTGTTATCGCAGAAATAAGAGCGTATTTCACAATAACAGCCGCCTGCTTGTACATTATCCCGCTTATTACATGGCTACTTGCCACATGAGAAAAAACTGGACATGAAAAGTGAATTTTAAATATTTTATTAGATCATTTTTACCGAATACAGACCTGTCAAATTGATTTGCTGCATCCGGGTTCCCGTGTGTTTTAGTTTTGAGAGGTTGTTATCTGGGAATAACGAACCTGCAAATGTTGCGACTGGCCAATCAGATTCAAGCATGGAATAATACTCTCTAATTCATGCTCTACACCAGTGATAGTTTAGTGACAATAAACTCTCCTAAAATTGGAAAGATAACTTTCATGTTTTACTCTCCACACAAACGTTCTCCCACAAAAGGGACCACTGAGAGGGCAAAAGGTGCACACCTGACATCTCCTGCTTTTTCTAGTTCTAATTGGCCATGTCCGACGTTTACATTCTAAAAACCGAGGGAAGTGTGGCGTTTACTCCTGTGTAAACACACAATGGCATTCAGGATGCAACAGCTGTCGAAGGTTTACATGCTGCGTGCCAGCCAGTGCCGCAAACTTGCGTCTCTACAGTGTGAATGCTCGGGGAGCGAGGTACCTGCAACATCTCACTCACTGTATTTGTTATTTAAGCAGACGTGAGCCGAAAGCATGAAAGCCAGCTAGAAACACGCTCGAGTGATTTGTTGTATCTTTAGCTTTTGTCCGTGAACCGTTCTGTATGCAGCTATGATTTGTGGAGGCTTTCACAAAAGAGAACCTTGTGTTTTTGGCTGTCGTTTGTATTTACCGTTTGACATGTCTTACAGTTCCCATTTTCATGTAACTTCAGGACTTGCGAGTCTGTGACTAAATCAAACTCCTTTCATCGGAAGCTGAGAAGCCTATAAATTGCACAAACCAATCAAGTTCCTTAAATCATCACACAAGTTCCCTAAAGGCTTGTTCCATACTGTCATTTCGCATTCTCTCTCTCCGTAAAGTTTTTTCCCTTTTAAAAACACACACACACACACACACTGCAGCATAAAAAATATGCTATGATTTTCTCCTCCTTGTCACTAAAAACGGCTGCGAGCACCTATGAAAAGCATCAGAAATGTATTTCCCCACATCATTTATTTTCTTTGGGTTGCCGAATCTTTCTCCCATGCTCTGGCTGCGGCGAGCGGAGAGAGAAAGAGAACAGGACACGCCTAAAAAAACCTAAAGTGTCTCTGGTGGCCGGTGTCAGTTGTGCACAGAGATTGTGGTCCTTGGCCCTGACCCAAGGATTAGGTGTTCCAGGGAAGAGAGATTTCTTGGCCCTCGTCAATCCCCAAGAGTGCTTTGGGAATTGTGTGTTTGTGTATATATGTGCCTTCTCCCCTCCCACCTCCTCTGCATTTCAGTTTTACGCCATCTTCCACCTCCTCCAGTGCCTGCGATTGCATGCGGATGGCATAATCGGGGACTGCCCTTAAGGCTGGGTGGATTCGAGAAAGAGAACGTGAAATACAGGGAGGACAGAGAGAGGGACGGAGAGAGGGACGAATCAAGTCAAACAGACTGAGAGAGAGAAAAGGGGAGAGAGAGGAGTCACAGAAGTGAACAGTGGGGGTTCTTGGGTAAAGGAGGTAAGACAGGATATGAAAACAATGGACTCATTGTAGAGAGATGATAGAAGGATGAGTTGGAGATCTGTGGAACACAGCACCATCTACAGGCTCACACAGGACACAATCAGATGATGCCCAAAAAAAGAAAAATTACTTCCTTTTCTTTCTTTATGTGAGTCGATATCATATTTAATCTGAAAGAATGACCATTTATATTCAATCCAGTGATACAGTTCAAATCAAAAGATGGATTATGCTTGTTTTACAGCACCTCATTTATACTTTTGAACTCTCACGACGCGTTTCCACATAAAAGGCTTTGACAAACAAGAACGAGGTGACCTAATGACAAAACGCATTCTTCTCCATTTCCTGCATTTTTACAGGCTGTGTACGAGAGGCTTAGATTTCAAATGGAACAGTTGTACGATTGCCAGCTCCAATGTTTCCGCTCTGATCCTAAGTCTCTCTTTCTTTTCTCCAGGTGACCGTATTCTAGCTCCACCACCTTTCCTGTGCCAAAAATGCCAACTGTAACAACAAAGAGTGGCAGATGCCAAGGGAATCCCAGACGACTGACCTCTGTGAAGGCGGCCTACCAAAGAGAAGCAAATATTTACCCTGCGTGTTTGAATCTGTGGAGCCGTGCCATGACGGCCCTCTGAGTGCATAGCGGGCCAATAGGCTTACGTGTCTTACAGCCTTTGCTCCGTGGGATCGGGCGCGTCCTACACCCTACAGTGCATGCCGCCAGCTGAAGTCTTGCGTTTTTTTGACCATCGTGTCAGGATGAGAAACATGTTATGATGAGAAACGTGTCGGGATGAGAAACATGCAAATGTTAGCAATGTTTAAATGCTACAACATAATTAAAATTTATGTTATTTCTGCCTAATTTGTTTTATAAAAATTGCGCCAAAAATGCCCAACATTTTAAATGAAATAGTAGGACAAAGCATAACTTCTTGAACTTCGCTTTCCTTCCGAAACCTCGGATGTCCAAAGTCACAGTTCTTCAGGACATGGAAAAAACACAGCCCTGTTCTTTTTAAATGATTCAACACTGTATTGTCAAAGTTGACAAGCACTTTTTAATACTTTTTACATACAAAACATAAGGGCTGAGAAATAATAATGATTTATGGCAACAACAAATAAAATGGAGATGCGCGGTTTCACAGAGACAGCACCGATAACCGAGTTCTTTGAATTGAGTTCCTGAATAAACCACAAGAAAGTGATTCTCATAGATGTCTCAAATTATTTCAATAAAATAAAAAATAAATAAAACCTCCCAACATTCAAGCTCTAGTTCCAGAAGGCATGGGAAAGTAATATAACTAAAAATAACTATTCTTTTCATTTATTGATGTTATTATCATATAAATGCATTCTCTTGCCGACTATTTTCAAAGCTCAAGGTTTAAAATTACATTCAGGATACTTTTCAAAAGATAAAGTTGCTTTGCGGTCAATCTGACCCCAAACATGCTACTACATAGACCTACATTTCAAAATAAACGTAATGACATCCTGTCATTCTCTGTCTGAAATTTTCAAAGCATTTGTTTAATCTACCAATTTATCTGAATTTAAAGTTATTTAAGGGATTTACACACATTTCTGACTCTTATTCCATTCAAATCCAGAGCATTGTCTCTGAGCTCAGCAACGTCTGTCTCCCTATGAGAGAGGGTCTTCAAAGTCCATTTGGAGGGACTGATCTGAAGAATGTGAACCAGTCTCTGATAACCGACAGTGGAGAAGGCCACCAAATGAGATCTCATGGGCATCAAATATACACAATACATAAGATATGTGCAGTTCTAATCTTGTGTTGAGGTGACCAGTTTTACTGTGTGCTTGGCAGGAATAGGCTGATATGTAGACATAAAAAAAATGGTTTGCTTGTCTGTCATGACTACACAAGAGGAATGATTGTGAAATTTAACATTAAAAAGACATTGGTATTAGTTTTGCTTTACTGTTCAGTTGAGTCTCTATCTATCTAGTCACAGCCTCAGATGCACCTCTAAACAGCACATGAAACATTCAATAAATTGTGATTGATCACATGTCAATCAGGGGCCAGTTACATAAACTTAGCTGCTTAAACTTAAGACTAAGTCTTAACAACTTGTGTCACTGACTGGCGATTATTTAGGACCAATCAGTCTTACTTTTCAGATTTCAATTAGACCAATCTACTTTTTTATGTAACTGATCTTAAGAAGTTATGACCAGTCTTGAAGAAAAAAGTTAGGTGACTAACTTGTAAAACTAGTCTTAGTAGTTTATGCAATCGGAAACACATTCTTGCAATAACGTTTAAAGAACATTTTGTCATCGTTAAACGTTATAAAAACGTAATAAAATAAAGCCAAAAGGCCAAAGAAGCAGTGGGTTACAGTGCATTTTATAAAATGCACTGTAACCCACTGCTTCGCAGGGCTTATCATAAAATGGTTATTCCATATGCGTAGCAAGGTTTCATAAAATAAAGTAAAGTAAATTATATTTAGGTTATGTAATGCGGTCAGCCGTTATAAATTGGGCTATTTTATAATGGTTTAGAACTCGACTCAGTCAATCAGAATTAGCCTTAAACCTTGTTGTTAGCTAAATCATAGCCAGTTCTTGCAGAAAGCACCAGAATTTTTTATGCAGTCAAAAGACTTAATACATGCACCAACTACAGTACTTCTCGGCGGACATCGTAGATCATGGCAGTGTACAAAGGCCCACCTGTGCACACTATGGCTCTATAACCCCATAACCCAGCATCCGCTGCCAGATTAGTGCATCCACTCCAAGAAATGAGCTCTCAAATCGGCTTCAAATCCCTCAGGAGAAAAACAACAACAGCAACATTCCAGCACAACAGACTAGACAGATGTGCAAGACATGAACCTGGGGAAAGAAGGTGGTCCATCTCCACCGCTTTGATGCTACGTGTTAGCCATCAAACTAAATAAAAATCTGCCTTAATCTGATAAAAGAGCCCAGATTATGTGAGCAAAATGACAAACTCTGATACTCTGAGTGTCCACTAATCTGACCGCCACTATGTTGGATCGTAATCCCTCTATCCTGCAGAAGTTATCAATCCTACAATGGATAAGGGGGTCATGGAGATAAAAACAGTGTATAATAGACCATTAAAGCTCTGTTTAAAAAAATTCAAAGAATTGCCGCAGATATGGAATCAATCTCTAAAGCCTGTTTTTAATGGAGTGCATTATTAGTTGGTACTTTATGGAACAAGCTGGACATGTGGGATTCTTTATTATTAGCTAAACAGAGATTTAGGCAAAAGGATAGTACTTTTTTAATAGCTAGACAAAAAAAATAACTTTTTTACCGGCATAATACACATCAAGCTCCATGTAGAAGTACATCACTGCAGGAGTTGGCACACAGCTGCATTTCTAGCCTGCTCAGCCTACGCCTTTTCCAAAGACCCTTAAACCGAAGAGAAGGTTTTGAGAACATTTCCCTTCTACTCTACATCGCGATGAGAGCAGGTTAAAGCTGTAAGCCATCAAAGTCGGCCGAGCAGCGTGCCCTGTTTGAAACTCATCTGGATCCCCCATAAACACTCTGCTGCTAATTGGCTACACATGTGGCGCCGAGCGCGATTTAGCATGCATTAGTGTGTGCGTGCACGTGTGTGTGGCATAGCGTGTTAGAATGTGCATGCATGTGTTGGCATACACCATGACTTATCAGCGTGATCAAAGACAGGCTTGCCTTAAACTGTCTACAATATGAAAGGCATACAAAGGCAGGAATAGCTTCATGGTAAATATTTGATCCCGGGAGTAAATTGGTACCTGTCTCAGAGATCTGGCCCTTTGATCGACACTCCTTCCCTCTTCCGTGGTTTAAATGTGGAAATGTATTTATTGGTGGCTCCCCCACATCCGAACGTGCGCCATCTGGGCAGGGTGCTGAGAGGTGCTCGCCGCAAAAATTGCGCTCCTCCCTCGCTTCTTGATGTGACTGTCGGTCAGGAATACCTGGAAGAAATTATCAGTTTAAATTCAGAAGGCAAAAAGTTTACTGTATCTTAAGTAAAATTTCCTAATTCAAACTTTTTATATGACAAATAGGCATGTTAAACTCAAACACCCTAAACAACTGCCAAATAAGGATAAAAATTTAATAAAGGACAGATTTAAGAGACTTGAATGCATTGAATTCAGCTTGTTTAAAAGAATAATATGCTGACACCACATGCCACTTAAGCTTAAGTCAACCTTCTCATGTCATGTGACTTACATGGTGTCTTGCTGAGATGGGGTTAAAGAGTCATGACTTTTCACCCCGTGCATCGCCGTGTTGTCTGTCATTTTGAACATGACTGAATAATGACTATTTACATGCCCTGAGGGACAGTATTGTGCGAAGGGGGCCGGATCACATGTGCAGGCAGCGCTGAATTGAACGCCTGTTTCAAAGGGGAATTTCTGCCACTGTAGAGTCTATTTAAAAATAACATCCCTCATACTCATACTCGCCTCTAAATAAAGTCATAAACTTTACTGTCAGTTTGGTTTAGATTAAAGCAAGATCTCTGAGAGGATTTCATATGTGTTGTGAATTTACCATCGTGCACTGTTGAGTTCACAGCCATCATGAACGAATGAACGATCTGCAGTTTAAAGTAATAGTTCACCCAAAAATTTATAATTTACTCATTCTCATGTCATTCCAAATCTGTATGACTTTGTTTCTTCTGCTGAACACAAAAGATATTTTAAAGAACACTGACATGTGACAACCAAACATATTGGGGCCCCTTTGCCATCCATTGTAAATGACACAAAACCAAATTAGTGTGGCATTTCTCAAAATATCTTCTTTTGTGCTCCACAGAAGAAAGTTATATAAGAGTTTGAACCACAAGAGGGCAAGTAAAGATTTTTTTACATTTCTGAGTGAAGTATCCCCCTTAATAACCAAAGTTGTGTCTCAGTAAATGTAAATTTACTAGCAAGGACCATAAAAGAAGTGTCACACAAGACATTGGGTCCATTGAACTCTTGAATAAAGGCAATATGGCAGGGCTTAACTTTTTTTACGTTAACTTTTTTGCCCATTTTAAAGTGTTGTAGCACAGGCCAAACAGTTGTAGCACAAGTATAAAAGTTTGCTGTCATCATTAAAAAAATATTGCAGGTCATCACATTAATAGGCAGGTAATTGACAAATTACATTAATGTTACATACAGATGGATAAATTAGAGCCATATAATTTTTTGTTTAATGTTTAATTTTCTTAAAGTTCAGTTTTTCATTTTTACTATACAACAGTGGTATATTTGTCCACATGTTCTATAGTATTTACTAAAGCTAGATACTATAGTGTTTTTGAGCCTGTATAGTATACTACCGTTTATCAATTTACTAGAAGGACACTACAATTTTCAATAGCAAATACTATAGTACACTGCATCTGATTGTTCAGGTTAACAGGACTTTTACTTTGATGGGTCTTCAGAGGACGCTTGAGTAAAGAGAATGCGAAGCTGAAGTCACGCCCTATGTTGCATGTTATAGTGGCGCCGCCATCTTGGAAGGATCATACTCCACTGCTATTAATGTTTCGATATGTACCGTTACTTGTTTTGTTTGATATATGGAGAAATCAAAAGTGAAAGAACCAGGGGCTTTTCCTGAATGACTCTGTGTAATGCTATTGCAGTTTTTAACACAGCAAGAGCGACCTACCATAGTTATATTTAACAAGAAAAACAAAACACTGCATTGAACACACTAGCAGCGATCCTCCCAAGATAGCACAACATACAACGCGACGTGACGTCGATTAACTAGCTCTATAGAGCTTGGGAATCTATGTCATTTTGCATTGCTTTCTGGGCAGTCGCTGCTATGTTTGGGGACACGCTCAGCAGCGTACAATGACAGCAAATAGAAATCAGCAGAGTTAAAAAATTTAAGAGGTGCTTGCACTTGCTTGGAATAAATGGACTAATATTTGAATCCCTTGTTCACTCAAAGGAGCGCTCCCTTATGGACACGGAGTGATTGCAAAGAGCTATATCACAAATTACATTTCTAAACGTATTTTGCACTAATATACAATTTTTTGACCTTTGTAAAACTGCTTTGAAACAACATGTACAACATGTCCCCTGTTCCCTAAACAATTTATGTAATTATATAACACTATTTATTCCTTTATTGTTCAAAGAAAAAAGTCTTCATTATAATCATCACCTTAACCCTCTGGCATTCTAAATGTAGGCAAAAACAGGCAAAAGTTAAATGAAAAGACTTTCTCCTTTTTGCTGATCAGAAAAATTATCTGAACCAGACTATAATCAATAATGAGAAATCTATAATATTCATAATCCTGACAATGCCACTGTGAAAATGAAGATTTATATGTTTACGTATTGCCACCCCTCATTGTGCACTTGTCCCCCTTTGCCACCCCATGTATAAAATCCTGGACACGCCCCTGCAGAAATGTCACCTTTAAGACCATAAGCCAGTTTAGGGGTTTCAGTGATACAATATCTCACATATAATAATCAAACAGAGTCTGGACGCGATTACAAAAGAGCCAGAGTCTTCCAGAAATCCTTCTATCCTCCGAAAAACAAAGGGATTGCTTTTTCTCCAGCTAACTGGCCACGTTCATTTTCAGCGCCTCAAAAACGTCTTTAATAGCCTTATCTGTCTGGTTGGAAAACACAGGCCCCAGATTCTTGCTCTGTACATCAGAAATGTTGCCCTTCAAATGCTTGGAGAGTCTGGAGTTATTTAGCTCTGGTCCCCAATTCCAGGCCCGTGCCAAACCCAGAGTAGCATTGGAGGATTGTGTTTAAGAGCTGGCACACGATAGCTTGGATACTTGTGTGCAGAGACACTGCCAGAGGGGCGGGTGCCAAAAGGACCCATCTCATCTCCAAGCTGTAAGCAACTGGAAAGTTTTAACTGTTGTGGTGTTACATTTTGTCTTGGGCAGGAATATATGAACGTTTTACATTTTTGTTTTTGTTTTTGCGGTAAATAAAACATCCAATTCCTAAATGTTCAATACAGATTTTAACAAGCACCTTCTAAAAATAGAGAAAAAACAGTGGCCACAAGATCGTATTTTTAGTGTTGCCTTGAAAAGAGTTTCACCAACACGCAATCAAAGCTCCATCGCTGATTTCCAAAGGCAACGTATCACTTGATCTAAGTTCCATTACCTCCAATGTATTTCAGATGGGGATGAAATAAAATCACGTTTTGAAGGCTGACGCGCCGCGTCTCCTCCAGTTTTACCGATGAGAATCGGAGGCAAGTGGTGGCAAAGCGGGGCTGTGAACCTCTCATTTGCAGGAGCGCAGAAGTGTGTGGCTTAGGAAAATGGCTGTAATAGCAAACATGTGTGCCATGTGTAACACGTTAGTGAAGTTGGGGGGTCTTTTAAGAGTGGAAATCTTGATAGCTGCTGATAAGAGCCCTCTCTTAATTTACTTGACTAGGACAGGAAGAAACTACTACATATATACAAGCATCAGATGGAAGGGGGGCCATTAATCAAACGGGTATCAGAGAGCTGCATTACAGTGCAATGATGTTGTGGGTTGTTAGATGTAAAGATTCCAATTTATCTAAGCTTTCGGGCTGTTTATCATAATAAGCGGACTGATCTGACATCACCCTATTCAGTAAAAAAGTAAACCAGGAACTAAACCAAAGAGCAGGCTGATGGAGAGCAGAGAGAAATTGACATTTCTTGACATCTGACAGGCGATGCATTAACATGTGACGTATGGCTGCTGTCTCAACTACAAATTAACTGGAGATTTTTTTCCACAGTGTGTCTGAAACCTTGAACATATTCTGTGCCAGAGCTATATATCCATCCAAAACTCACAGATGGGAGATGTTCAAGTGTCTTTGAAGGGTATTAATGCAGTTTAGGCCAGCTTTTATTACCCTTGCTGTAATATGATTATGGAAGTTAATATTCTAAAAATATTTTTTAACTCCACTGATCTTCTACTTAAAGACAACTTTATTGTTACATTATAGCCAGAGTTTGAAAATCCATATTCAAGCAGTCTAAAAAGATCCTAGCTTGAAATATGATAAGTAAAAAGTGTGAAAAAGTGGAAAGATTTCATGCTCTGACTAAGTTAGCGTATACGTTTTAAATCTCAGTGGCTCTCCTGGGTAAACATGACCTAAATGTTCAGAGGGAGAAAGAACTGTTCACTTTGTTTCAGTGAATTTAAAACTGTTCTCCTACTACTCACTGTTATGTTTTTAAATGCCTAAACGGCAAATGTAATTGAAGACCATGTACACTTCATTTAATGTGCACATATACAAAAATAATGCCACTGAGCCAATGGTCCCAGGAAGTATTGAAATTAATACTTTTTAAAAGGAATACAGTAGCTCTCTCTCTTTCTCTCTCCCTTTAAATTTGTATACATATTGACAGTAATTTTGGGGGGGGTTATTTTCACATCTTATATATATAATGTAACTTGTATATCTTGTATAGCCATGGAAAAAATGAAGAGACTATTCCACATTTTCATTTAATTTCAAATCAGCATTTACTATTTACTATTGCATTGCTTAAATGTGAATATGAAGTTGTATTTGCAGTATTTGAGGTCTCGAAAAAGACAGAGCATATTTTCTGTTATTTTTACCTGTTTTCCAGTTTTCATTTTCTGCAAATAAACGCAAATAGAAATCATATTTCTATTTGAAAATTGGTTAAAAATATTGTTCACAGAATGAAGCGATATTATAATTTTACATTAACACACACCTAAAAAAAGAACATTTCTGATATGGTTTCTTATTTTTTTCCGCGGCTGTATGTATATGTATATATATATATATATATATATATATCTTAACTATATAATAAGAATATCTTAAAGATAAAAAGGTTTTGATTTGGTTATAAATATTCTATTTGTTGCATTTTGTTCAAAGTTTTTAGCTTTTCTATATGCATTTTATTTGTATATTGAATAAAACCCCCTATTCCCTGATATGCTGTAGTTTTTTGCCAAAGACGTTTGTCTAATATAAATCTTAAATAATTAGCATTTGGTTCAGTTTGTACCATACATCTCTTATTTTAAGTTTTTATTAATCTGATGAGGGGGACATTAAAAGCAAATATTGTATGAATGCCCTCTTTTCGCTTGTTGTATAAAACATCTATTTGCGGACTTCTTCATTTCACAGAGATTTTGTCTAAAGATTTTACATAATATAGCAGTAAACAAGGCATGGTTAACACAGTCATTATGTGGAAGCTTAGCACTGAGCAAATAAGACCCTCAATGTCACATTCATCCTTTCAGTTCATTGTAACTCAACACTTGCTGTTTATTGTCAGCTTCACAGCAGCAGCAGTTCAAAACCAACATCGTCCATTGTGCGTTCATCTACAACTTGAAGCTTTCATTCTTCAACAAAAAAAAGAGGATGCCACAAGGACACCAGCACGTTGGTTTGAACGGATTTGTGCTATTGCTAAGAGACCACTGGCCGAAGCCAAAACCCCTTCCTTCCTTCCGACCAGCCTTAGTGGTGAACAACTTAAGCTGCGATGAATTAAGAAAATGAGAACCGGAAAATTGCACTTTTAATTTTCTGACCATGTTCCATTTCCTGTGCTAATGTCCAAGCGCTGTGGGAGCCACATCCCCCCCTTTGTTTTTATGACTCTTATAGACAACACTCCACCATGTAAACCTGATTTTCAATACAGAGCCCTACAATAACCATTTTGTTTTGGTTTGGATCGATGTGTTTGGGTTTCCTCTAATCGCCGGGCTTCCAGCAGAGAACGGAGAAGAAGAGGCTGAAATAAAAACAACTTGAGCGACATCTTGAAGATTTTGGCAGATTTCTGAGTGCCATAACAATATGATTTTTATGTGGCAGAATATCCCCACGGGCCATTAGAGCCTCTAGTGAAACCCCAAAGAGCTATAGAAAGTCTCAGAATGTGTGCCAAAGCATTACACTTTCTCAAAAAACACTCCTTTAATCAAATGTCTGTTTGATGTTTATTGAGAGTGAAGATAGAAATCTGTCACACTTTACGTATGTCTGATTCCCGTGACCCGGAGTCAAATTTTATTGTTTAGAATTTGCTTTAACTTAAGAGAAAGTAAGAGAGGAGTAGGCTATTATACAAACTGCTGCCTGACTCTTTCCCCCAATCCCTTAGAAGAAAGAAAAAAGAGAACTGTTAAAGGAAAAATGTGGAGATTTTAGCGACATCGTGAGGTTGGGAATTGCAACCAACGGTTCACTCCAACCCTCCCTTTCGAAGAACTACCGCGGCTCTCACAGGAAAAAAGTCGCTGTGCGTTTCCTCTTCTTTGCTGAAGAGGATAACGTATTTACGGAACATGCTCTGTAGAGAAGTTCGTCCATTTGGCACTACTGTCGAAACAACATGGCGCCTTCCATGCAAGGGACCAAGACCCGCAGCATATGTAGATAAAAATAGCTCAATCTAAGGTAATAAAAACATTACGCTTTATTATGTAAGCTCTTTATAAATTTACGCATCTGGCAGACGCTTTTATCCAAAGCGACTTACATTGCATTCCATTATGCATTTGTATCGGAGTATATTCAGATGTATACACCTCTGAAGACATAGTTATGTATATTATTGCCATTCTGTCAAATGATCCTCCAAATAATTACACACTGGATTTTTAACATACAGTTATACTACAGAGCAAAAATGAATGTGGATCAGAGTCCTGCAAGGGTCCTGTTAGATAAACCTGCACCCGCAGTAATTAAAAGTACACCCGACCCGACATCCGACAGCAGCACTAATTTAACTTTGTACCCAACCCTACCCATTTGACACAAATGCCGCGACCCGAACCGCACCCGCATTACATCTACATGATTCTCACACAACGACATATTCCTGGTTAATGCATTTTTAAACATGTAGTAACTCAATATGGCAGAGTTTCGGGAGAGACAACCAAGGGTGAATCTACTAAAATATTGTTAGCTTATAGTAGCTATTCTATAATGTGATTAGTGATTAATGAAAACTGTTTTGATTTATGCAAATTGTTTTTTTAAATAGCCTGTATTGTTCATGTGATATTAACAATAGTTTCCCTTACCTTTTTTCTGTAAAAATGATATCAAAGCCTCTAAAGGCTAAGCTACCATCAAGGCTTATTAAAGCTTAATGCAGAAAAGGGACCAGGAACATGATGAGCTAAACGTTATTTAAATTGTGATCGTGGCAGTATCGTGTCCTATCTGTTGCAGTCCATCAGTTTCACGTGATTGGCTACAATGCTCAACGCCGCAAAGCGCGCTGCAATTAGAAACCAGCTCTTAAGACAGAGCTTGAACACAAATAAGCACAGGACTGTGTAAAAGCAGCATTGTATCAGCTGACGTGAGTCTAAATAGTGTTGGCTACTGGATCCGCGTTCCGCCCACACGTATTATTTCCTGACCAGCAAATGACACATGAATAATTTTTCCACCAATTACATCAGATATTAGTGGTTCACCCGACAGGTACCCGCCCGCATGCAGGACTCTGATTTGCATAGTAAAGATTCAATATGAACTAAAAAGAAACTGATGTTGGCATTTATACTTGGTCTTTGAACTTGATCTTGGCAAATCTGAGCTCAGTGAGACATTGTTGAGATCTCTTTTAAAACTCTAGAAGATACGTGTATTTCTAAATATACATTTCATTTGATAAATAGACCCCATTGATCTCACATGTGTCGTCTCTAGAGTTCCAAAAAATATCTCATCGATTCAAGCAAGTCTTCTTTTGACTAGAAAACATTTTTTAAACCAATATCTTCTGTGATTTTTTATGGCAGAATTTTCATCAGTAGATTTTGTGATGTGTTCGGGTGACTCTATGACACAGATATTGCTCAAGAACAGCTTTATAGCCAAGTTTTATTGGTTCCCCCGTGTTGCTATTAGCAAGAATATATAGCAATTGTAACACCATTAGTCAACAGCTGGCCAACTGCATATAAACCAACGCAACGCAGGGCCCCACGAGACAATGAAACTGTGTCAACAAAAGCAGCCTCATGCAGTACTAAGTGATGCCACTCAGGGGCTGTGGGGTATGTGGAGGTCTTATTAATCCCAATACTTTTCATCATAGCTGTACGTTTGTTTTGGGGGAATTCTTTGCTTTTCTTCTTTTTTTTTTTGTACTGCCGAACCCTTGCTGAAACAAACAAGTACCCTAAGCAGAACAATAACTTATTTGATTTCAATAAGAGTGTTGATGTTAAGCCGGCTCTTTATTTCTAGCGGGCTATTTAGTTTAGCGTGTGAAAAAAAGGGGAATACTGCATAACTGTCTTGCGTTAGCGTTTGGATGCAAGCCTGTGTTTTTGCTCCATGCAGAGAATCATCGCGCCCTCAAGGAGCCTTATTTAGAGTACAGATGCATCTCATCTTCTGGCTCTTAGAAGCCATGCCACATGGGAGGACGCAAATTTGTTTAAAGTAGGAATATAAATACACATATAAAGAAAACTCGCTCTGTGCCATGCCTGCGCAACACAAACTTTGGAGATTTTACTTGTCTATTTAACTGACTGACTCAAACTGCCGCGTTTCAAGTAAAAAAAAGGTTGCGCTCCAGCTCAGACAATGGCACATATGACCGTTTCGGCGGTTCTGTATTGTTTGTGTCAGTAATTTATCCAAGATAACCTAAGGAGACCTCATTTCGTAGCTCTGAATTGACCATTCAGTTGAATAGGGGCTTATCTCAAACCTTTCCGAGATGTTCATAGTTTCTCTGTTTTATCCGAGTTTAAGTATCACAACTCATTGTCCTTGTCTGATTTAATTAGTGGCCACTTTATTTGTGCGTTAAATGACCATCTCTTCCTCTTTTCAAATTTGAAATGACATTGTGACCACATAGCGATTGGAATCTGCCTCTCATTGTGTCCCATTCAGACGCACGCTCAGGAATGAAGCTGAATAAATTAAGAAGATGAATATTCATAATGAATTGGGGTTAATCTTTCGGCCTTGGGAGGTAAAATGATTGCAAATGACATGCCGTAGATCTCGACTCCAGTTTTTAAAGTTACTGTTAATTCATTTACGATTGCATTTGAATAAACCGTAAGATGACCCTCAAAGTTTTGCACCACATAGGTGACAGTAATGTAAATGGTTCACTGTTCCAGTAAGACTAAAAAAACTGAAGAATTGTAAAGTAAATCTGTGACAAATGTCTCTTTAAAGGAACAAACTTTATGCGATTAGGTTTAACTTTAAATTTGTGATTAACTTTAAAGGGGTACTCAATTCGATTTCAATTCAATTTATTTACATAGCGCTTTTCACAATGTGCATTGTTCCAAAGCAGCGTTACAGGAGAAAATAAGAAAGACATAAAAACACAGAAAGGCAAAACATAGCACAGTGCATGGTGTTTATAGACCAAGCAAGATCATTCTAATAAATAATATCTAATAAATAAATGAATAAATGCAGTCTCTCGGTGAGCAAGCCAACATTGCCCTGCTGTGGCGAGGAACCCAAACTCCAATGATGAATAATGGAGAAAAAAAAACCTTGGGAGAAACCAGGCTCAGCCGGGAGGGCCAGATCTCCTCTGACGTGTCATAGATGCACTCAGTGACTCCGACCAAAAGCCACAGAGCAAATGTCCACGAACAACAGGGAGAGCCAACAAGCCGCGACCCAGTAAGCCCTACCCGGCAAAACCGTGCAGGTCCAACCCGGTCCCATTCCACGATTGACACAAGACAACAGAGGAAAAACCAGGGAAAAATAGTAATGGCATAATGTAACTTTATTCCTCTGAATATAAATGAAACCCCCATACAAGCCCCCCTGGTTCCCTGACACACTGTCGCTCGGTCCTCAGCCAGCCGAGAGGCTCTTCCTCGCGGTGCCATGCTGTGGTACTGGACGCTTCGGTGGACGGCTCGATCCTCCTCCGCCCCTTGGCGGCCGGCGAGTCTCCCGTTTCCGGCTCCTCCCCTTCACGGCGGACGGCAGCAGGCTCTGGCCCATGGCCAACGGGCGACGGCAAAGACTCCTCCGCTCCCTCCTGGACGGAAGCCACCGCACCTTGACCCAGGAGCACGTCAGTGAACCCTCCTTCCCATCCGAATACTTGCTCCAGCACCACCGCCTCGGGCAGCCACTCGCGGAATTTGAATAAATGTAAAGATTTACACTGGCAGCTCACAGCAGTTTTTGGTTTACTGTTCATCAACATGCCAGTAAAATAAGCTTCTTGGAGAGGTTCTGCGCATCAGAGTATTTCAAATGACGTAATGTAAAACTTGCGATTTCTGTAATCGAGTAAACGTGCGCTCAATGGGAAAGGCCAAAGATAAAATATTAACAAGGTGCGCCACTGCCATTGCAATAAATTAGAAGAAATGCAATGCTAAATAGCTGCTTGGAGGCGCTCTTGCAATGACATAATTAGCTGTCCGAAAGGTCACCGAGTGGCATGACTTTCGTTAAACGGACTTTGGCCTAGTGCTTTAGACGCTCTTTCTGCATGTGCTGAGAGCAAGGCGAATGTGCTGCTTTCTTATGCAGTGTAAAAATAAATCCTTGATATGCCAAATTTAGACATTATCACTTTAGAACAACGGGCATACAATAAAGCCAGCCCGCGTGTGTTTGTCAACATTATACTCACAGCACATTGCTTCTAGTGTTGTAGGCAGTCTCGCTTCACTGCCCTATCACCGCTCCCTATTAGATATTAGCCTACTCGTGGGGATGCGTTTATCTATCTCAGCATACAGACAAGCATGGACAGAGCCAGTTCACAGTGTAATTAGGCACACAGAATTTTTTTAACGCAAAACCGGAAAATCGCAATTCACTTACACGTATTGAACCGTGGAGGTCGTACCTGCTATATTATATTGAGTATTGTGGCATCCCTAGTAAATATAATAGTAGTTATTTCACTATAGTGAAATTCTTGGGTACTACAGTATTTTTTAACCTTATATAGTAAATATTAAAGTATACTATTGTGTTTACTACATTTTATAAATTTACTACAAGTAAATTATTTTTTTCATCTGGTTCAAATTAAGCAGACTTTTGTAAAACGCTCGTAAAATAAACTAGAACAACTCTGTGGATGAAGTCCATGTGTTTATGTCCTGTATAGTGAGATACAGACAAATCCACGACTGTCATGCTTTTAACATGTTAACATGTTAAACTGTGCAACTCATTCACTCATACACGCAGAAATACATATTTAAAGATTAAAATTCCACTTACGCGATTCCTTTCACATTATCACGCAGATCATAGGGCTCTAGATAAATAGACTTAATGGAGCCGGAAAACAAGTTTTAATCGCAAAAACTAAATATAAACGGAAATAAATAGTGGTGCACCCTTAGTTAACCTCACACGAATAAGCACAACGACAAATGTACTGCCCACAAACAAGCAGCTCTGTCTAATGCTCATTCAAAACTGTATCGCACGCGTGCCACACTATTCAATTTATTCTTAGCACAGACCGATTTTTTTCGTAGCACCTGCGATATATATTGGTCTCTGGTGCCCCCGAACTGACAGTTTCTAACATTCTTCCAAATTTATTTTTTATGTTCAACTGTATAAAGAAATGTATACAGGTTTGCAACAAATTGAGGGTGAGTTATTCATGACAGAATTAAAATGTTTGGGTGGAGTACCCTGTAAATTAAAAGTTAATTAAATTCTATTAATTGTATTATTTAAAAATGTTACAAAAAAAATATTTAGGTGAGGTTGATCTGGGTTTAAAAAAAAGGTTTTATTTAATATTTCATAAATTTCCATAACAACAAATGCATCACATTTCAATGATAAGGAACCAATGTGAATTTTTAAACTTAAAAAAACATCAACAACCCCTGACCCTTATGCTTGTCTGGGTTATAAAGCGCCATACGAGCACCGCTCCTAAAAGGCCTGTAGGAAGGACATAGTGTGTCTGTGGTGAACAGTCCTCTGCTAGAGTGTTTCTGTGCGAGAAGGCTCGAGGACGCATCTGAAGTGCTTTGATAAAGTGCTTTGAGAGAAAATGAACTCCCTCATGGATTTAATGACATCAAAGAGTAAGTCTCTGGCATCGTAATAAATTCAGACCAAACTCATGGAGAAAAAGAGGGAAATTGAGCCTTGATTATCACAGCTTTTGTGTGACATTGAAAAGACGTAGAAGGCCAAGGGAGGAGGGGGACAAAAAAACCCACTTGTCCTCTCAAACTAGCCCACCGAAAAGAAAGAGAAGAGCCATCTGAGGATATTGCGCTGGTCGTTCGTGGTTCTAAAACAAAAACTTTTCTGTCCATTGGTCACGCTTTTTTTAAGCATATATGAGGGACAAAAGAAAGTCTGAAGTACTACGAAGCTCTCCCAGTGGGCATTATTTATTAAGATAAAGAAAAATAACAAAAACTCCCATAATGCACTGTTGTTTAGATTTGGTTATTGACTTTAAAAAGACACATTTCAAACTGTGACATGTTTACAAAGATAATGCATTTATTATTTACTTTACACAGTTTATTATGACTACTTACTACCAGTCGCTTTTAAAAACTTTCTTTTCCCAAAAGAAATGTGATCTTATTTCTGTAGACTATTTTATTTCATAGCAACAGAAATAATAATTGGGTTTGCGAGCACAATGGATCTGGCATCAGTACTTTGTCACAACACTTCTTTACCTCACTTGGAGAGGGCAAGCAAATTCCACCCCATCTGTGCCAAATAAAACAAATGCTTTCATTGTGGTATTCAAACGACACATTTATCCAAATAGCTCATAGTCTCTGCCCTCCACGCTCTGACTCATGGGTAACAAACATACGACATGAAGACGTTGGATATGAAAAATTGGAGGGTGTGTGTGAATTATGGGAGTTAAAAAATTGACATTGATGTAAAAGTCAGGCCAGTCTGTCATTACCTCAAGCTTTTAGGGGGGCAACACCTTTCATCTCGGGCTGTTCTTGAAAGCTTTACTTTACTGGCACACTACACTTTCTAGTCAGGCCTGCTGAGTGCAAATTGATTCTAGAAGAAACTGACAGATAATTGTTCCGTTGGGTTTAACACAGAGATGCTTGTGTTTTACGCCAACATTAGAGGTATATAATCGACTTCTGTTTAGTCATTGTGAAAAGTCATCTGCTAACACACAACTTAGCCTGATCCCTGACTGCGCTATTCTGGGTGGGGTTGCGGTTTAAGGAATGCCTTAAATTCAGTATTTTGATGTATTCACGGGTGAGCAAATGGTCAATTGACAGGAAAGCGAAAGAGACAGAAAGAGAGGGAGATTTATTGCCGCAATGGAAAATGTCCGGAACAAAGTGGGTGTGGGTTTCATTTAATTCTATGAAAATCAGGGTGGAGAATGTGGAGGTTTGCATGCGTAAGTGCTTATTATCTTAATTTGGTTTGCGATGTGAATAATGTCAAAAGGTAAATTAGCCCTAATACAGAACATAGCACACTTTTCATCAGAAACAGATATTTTATCTACCTTTGGGAAGGGTTTGTGAACCCTGGTGGTATTTAGATGTCTGTTTTAGAGGGCCTGTAATGTAATATTTATCTGAGTAACAGTAATACATTTAAATAGTTTTATCTGCCAAAACACATACGAAAACCCACAAGATTTAAAGTGCCATCATTGTTAAAGGGGTCAAATGACACAGCTAAAACGATTATTATCATTTGTTTTAGATGTAATGTAATGTGTATACACGATTTAAGGTTCAAAAATGCTGTATTTTCCAAATAACGTGCATGTTTGTATCTCCTCTTTGCCCTGCCTCTCTGAAACGCGCTGATTTTTACAAAGCTCATCGCTCTGAAAAGCGAGGTGTGCTATGATTGGCCAGTTAACCAGTGCGTAGTGATTGGTCGAATACTGCAAGAGTGTGAGGTAAATGTAATGCCTCTTACCATATTCGGAACATCATGTTCCCAAGCAATTGAACTGACAGGTGATAAAATGTCATCAGTACTTCCTTGCATCAATTCGAGCCCGAATCTGATACGGAAAATGTAGATGATCAAGCCGATAGTATAAAAAGTATAAAGTATAAAAATAGCTAACTGTTTTACCTTTTATATACGACATTATAAAGACTATAAAAACATATACATCATACAGAGTTTGTGTGAGATAGAAACAAGCTCGCATTACAGCAGGGAATGGTATAAATAACTAATAACGAGTGTGCGCTTTTGCCCTTCTTGATCAACCAGTGTTACGCCACGTCTCGTCGCGACTCAACCAGACAATTAACCCCATCATAAACATGACATTTGTTGCCTCTAGTTGGAACATTATTACTGATTATTAGGACTTATGTTGTCTTATTTCACGTTGTGCGTGTGTCTGCACTTGCACTTGCACAATGAAAAAATACTTACAGGCTGCGAAACTGAAGCGCCAGCGAAGTTTTAATGGTTGGAATGGCCCCATTTTTTAACCAAAGCTTTCGCACATAGCCGGTCTTAATCTCTCTCCAAGGTTCGTGAAGCAATCGTCGGTGAAATGCGCTGCATAAACTTGAACATTCGGATTGTACTTTTCTGGAACAGTGTTGTAAATAAAATGTAACCATTCGCTTTGAGTTGTCTCATCTTTTGGCAGGGCAAACATAGAGTCTTTCTTTTCACAATGAAACACACCGTCTCCGCGACATGGCTGCGGCGGTGACGCTACAATGAGATTTACAAGTATGCCCGCCTCACTTGCGTTTAGATTTGGTCTGAAGTCATGTTACGAAGTGACGTACATTCGCCGGGGTGTGGTTACACAAGGCGTTTCAGGCAGGTCTGGGTTCTCATTCGCTTTTAGATAGAATGCATCTTTTGTTCCGACACTTTAATTATAGCAATTTAACGTGTCTATTACATGCATGGGCAACTTATAACACACCAAAGACACAGAAAAATATGTATTCGTGCCATATGACCCCTTAAAAGGGACAGTTCACCCAAAAAGATGAACACAGAGAAAGATATTTGAAAGAATGCTTGTAACCAAACAGTTGTTGGCCACCAATGACCACCATAGTAGGAAAACTTACAATGGTAGCCTAAAGTGTCCCGAAACTGTTTGCTTTCCCACATTCTTCAAAATATTTTCTTTTGTGGTCAACTGAAAAAATAATATTTTTGCTACATTGGTAGTCAATGGTGGCGAAGAACTGTTTGGTTACAACCGTTCTCTGTGTTCATTAGAACAAAGAAATGTATACAGATCTGAAAACTTGAGGCCGTGAGTACAGTAAATGAAGACAGAATTTCATTTTTGGGCGAACTGTTCCTTTAAGTAGCCGGTTTTAACAATCATGACAACTGATGAAACAAGAATACAAGCTCTTATATTAAGTAAGTGAATAAACAGGGTCAGTGGTGACATCAGCTGAACACTTCCTGTGGCTACTGATCGAATCTGAAGATGAGTTATAGTACAGTGTGAGTACAGTATAAATCATGACATTTTTATTTCTCAAATCTAGTACTGGATACTAAAAAAAACTGCACTTTCGTCTCATTTTTCATTCATTGCTTTACTGCTAAACCACATATCGAATGGAGTTATTTATTTCCAAAAATAATTTTCTCTTATGGCCTTTAAAACCCATCTTGTTGGATCCGCATTGTTTGCGAACAGTAAATAATATTCAGCGCTTTGCTGTATGGCCAGACCACACCTGAACCTTACTGGAACACCTGCCACCAATTACTCCCTTTTCAAGAGTTCATTACGCAAACATTCCACAGACCTTTTCAATTAAAGCTTTTAATTGTTTAAAGCAGGGGTGCTCCTGAAATCCACCTTCCTGCAGAGTTTAGGTCCAACTCTAATCTAACACACCTGAAGAAGCTAAGCAAAGCCTTCACGTATTAAAAATCACAGACAGGTGTGTTGAAACCAAACATATTCAGGACAAGTATAATATAGACTTGGCAAGGCAAAGTATTGCTTGCTAAACATACAAATTTTGTGAACAATTAACAGTAAGGATGCATTTGTTAACATTAGTTAACGCATTAGCTGTACATGAATTTATAGTGAACAATACTTCTACAGCATTTATTAATCTTAGTTTATGTTCATTTCCTCATTTACCAATATATTTTTTTCAATCAAAAGTTGTAACTGTTGATATTAGTTTATGTACAACAATCTAACATGAACAACTGTATAGACATTAAATAGCATTAGCAAGGATTTTACAATTCTGAAAAACTATATTACTGAATGTTTGTTCATGTTGGTCAAAGGAAGTTCCCCAAAAGTAAAACTTATGTCATCATTACTCATCCCAACCCTGTATGACTTTCTTTCTATTGTAAAACACAAATAAACATATTTTGAAGAATGTAGGTAACCAAAACATTGGCCCCTATTGACTTCGAATGTGTGGACACAAAACCACTGAGAGATTTCTCAAAATATCTTCTTTTTGTCCCTTTAATGCGTTTACTAATGTTAACAGATACAACCTTATTGTAAAGTGTTACAGAACCCTATTTTTAAGCACAGTTTAAAGTTCCTGTCACATTGCAGCTCATTTATTTATGAACTTCCATGATTCTATACAATTCAATCAAATCATTTCTAACAACAATTTCCCTTACAAAATAAAACTTGCCGGTATGAGCCTGATTGTCAAATGAAATTTTTTTTATGCTTTGGACAAAACAGTGAAGTCTTATGTATTTTTTTCCATATCAATATCATAATCTCGGTTTGATGTCTTTCACTTGATAAGAGTTTACATCCGATAATTCCAGAGGGTCTCTAATTTTCTAAGGCTTCAGCATCCATAGACTAACTCACTCCTGGAGAGGATCAGTCATATCGTCACTGTCCTTCCGAAACCTCAGATGTCCAAATTCAGTCTGTACTTTTCAAATGATTAAATACTGCGATGTCAAAGTTGACAAGTTTTGAAGGCTTTTTTATTGGTTAGATATTTGTAAAACCCTGTAACAAACATAAAGAGTGACTAATAATACGGATTTCTGGCACACAAAATATGGAGATACAAGGTTTCAGAAGACAGCAGTGATATCTATTTAAATAAAGTGAACTTTCTAAGTTGGATAGACACTCATACTGCAGAATGTTCCAAAAGCAGTTTAGAAGAAGAGCAGCACGCTGCAAATTACACAGGCATTGCTGTTAGAAAGCTCACACACATCAGTCTCACTCAACTCAATGGCTCCACCCAGCAGTAAACGCTCTCCATTTTTTCATAGCGAAGGCAGAACAGGAAATGATATAATTGTTGCATTTTTCCCATGCCCAGTTGCCCTGTGCCTGACCCCCTCCTTCAGCTGCTGGGAATGGTCACTTAGTGATTAGTGCTGCGAGCGACTGAGTTTTCATCCGCACAGGTCCGTGCAGGGGGTGTTTGGAGACTTTTACAGCGAGACCATGTGGCTGTGAGAGAGAGGACTTGTGGGAAAACGGGTTTATGTGGCACTGCGGCTATAAATAGACAATCAGGAAATCTGTTTAACAATCACTCATGGGATATTTAGTGAGTCTATAGTTAGCAATTTTACAACGCAGAACAAAAATACATTTTTAATCAATCAGCTTTGTTGCATTACGAAGGCTCGGCCCACCGGGCTGCCCTTCGCAGTGTATTTGATTAAGGTTGTTTTATCTTGTTTAACATCAGTCTGTTCTTTAGTCGATTAATGGTGTGTATAATAAGGATGCTCATGGGAAGAGCAACATTTAAACTGAAGTGTATTGTGCGTCCTATATCCAACAAACTGACATCATGGAGTTTAAGTGCCGTGAGGTCATACGAAACGCCCTGCGCTATGTTTCCCGAGAGAAGACAGTGGAAGATATGAGGTGTTGCAGACATTCAGAAGGGATGCTGTCCTCTACAGTCCAATCCAGATTCAGTTGTCTCAAACCGCAATGGTGGGAAATGTCAGCCTGATCTCAGAACATCGCCCAGGGCCTGCAGTAATTGACTATTAATGTTAAATAGTCTCTCTCTAGTTCCCATAAAAATGTACTGAATCCTATTAAGAAGCTAGAGAGATTAGCCTGAATGGACCCATATTTTTAGTTTTGCTAACACTTTACAATTAGGATTAATTTCTTAATTTAAGTACAGTAACACAGACTAACAAAGAACTCATTTTATTAGGTTCACACAAAAATACAATATCATAATTTTAATGTCATTCCAAACCTGTGTGATTTTGTTTCTTGTGCAGAACATGAAAGAATATATTTTAAACTATATACGTAAAAAAAATGTGTGAACCCGTAAACATATGTTAACTTACCCAACTTAAAGTAAATGTAAAAAAATGTGAAAACATTTTAGTATATAAAATTAAACATTAACTAATGATGTAAGAATATTGTTCATTGTAATTTCACTGCATGACAAATATTTTAGGCTCACTGTAAAGCATTACCCATATTTCTTTGACGTATCTGATGAGACAATGAAATAAATCCAAACCAATCAGTATAAGCCATCATAGAACAGAATGACGATATGTCATTCTAGTTCCAACTGCCATGAGAAAGCCCTCAATATATTTACCATCTAAATTGTTTATGTGACATTTACGCGGTTCTCTGATACCATTCCAGCTTTTCCCTTAGAGGTGAATAAACAAGACATGGATTCAGGGCAGACAACACTGCAAATCTATGGACAAACTAAAAGACAGAGAATCAAATCTACTCACACTAACATACATCTTCTTTAATGAATTAACTTTAGGACCAGGTGGAAGAATAGGTTAACATTGCCCTTTTTCTAGAGAGAGAGAGCAATATAACCCGTTTATGTATTTTTAGCGCATTGCCTGCTATGAGAAGTTACATTATGGTTCATTTAAAATCAAGCATTTGCTTCCTTTCATATTTGGCCTGTTTCAAATAATATTATATAAAAAAACAAAAAAGGAGATAAAATATCCAACAATAATTACAATTTTGAATGTATAATCATTTTAATTATGTACAATGTGACTGTATACAGTACAGATCATATCTGCAGGTGCAAGACTAAGCGGGTCATGCAATTATTGTCTCCAATTGTCTTGTATGCATTACGATTACATCTAATCACTTCTCATCAGTAACTCAGTTGTATACCTTTTTTTTTTACCTTTTTTAACAGTGCAGGATGTCTGGTGACTGTTTACATGATGGAGCCCAGCAGCCTTTGTGTTGTAGATTGGGACTATTGTAGTAGCTCAGGAGGTTTCGTTAGTTTGGCTTGGCAACGATCCCTTATTTCAGGGTTTCAAACTACTGTTTAGTTTTTGCAAAAACAATCGTATTGTTCAATGTGAACCTTATTTTTACCTCCTTTTTTTTTTAAGTGGGATGGTGTCAACAGTTGAACTTGGAGTGATTCTGAAAGTCATGAATTCCAGCCCGACTCTCATTGATACGGTAACAAAGCACGTTGAGTGGCCATTCAGTTAAATCATAAAACAATGTGGGTTCTGGGGTTTTGATTTGAGTTCAGACTCCAATTGTATTTTTTTTTACAGTTATTGTGCATTTAATATTTCTAAGTGACAACAGAGTTCAACCATAAGGATAAACCAATGGCCCTGGGGTCAATCCAAATTCATTTTATATACTGTCATTATATAATCTACTTATAGATCATATGCATTTGTTCAGTCTTGATAACATAAATATTTGGTTTTCTGTGAAGTTTTAAACACTGTTGTTACAAATTCTGCTAATATAAAAATGTCACCAAATTAACTTTATCTAGCTGGCTAAAATATATCTATATATGATATAAATTTACAGATAAATCTGTGTTTAACATTATATGCCATCTAATTTTAAAAGTTAATTTGATTTAATAATATTCTAATTAAGTTCCAGTTATTATTGAAAATAAATACAGGTAATTAATTCTTATTTTTCTGTATAGAAAACTAAAATACTGAATGAATACTGGCAGAATATATTTTTGTTGTTGAACTCAATGCAGCTTCACTGTAGAACTCAAGCTTCTCATAATACATAATAAATGTTGGGTTTTATAATACCTGTTTCTCTTAATATATCTATTTAAATTTTGTCGAATGAGAAATTATAGATATTTCCTTTTTTTCAACTCAGTGTGTAAAACATTGTTAAAAAATGAGAGGAGTAAAGCTGTTGGCGTGTGGTTTGGGATCTGTAAGAACTGGATTAGATGGTTTTCAGCCTATGAAACTAGAAAAAGAAAATACCAACAATCCAAGGTCCATAGTGGTCCTGTGCGTTATCAGTGAAGCGCCAGTGAGGTGGGGGATACCGTGGCATTATACAGTGGTACTGTGACATCAGTCTAGGATGAATAATGCCAGGCTTAGAAATGTGTGTCCAAGCCAAAATATGAAAAGCTTTAAAGCTTCACCAGTACAAGAGAATAACTGGCTTTATGCTTAGAAAATATTTGTATCTCTACAGTTTGTAATTTGTCTGCATAGTATTCCGTTTGTTATATAATAAATGTCATTAATAGAGTGTTCTGCCGAGTATTTTTTGCATGATTTGAAGCAGCGTTTTCGTTATTGTTATTAGTATTATAGCATTAACAGTATTTTCAACAGTACAAACATTTCCCTTTTAAACCTTTAGAATGAGAGTCTTCTTTTTATTCTCAGAAATATCTCAGAATGATTTATTAGTTTACTTAAGAGACACTAAAATGTGCTTTTATCTTTAATAATGTTTAATGATGATTGGTAAAAGCCCTGCTGGTGCAGGGTTTATGTGAAGGACAATATTTGCTATACAGTATTTGTGATGGTTTTGTCAAGTGCACTGTTTCCTAAAGAAATTGCTATCACGCTTTACCTCTAACATCTGCTTCCATTAAAATCCACTCCGAATGGTAATCTAGTGACCTGCTGAGCCCTCAAGCCATCTCTACTGAAGCACACCTGTGCTTTTCTAAGAGTATAATGGGATCAAGACCATTAGACAGCAATTAGACATTGTTTAAACCTGAAGTATTACCAGATCACATTACAAGCACCGGGCGACACTGAAACAAGTTCGCAAGTGCAAGTGACCCAAGCATTCTCAGACTGACATGGAAACCACTTTATTGCTTATTTTTTTTCCCTTAAATGTTCAATTATTCAATAATTAATCTTGTGTTGAAACACTATGCACTCTACATTGTTAAAGAAATCTTTCAAACTTTTTGTGGAAGAACAATTAATAGTTCGATGTTAACAATACAGCTTAAAAAAAATGCTGATAAAATGTATTTTTATTTATTTTTTTCAGGAATTTCTATCTATATATCTATATAATAATCTATATAAATTGAACTAGTTACTGTACTAAAATACATAATTCGCATTAATTGGTAGCACAAGTGTTCATACCTTTAGGAGTTGAAAACATGTCTAACATTAAAACATATTTTTTAAATAACTTGTGTTTGAATATGATAGATCAAACTAAAAACTGGAGAAGACTACAATGTTTTATTTGTTTACAGGTTTGGCCTTTCCAACACCCTAGAGCACTTATACAAAAAATATCATCAAACATTTTTTATTTTTAGCAAGAAACACAAACTGCATTTGAAATCGTTTTATTCCTTTAAAGCCGATGCTTTAACTGGAATAACTGATGGGCTTTGATTGTTGAGATTATCATAACATGATACTGAAAGCTCAGTCTGTTTGTAGGCAATAATTTAACCGAAATGGTTGTGTTTGCTATGAGAAGGCCTAAATCTTATTTAGTGCATATCAAAGTACCACACTGTCAACATGGCTCCCTCTAGTGTTCATGAGAACAGAAAAACGGTTAAATATTCCTTTCCCCTCCGGACTGACATTCAACAGATAAATACAGAACTGCACGCTGACGTACAATCATTTTATTTCGATTGGATGTCTGAATCCAGTGAAAAATTCAGTAGATATAAAATATTAATATCTAGATTCTACTCCAGTATTCAAACACAGGGATTCAAAAATATAGGCCTGGTCATGTACACATTAAAATGTGTGGTTGTCTTTGAACTCCATCACAGACATTTAACACAGGATGGTTTCTAATACTTGATCCATTAAACGAATACTGTGACAGAAGACAGAGAAGAATAAAGGTTTACTTTAGGTGTACTCACCTGCGTTTCAAACTCGTTTGACTTTCTTCCGTCGACCAGTGAGGAAAAAGTGAATCCGGAATGTACTTCTTCGCCGTTGCGTGCAAGAACACGTGGAAAAGTCACAGCAAGTTTGGTGCAACACCGAACCTCAAAAATTAAACAAAATGTTTATCTTTTGTTGAAGCCACATGAAGGTAGTAGAGCAATACGATGTAACAAAATGAACCACAAGGTGGCAGCAACAGCCTGTTGATATGATATCTCTTTGATAGTGGACGTAAACGCAGCATTTAACAGCTACCTGCCAGCCGTTAACGGTAAGTGTTTGTGAAGATGGAGGCTTTTGATGTTTTATCTTTACACAAAAGCTTTATAGTTGTGTATTTAATAAATGTTGAAAATATCTAGTTTTAACAACCGTTGTTTAATTTCATTTGAGATCTTGATATTTCATGAAGTGTTCTACCTGAGTGATCACAGTTTACTACAACAGACCATTTCCATTCCACAATCAATAAATTGCTTGATAAAACAAACAAGAAAAAAATTAGTTGAGTGGGATTTATGATCTGCACCCCATCTTATAAGTGTAAACAAACAAACAAAAGTTACGTTTTATGGGCATACTTTTCGCAATATACTGTTTAAGTGAACATTTCCTTTATACAAACAGTGAGTCAAGAGAAAACACAGCAAAAAAAAGAAATGTTTAAATAAATGCAAGTCAGCCAGGAAGAACTAACTTGGATGGCGGCTCTCACTAAATCCTTGGTGTTTCGAGTCTGACGTCATCACGTAACCGTGTTTTTTTGGCAATTTTAACGATCATAGGTAGTTTAGATGGTTAGAGTAAGGTTAGGGTTAGGGGCTATGTCCAAATACCCCCACTTGCGGTCTTGGCCACTTGAGAGCGTGTGCACGCGACAAGACCGCAAGTGTGTCCAATGTCTTAAAATCATTAATTAACGTTATATGTTTGCACTTGCTCCATCGGGTTAGAAATACTACATGCTCACTTGAGATCTTCACGCCCACTAGAACACTAGGGCCCAAAACAGTAAATATGTCATGAAAGTAGTCAAGTGGTCAAGTGCAAAGACTGCAAGTGAGGATTTTTTTACGCAGCCAGGGTGTGGGTTAGGGTAAAGGTTTCGTAAGACTTGAAACACCAGGGATTTAGTTAAAACCAACAAGCCACGCCCACGGATCTGACTCGAAACACCAAGGATTTTGTGAGGGTCGCCATCCAAGTTCGTTCTTCCAGGCTATTGAGAAACGGCATTTGGCATAGGGCCTAGCTGTATCCGTTGTCACCCTCACGCATGCGCAGTTGAGCACTATGTGCACAATCGCTTATTGATGTGACGTCAAATGCTCGCGCTACTTGAAAGTTAAAATTCGCTGAAGGCAATGTGCAATGTAGTTACTGTGTGAGCGCTGCTTAAAATTCAAGTAGAAATTATTTTTATATGCCTCTTCCGGTTGAAAGTGAGGTAAAGCTCTGTGTCGCAAAATGTTTCACAATGGATCAACGCATTAATTTTAGAATCAATAATGAATTAATAAATGAACACTATAAATTAGGATATCAAGATAATGAAAACAATCTGTTTCATTGCATAGGCTAATCCTAGTAATATTAATAAACATACCATTATGTATTGTGGATGTGATATTTTTCCTTTTTGTTAACCATGTCAAACTCATGAATAGAGGAAGTAAATAAATGCAGGTGCATGCACACAAAAACGGACATGCATGATGTCCTCGTGTTCTTGCTTTACATAATCCATTACCGGTAAAGTCCGGTTCCAATTCTCAAGAACACAAGAAGAGAGAACACATGAATGTACCTGGATGTGTTCTCGATATCAAGGATGGATCGAATGCAACCTTGTGCACGTAAGGAACCTGGTTGAAGTCCCAGAAGTCATTGCAGTGCGTCAGTCCACAAGAACACAAGTCTGTTCTTTGCGTTCTTGGAATTGAGAAACGACCGCCATTGGTCACATGATTTTGATAGAACGAATCAAGCACCGATACTAAGCTTCACTGAAAATCACTTCATTATTTTTGACACGAAGCATCGGAGCTTTGGTGTCTGCTAACATTACTAAAAGCCGGATAAGAATTCTGTGAGCTGTGTGATTCTTTGAGGCCTGGTGCGTCAAGTCATGGTCAGGATTAAATATAGGGATCGTATGATTGCACTGCTAGGAAGCAAATGTTAGCATTTTCCAAATTATCTACTCTGCATTTAATAAGATATTTGATTAATTTGATAATGATAAATATAGCTCCAAGCAGCAATTACGGGGTCAAGCCCTACAAGGGCACAAAGGGAAATACATGTGGACACTTCTGAAGATTAAGCGAGAAGTATGGACCGTCCATCCGCATGTTGCATTTTTCATCATCAGAAGACTCCGCGGTCGTACGCACACCTTGTCCGCGCGCAGCCTATTTTTTTTACAACAGCGCATGCGCGAAAAAAGTGCCCTAGTCCACTAGGGGTCAATACACACACAGAAAGTGTGCAGTGTGTCGTTGTCGAAGAACGTAACCTTTGAATCATATCCTTCGCCATAATGTTTGATTGTTGTTCTTGCTGTTTGCTCGGATTGTTTGCAATGGTGAAATTAATTAGCAGTGGGTCTGTAAATGAAGCGACATACTCATTTGTATCGCGCATGTGATGAACTCGGACGTCGCGCTTAATCCGTGATGAGTATGCGCAGAAAGCTGTCCAGAAGCGTTTGTGCATGAGACGGACACGGACGTGGAAAATCAAGTATGCCCGTGGCTTTAGTTTCTGCACAACAGATATGTAAAAGCATAAAGAGCACAATATAATAGCTTATTACTTTTGACCATAAGGTGGCGCTAACACCAAACTTGTGTGAGGAGAACAAGTGATGATACATACCAAGTTTCGTGTCAAATAGACAAAAGTGTCACGAAGATACAGCCACATGACCCTTTTGGTGTGCTCAGATTGATTTCGTTAAAGCTCTATTTGAAAACCATTTGATCAATCAAAAAGCTTTTATTAACTTCTATTTAGGGGTGTCCCTAGAAACTATATACACAATTTAGTGCAAATTAGACAGCTTTTGTAGGAGGAGTTCGAAGAAGTATGGTTTTCATATAATTCAATATGACAGACAGGAAGTATGGTGGAATATGGCAACTTGTATATCAATGAACTCGGCTTGAGCCAACAAATATATTAATGTGAAACGAATAACATTATGTTGATTTCCTCATATGTTACAAGCAGATTAATACATTTATTATATCCCTTGATCACTAGGGGGCACTGACCTATAACTTTACAGGTCCTCTCAGAACATGACATTGATGAACCTTACCTTATTGATGAACCTTAAGTTTCATAGCGATCCGCCATTGCGTTTCTAAAATACTGCATTTTACGACAAAATTCCAAATGGGCGACGCCCACAATGGCAGACCGATGAAATATTTTGGACATGTCAGATTATCACATTTTGAAAACCAAGTTTAAAAACACAGGGAAAGGCAATTAGAACACAAGAAAATTGCTTATAACTTTTGACCATTAGGTGGCACTGTCACCAAATTGCTATGGGGTGAAAAAGATGTCCCAATGATGATACAGTATGTACAAACTTTCGTGTCAATACACAAAGTTTTGCAGTGTTCATTTTGAAGTCAATGAGAACCTATTTAACGTTTTGTTTAATTAAAAGGCCACTAGGCAGCGCAGCCCCACCACCTTTTTTGTGTGTTCCCAAATCGTGCCCATATAAATCAACGTGTAAAATCTGCTGAAGTTATCTCATTTCGTTTAGAATTTTTAAGCATGTACACTCAGAAAAGAAAAAAAAAATTTTGATGATATTTAGTAAACCACAAAATGTTCCGTGTTTTCTACGCTGGTTTCCTCTCGATTGGAGTTACGGTTGCAAAGTTATTCGCAATTGTTTTTTTTGCACTGAATCACACTACAGGCCAAACTGTAAGGCGAAACCTGCCATTGCTATCATTGGACTAGGCAAGGATTCCGAAATCTAAGGACATGATTCCCAAGAAAATCCGTCAACCACAGACAAAGTTATAGGCCTGTTAATATATCTCCTCACCACTATGTGACGCTTGTCCGAAACTTTATAGGCTCTCTCAAGCCATGATGCTGATGACCCATAACGAATTTCGTAACGATACGCTACTGCGTTCAAAAATACAGCATTTTGCTACACTATTCAATATGGCCGATGACCAAAATGGCCAACATTGGAAAACTGGATATTGTTCGACTCGGCATGACACCCCACATCTAACGAGGCCAACTTCTAGATTTTAGGACAAATCCTTCAGAAGTTAAAAGCAAAAATAGTCATTTTTCGTAACTTCGGACCACTAGGTAGCGCTGCACCAAAACACAGCATATTACCTCAGGTCGGGCTTGTGATGACACCTACCAAGTTTTGTGTCGATTGGTGAAAGTTTGGCAAAGATACAGCATCAAATCCATTTTGGCGAGCTCTCCATGAAATTCGTTGACACGCTGTACGAGAACGGATTGACCAATCGAAAATCCTTTGATTAGTTTTTGTCAGCACTGTCTCTAGACGCTACCAAATTTTGTACAAATCACTGTAAAGCTCTAGGACGAGTTCAAAAAAGAATGAACTCGAAATGATGATTTGAATCAGCGTGAGCTCAGGATTCAGATGAGACTGTCCTCTATCTCTGTGCCATATCTCATAACTTTCAACTGCATACCAAATAATACTATTGCCACGGTCAAACTAGACTTTTACACCGTGTCTACATCGAAAAACCAGACAACCAGAAAAACAGCCTGAACTCACTGAAATTTGTAACTATGTTATGAGGTAGGTAATTCATATGAATTTGTACATACAAAAATGTAAGATTTTTGTACGAACCATACTGAAGCTGTTCCCCTTAACCGCACCGCCACTTGCGCAAATGCAAATCGTACTAAACAATCATATAAGATTGTACGAATTCAAGTGAATTAGGCATCTTGTAAAATAGTTATAAATTGCCGTAAGACTTTTCCAAAACCCATTGAAAACGTTTCTCCATTAGAACACAACACCTAAGAACAAAGATGTTATTGCAAGTTTTTCGGAAATGCTATGCTGGACCCATTTCTGTACACTCTAAAACAAATCCATAAAAATAGGGCACAATATACTGTATTTATATGAAGGAAATTTCTGTTTTCAGTTTTTTTACCTGTATTTTTTTTTTTTTACTGCATTAAATTACGTAAAATAAGGGAAATGTACTGGTCATTTTCTGCCAACACTTTATTTGTTTTTTTACAGATTGTTTTTACAGTGTAACAGCTTCTGCTCCGCCCTTTGGAAGAGAACTGCGAAACTGATGTCAGATCCATGTAATGAGGTAGTTTCCACCACCACCTTAATGAGATTTTCTTGCTGGCACTCATGTCTCTGTATAATGCAATCTAATGCAGAACCCAAGACCCCCCATTGATGCCTGATGATGTAATGCATGATGCAAGGCATGTGTAAGGCATTGACCAGATTATATAAAATATAACACCAGGAGATATTGGTCGAAAATCTTGCCAGTAGATGAGAACTCGTCTGGCATTACTGTGTAAAAGTGCACAGCGCATAAGCTTGTGTATTTTGGGTAGGATTTATGGAAAAGATTAACATGATGTTCATGAGAATCTGCAACAATAGACAATGGATTTTTTCTGTAATGCTGGGATTGAGGAAAAAGTATAGACTTTTCGGAAGAAGGTGACCAATACAATTAAAGGTCTATTATATCATCAAAATATTATTTACCACCATTCTATCATTTTGTTATGGTTTTATTGAGCTGCCGATTGCTATAAATAATAATGCGTTTGAACTGTGTGTGGGGAGTGATGGTGAAAAGCCATGTGCCGTTTTAAATTTCTCTTTTATGTGCCTTTTGTCTTCATGTAACCTACAAAGTGCAGCACATGAAGGCTGGCACAAGATGATCAAAGATATGGCTCCTGGAACAGTTTTACTGAGTCTAGAGTGCTTTGCACAGTTTACAGTAGGGTTCTCTCTCTCTGTAAAGTATAAAGACCATTTTGTAAGAAGTAAACAACGCTGGTGCAGAAACACTTCCTGTTTCCGGACAAACGTCACGACAAAAACAACCTACAAAACATTTAGAGCTGAATAAAAAAATAACTATGAGACCTAACAAAATATATGATACTGTATATATAATATCCAACATCATTATTTTCAACCCAGTCTCACGGCAAGTTGTAACATCCCAAAATTTAGAATCCATTGATTCGTGTTCATGAATTTCCCCTTTTTTGTGTCACTCAGCACAACTTTCAATTTACACAACTTTTGTATAGACAGTAGAAGAACTGTTACTTGGCTAAACTTAAAAGCGTCAAAGTTACCCACGTAACAAATTGTTTCATTCAAATTGTTAAAATATTTTATTTTATTTTATTAGCCACAAGCCAGACCGATAAACAAACACAGACCGGACCGTCTGATGAAACCATCTTTAGATACATATATAAATGTATAACCTGATATTAGGGGAATTCGTGCATATCTTACTAGGTCGCTTAGCCATCCCTACCCCAACGCCACAGGTGCAAAGGCAAATTGTCCTCAAATGCGTCCATCAAATTTTATGGTCGCTAAGCCATCTAACGTCATAGGGGCAAAGTAAATTCATACGAATGAGGATTTGATATAAATTGAATTAGTTTAGGCTGTTTTTACACTTAGTTCGACTCATTCCACTATCCTGTCCCCCCACCACTAGAAATGCATTATACTTGTGCATTGGAAATCTACATAAAACATGCAATAGGATTGAGTTCATAATAAAATTAAGTTAATCATTTTAAACAGCAACCAATCTCACTCTAATGTCAAGAGGACTCTACAGCAAAATCTTATTTTCTCATATGACCACCGCAAAGAAAAGCTCTCAAACACCAACAGCCTGTAAAGTGTACTAATAAAAGCTTAGAGCTGCTTCTGTGCACCGTAGATCATTTTAAAGCGCTTCAGTGGCCCTGCTTTAAAAATAGAGGAATCCCTTTCCATTGATTAAGATATTAAAGGCTGAAGGTGTCAATGTGCCCCAGGATATGTGTTGGTGTTTTTGGGCTATTTATATATGACAGAATGTGTGCTTAGATAATGGGAGACATGTGTTCAGCCGACCACGTTCCCCTTAAGCCACTAACCAAAGAGGAAGGTGAGGAGGGGATAAGTATACCCGTCTCTCTGGAGCAGGGATTGCTGTTTCAGCTGTGGGGGATCCAGATATCGGCTGACATCCGAGTACGACCTGCTTTAAGCGCGGGACGGACATTTTTCCTGTGACCACATGTCCTCTGTGACTCTTAGCTCAGATTTTGAGAGCGCCTGCAGCCTGATGTCTCTGTTTGCATTTCCAACATACTTTAAACCAAATTAAGATTCTTTGCTTTTGAGTGCCAAAAAAATGTTTTGATGGTTTAAAGGTCCAGTGTGTATTTTTTTGGAGGATCTATTGAGAGAAATGCAACATAATATACATAGCTATGTCTTCAGAGGTGTATAAAGACCTGACATAATGAAACGTTATGTTTTTATTACCTTAGAATGTGCTATCTCTATCTACATACACCGCGGGTCCCCTTGAATAGAATTCGTCATGTTGTTTTCTACAGTAGCTCTAAACGGACAAACTGCTCTACAGAGAGTGTTTCGTAAATACGTTATCTCCTTCAGCAAAGAAGCGAAAAACGTGACATCGTAGCCCTTTGTCAGCCTCTGTGGTGCTTCAAAAGGGAGGGGTTAAGTGAGCCGTTGGTTGCAATTCGCAACCTAACCACTAGATGGCAGCCAGACTTGAGAGGTCTTTTTGAAGAAATTTGTGTGTGTGTGCTTGTGTGTGTGTGTGCTTGTTTGTGTGTGTGAGCCATATTGTGCACTCAGCAAAGTCTCTTTTTCTGTGTCAGTCCAACAAGCAGTGTTTAATGCTGTTCGGGAGGCAGTGTAAATCTTTTCAAACCACCGGCTTCATGGACACACTGTTGTGTTTGTGTTTCCACAAGTGATTGCTTTCCACGCTCCTTCAGTTAGCGAAACAGCTGCCCTCGCGCGAGCGCATAGCTAAGCTCTCAGATGAAACGCGGCTGTTTAACTACGCACTGGCTTAGTGCTGTGGGGGGATGTGCGTTTCAGTCACATGATATGAACCATGTTTAATACAAATCTAAAGCTACAGTACATGCAGTAGGATTTACAGCAGTAGGTGGGCCTGTGGATCTCAGTGACCCACTAAACACCAAATACTGTGTGTGTTTGTTAATACCAGTCACACATGGTCAAACTTTGATTTGAGAGAAATAAGAAATTCCCTGAATTTTGACAGAGTCTGAATTGTTTAATGAGTTCAAGTTGGCCGTTTGAATCTCTGAAGCTTTTAATAGTGCTAATCATGCATATTCATGCTTGCTTATGTTCCCTTAAGCATCTGATGTAGTAACAAAAATAGCTCTGATCATCAGCTTCATAACAGTTTTCAAAAGCAGCGTGAACTGTGGGTGGAAAATGGCATCTTTCTCTGCGTTAACCTCGTTGCTTTGGTAATCTCTCTGGTTTGACATGTAGGTCACTGTGGATCACAAAGCTTTACAAGGTGGGAAATGAATCATCATCACAGTGATGTGAAGGTTTGATGGAGGGCCTTTGATAAATAATGTCTGACGTTGAGATCACGCTCTTCATGCTTTCTTTGAAAATGAAATCAGTTGAGCAAAGTATTGTTCTCCACGGGGTCTTCCTGTGAAGTGTGACCATCATCGTAAGTGGTTGTAACGGCAGATGAATATCCCACGCAGAACCCACACAAATGTAACCTGACTAAGGGATCAAACATGAGACTTCAGAAAATGGCTGGAACTTAAGGTCACATGTTAACCTTTACACAGGATGATGTTATTGGACCACGGAGGTCTCCGATGTGTTAATTTATTCAATTAGCGAAAATGTCACTGTGTCAGACATTATGAAGATGAAGTTTGTTTTGGGGATGTTTATGGAGTCGCTGCATTACATTCTAAACTACCCTTATGTGATTGTTTTCTCTGAAATACTCTTCTGTAAGTAAATAATTAAAAATTTATGAAAATATTTCAAAATTTATGACATTTGCTATACATTTGCTGTATATATAGTCGGGGGAAAATAAGAGTCAAAAAAAGTATTATGGAAAAAGTATTGTTTTTTTCTTTAGGTAAAAATATCATTTTTGTTTCATTCTATGAACTACTCACAATATTTCTCCTTAATTTTAAATAAAAATATTGTTTTTAATATTGACTGTATATATACCACCAGTCAAAGGTTTAGTATCACGTGACAAAAAAAATGTCTCATGATCTTAAAAATATCAATGTGAATGTTTGAAATTTCTTTTGTTGGCAGAAATGTAATTGTGATGAGGCTATTCCTATGTTCCATAAAAGAGAGAGTCATAGGGGCTTGGAATGACTTGAATCTCCTGTTTGGATTAACCATTCCTGTATAGCATGCATCAAAGTACAAAAAAAATGACAAACACTCTACAGCTTCACAGATGTGGTGGCATTTCTATTTTTACTTTTAAGTAGTTGATATTCATCTGCTTGGAAGTATACAGAATGTGTCTTGCTCATCTGTGCGTGATGTTGTCGAGAGCTTGATGAATTATTCATTTGATTTTTTTTGAGTGCCCTGTAGGTCTGCATGAACGGCATAGCTCATCATTCAGGCGGCTATATGCTGAAAAGCGAAACAGTCAACATTGATGTAGAGTTACCGAGGCAGTCGCAGTTGAAACTAAATTGTCCTTTATCAAAGGCAAGTCAGTTTAAACCAGCAGACGTCATAAAACATGCATGCTGGAGGCGTTCTCACATGATCCACTTCACTCCCAAACCTGTAAATATACTACTCAAGTTAAGACCGCTTGATCTTGACGTTCAAATATTCATTATCTCACTGCGAAGCATTTTCAACTTGGTGCTCTTTTTGATTTAGTAAAAGAAGCCCTATTTTTATGTACACTTCAAAGTGGAGAGTTTGGCACCCCTGTTAGCACACAGATCAACCGGTGTTTGAACATGACACTTGCAACAGCAAAGGATGGAGGTTCAATTGACAGGGAACACACATCACACAATAAAGAGTCACTTTGATAAATACATTCCACTCAAAATAAATACATTCCACTCAAAACTAAAAGGTTGTTTTCAGATTAACAAACATGAAGACTCAAGAGCAGGCTCATATTTTTAGGCTTTGGTGCTTCTATCACCACAGATGAGAGACGCTGACCGCAACTTTCTACTGAAATGGAGGGGGGGGGTCGGTGTGACCTAACACATTGCATCTAAATTCTGCCTCTAAGAGAGTCATCTATTATCCATGCTGTGCTTCCTGCAGCCCACGCGCTCTTTTCACTGAGAGATTATGCAATTTCCACCCAGCAGAAGTCCTGTTTCTTGAAATCAGTCAGAGAACCACAACAGAAACACTATAAAGTCACATTTTGACATTTGAGTACTTTACCTACGTTTAAACTGTCTTACAAACTTGGCACATTTTGTAAATCCGTGTATTACTGTATGCGTGTAATGTGCACAGACGCCCACATGACGTGGTTTTTTTAACTAAATCTTGTCGGCCAGTCATGGTCTATATTTAGCCTAAAAGTAATCTATGAAAATTGGGCTTTGTTTACTTCGTTCCGCTTTGGACCGAATTGAATCCAAGATGGACATCTGATTTGAACCACATACAAGCATAATAAAGACGTGAAAAATTTTAAGAAGAACATTTCTGGGTTAAAATGTGCTCTGTGATGTTTATTACAGCCATTGCTGAACATTAGCTACTATTCAATAACGTAGAAGATACATCTAAAAAAACATATTTTCTAAAGTCACTGTCAAACGTTGAAAAGACATCTGTTATGAGACGTCATTTCTCTCTTTAACCTAACTTAGACATAGAGGACATCTTATTACAGACGTTAAGACGTCTTTTTAATGTCTTTTAAATTAGATTTTGTTGGGTGTGTTGTATATTTCAAAACTAAAATAATATCAATAAGAAAGGGTGCATTTATACACTGATAGCCACCAAAACTTTATGCCAGTATCCAATTAAATCGGATTTTTCAAAGTGACAGCAAAGGACACATCCAAAACAAAACCACATTCACTATAAATGTGGCCTCTAATCTTCCTGAGCTTTTCCTGCTCTCTTGCTTCATCCAGAGAATAACTCTTCCATCATGAGCCTGTCACTAATCATTCAATCAGTCCGAACGCAGGAGCGCAAACTACCGGAGAAGCAGATTCCTTCCTCGAGAGCCGGAGCGGATCGGAGCTCAGTAAGCGCAGTAATCCATACATACACCATCATGCACTCATGAGAAAAACAAGAGCTCGCGCATCTGTTTTTCCTCTGTGACCTATAGTTTTACAACAGACATATACTAAACCAAACGCCTTCTTGCTAATCAATATTAGAGCAAAAAATTGAACCTGTAGCCACTGGAATCTGATTCACTGTATATGGTTACACGAAAGCAATCAGATGAAATAACAGGATAACAAGAGCATTTCTACCCCGGAGCAGGAACAGAAAACAAAGCGGGTTGCGCGTCTTTATTAGATAGGTGGATAGACCAAAGTGGCATCGAATGCAGAATGAGGGCGTTGTGTTCTGTCTCTTGCCAAAAAATACCTCTAGTAGAGAACACCCATGTGGAATAAGCCGATGGCAAAATGTGGCGTTTTATTGCATTACCACCATCATTATGAAAACCTGTTCAACACAAAGTGCTCCAATACAAACAATGTTAAACATTAAATATCATCACTGTTATAAAACAGATCTCACTGTAATGACTAGATTAATGGTTCTCAACTTGTGAATTGAAGTTCTGTTCAAACAGAAAAACATTGCAGAATGTAAGTAATATAATGCCGCTAACCATGCAGTATAATCCTGCATTGTCATGCATGGCAAAATATAATGGCTTATTAACATTAAGTAAGAAATGATATCAATGACTTCCAATCAAACAGTGTTTTAGCGGAAATGTCTGTCATGTGTAGACTACACAAATTCATAAAGCATATGCCAACACAGACAGGGTGTGTGATGTGCTTTTATCCTTCAAAACCATAAATAAAATGATACAAAGCAAATGATAATATAACCCAGACTTAATTAAATAGTTTCATTGGGACAAGGATGATTTATGTTTACCACAAAATGCTGGGAATTATTGGCTGCCAGGAACATGAAGTCATTGAAATTCAATGGGCATGTAGAAACCGAACACCTAAGCTATACGTGTTAAAAGTCAATTTGGCTGTTCAGTTTGGATGTTGTTAAATCTGTTCAATTCTTTTTATGGGATCATCTACTTTTGCACACATTAGCGGACTTTAAAATGACAATTTATGTAAAATGCACTATACACAACACTCTACTGCATGAAACATTGTCTTTTGGGATTATGACAAGAACAAATGCTTTCCATCAGTACAATGATCACCCAGTGTACTTGCACTGTACTGTACTGTATGAAGGGAGGGGATCTGGAAAACAGCCACATATTTAAAAGCCTCCAGCGCTGATCTTAGACCAGCATTTATACGTCCTCTTTGTGGTGAAGATTATGGTGTGTTAAACTCTAATTCCTCAGTAGGATAATTGTATGACTCTGAGAATTCAGTTAACAATGATAATGGAGTAAAACATGCTTTTAGAATAAGAGAAAGCATTGTTTAAATAAATAATTAACTAACAAAATAAAATGTATTAGTAGAAGTGTGAGTGTGGATGTGTCTTTGAGTGACCATGCTGGGAGGCTGGGATAGGCTCCAGCCCTCCCATGACCAGTGTTGGGTGTAACTAGTTAGTAAGTAATTAGTTACTGTAATTTAATAACATTGCCCTTAAAAAAGTAAAATAAGGGATTAGTCTTATTTTTTCTGTAATTTAATTACAGTTATTTAGGATGTAATTGAACTAAATACTGTAATGTATGCAATAGTGGAAATGACATTAAAATGTAAAGTCTAACTTTCAAATGCATGCATCAATGTATCTTTCTCACATTTGTTATACTTTAGTCAGTTAATAAGAGTTCTTTATATAGTTTTATATTAATAGTTTTGTGTCTATCCTTGAATAACTTAACTAATCAAGGTTGATATGTGATATAGAAAGTAATTAGTAAGAAGTATTTAAATACTTTTTGGAGAGAGTAATTTGTACATGAATCTAATTACACTGTTGAATATGTAATTAGTAACTCGTAATTAATTACTTTTTCAGAGTACCTTACCCAACACTTCCCATGAACCTACACAAAAGAGAATAAGCAGGTTTGAAAAATGGATGGATTTCGTTTAGCTCAAATTCCTCTTTTAATTACTATATCGAAAAGACCATGGACATCAGCACATAAGGACTTAATAATATAACTTAATAATAAAACGATTAGCTAAAAGAATCCCATTCCTTCTCAGTTTCATAGATGTTTGTAAACACAATCATGTACCTTTTAGAGACAAACTGTGTTGCCTGTTTTTTGCTTTGGCAGTGGAATAGGGATCACTATTGATTTCAGAGCCAGAGCCAGCGCCAGCACTGCATCCTCACGTGGAATCGATCAGCTTTTCGAGTGCTAAAGAGTGATTGCAAACTTGTGGAAAAATAAACCTTGCTGATGAGAAACTAGTCCAGTATTTTAATAAATGGCCTTTCAGACTATCAGTGAAAATCAGCTGTGTCCTGTTGCTGAGTTTTATGGATTGTGTATGTAAGGATAGGTCCATCAATACTTTAAAGACCCCCCTGTGGTGAAGACCAAATTTTTAGCGTTGTTTATATGTCTATGTGGTGTTTTTAATATGCTTTAAGACGAGTCGTGCAAATTCATCAGTCAACATCATTGCTTGACGGTCTCAGAAACACGGTTTGAAACTGCCCGTTTTCTACATCACAGACATTGCAACCAATCACCTCACACAGTCGAGTTTGATTGAGTGGAGGTGGGGACTAATTTGCATATTCATAGGCCACATGTACCAAATGAAGCAATGGTGTAGAGTTGCATTCAAGCTATTTTAGATAAAAAATATTTAAATCTGTCATGAGGATGGTTAAAGATGAGTTTTAAGGGGTAAAATTCTTCGCAGATAGGTTCCGATTCCAGGATTTCATTAGCAGCAAATGTGCTACAGTGCTAAACTAAACAATCACAATTTTTTTGTTTATTTAATCACAAAGTTATTTAATCTGTTTAGCAAAAAACCTGTTCCATGTTGCATTATGGGTATTGTAGTTAAACAATGTGTTGCTTGTCGGTCAAGGTCATTCGCAAGGTTATTTTAGTTTACTAAAACAAACAATTAAACCATTTCTGTTTATTAAAATGAATTTTGTCCTAAATATTATTTAAACTTTAACATTAAAATGTTTCCTCAGCAAATTATGTTTAGTTAAACCAGGGCCTGGGGGGCTGGGGGCATTGCCCCTCCAGATTTATCTTGGGCCCCTCCAAAAATATCCAGCTGACAATTAAAATAATTACAAATTATTATTATTTAATAATTATTATTATTAAATACTTACTAAATAATTATTTGTATTATCTATTAAATAATGATCTGTCAACTTCATTACAGAATAGTGTAAAAAGGATGCATTCAATGAACTTTGATTATATCTGCTCAATTAGAAAAGAATATGCCGCCCTCAGTCGAGCCACCCTAGTACCGGGCCTGTTTTAATCTTACATCTGGTAAAATGAGAATAAATCTAAAATACCTGAATGACAGCATTTGTGTTACATCATTTTTTTTTTAAATCCTTTTCTTTTTATAATGATTAACTCAATGTTGTAAAACTTTACTTGCATATGTAACAACAATGTCCTGTAATAAGAGGTACCTGGACAAAAGGTCACAGCGAATTTCAGGACACAGATGTAAGGGCCATCACTTCCTACAGTTTCACAACACATATGCCCAACAGAAAAGGGGGTAAAGGTGAGAGAGAGAGAAAGAAAGAACCAATTGAGAAACAGTGTAAATCAAACTCTGTCCAGTCCAGCATAGCTCTGGAAACCAAAAACAACTGTTATCTTTTCATCTTCTGCACTTTCCCTAGAAGAGAAAGATCATCTGAAAGAATGAGAAAGTGTGTGAATTTTCCCACTGTTCTTGGCCGAGCTGAGTGACTGCATGGTCTGAGCATTTAGTGGCTGCTAATCGGCTCTTCCCATCGTTGTTGTGGAAGTGCATCCTGTGCCAGGGCTTGAACCTCCCTCGTCTGGCACGCTGCCTGGACCGTCACACTCAGGCTGCATAGCTGAAGTGGCTTGTGGAGCCAGCATGGACACGCAACCCAGCGCGGCGCTCCTCACAACACTGGCCTGGCTGCCTTTAAAAGTGAGCAGATCTGTTCTGTTAGCATGCACATACTAGCGCTGAATATACATTCCTTTCGTGCCAAGTATATAGCGTTGTTCCTTGCAGATGCTGTATCGTACATGGAGAGTGAATCACTCAATAGAATAAATATTTCAGAACACAGCAGAAGTGCATAATGGTTCAAATAATAATCTCACATTTTTAGGATTACAATCATTGGGGGGATCAAATTGAGGTGTTAATGGTGATTATCATACGAGGACTCATATCTGAATTGTAATCTTCTTAATTAGCGCCCGCAGTCATCTGTTGTGTTCATCAGCGGCGATGTAAATGACTGCATTAATAATTGATTGCTGGCACTCTGATCTCAAGCTACATGCTCTTAACAGATGGCCTGATGCTGAATGACGATTTGTGCAGCTGTTGGTTGCAAGTTTAAGCAGGTAGATCTGGATTTTATTTGCAGTTTTCTACTGCCTTTATGGATAAAGACTTCTTTTTAAGTGCAGTGTGCCCCTTATTTCCTCCTAAGGGCTAGCTGAAACTGAACCACCATACTCTACTATGACTTTATTTCTCCTGTAGAACTCAAAATAAGATACTTTGAAGAATGTTGGTGATCAGTCAAGACTGAACTCCATTGTCTTCCATTGTATGGACACAAAACTGTATTTATAGTTTTCCTGTAGCTCAGTGGTAAGAGCATTGCGTTAACAACGCAATGTTGTGGGTTCGATCCCAGGGGATTGCACATACCTATGTATAAATGTATAGGATAATGCAATGTAAGTCGCTTTGGATAAAAGCATCTGCCAAATGCGTAAAATGTATATTTTAAGATGAAAGAAATAGTAATTCTAAACACATTTGACTGAAATCTTCCCCTTATGCAGAAGGAATTTTCTTATATATTATCTGTCAATATATTAAATCATTCAATGATTAATTTGTTTGAAAATATAAAGAATGATGCATTGGTGAATTTTATGTTAAATTTAAACATTACATTTCATCATTAATGTTTGTCTTTATTATTTGCTTGAAGAATCCAAGGGAGAATTTCAACACATAACATTCTGTTCAAATAATCATCTCAGTGACATTTATTATTATTTTATTTGGACTTTTAAGGGTTATGAGAACCTTTTATATTAATTAAGAAGTGCTGATCTTGCTCTTGACTTGGCTTTGGCCTGTCTCGGTCTTGTCCTACTCTCGAAACAATCTGGTCTTGGTCTCATCCCCTCTTGTCTTGGTCTCGAAACACCCTGGTCTCGGTATTGTCTCTGTCTCAAAACCCTATGGTCTATGTCTCAGCCCTACAAAGTCTTGGTTTTGGTCTCGAAACACTTTGGTCTTGTCTTGGTCTCTGCCCTTCAAATTCTTGGTCTTGGTCTCGATTACTCTGGTCTTGGTCTTGTCTTGGTCTCTACACCTCAAAGTGTTGGTATTGTCTCGGTCTCAAAACCCTCTGGTCTTGGTCTCAGCCTTCAAAGTCTTGGTCTTCTATTAGTCTCGAAAGACTCTGGTCTTATCTTGGTCTCAGCCCCTCAAAGTCTTGCTCTTGTCTTCGTCTCGAAACACTCTGGTGTTGATCTTGTCTTAATCTCAAAACACTCTGGTCTTGGTCTTGTCTTGGTCTCACCCCTTCAAAGTCTTGGTCTTGTCTTGGTCTCAAAACACTCTGGTCTTGGTCTCGGATTAGGTGGTCTTGACTACAAGGAATAATTTAGTATTACTACTAAATTAGTATCTCAAATTACATATTGGTACCAAATGTATACATACCTCTACCTAAACGGTACATATTAGTACCTTTTTAAAGGGTACCATCCCAGTGATAGCTTTTGTGCCCTTTTTCCGAGAGTGCATATTGAAATATATTCTCTTTCTTAAGGGTGAACTTACAAATAGTTCTTCTATAGCATCACCTCAAACAACCCTTTTTATCCCACTTATTTTTAAAAATGAATGTAACTTTGTAGGGGTTTTTTATTCAACTGCCCGATAGCAAGCATGAGTTATGTCCAAGGTTGTCCTCAGATACCCTTATTGCACCAAGCCTTTGCTATTCGCACTTAATCCGTTACACCGGGAAAAGGCATCCGTGTGGGCGGGAAACAACATCAATCTTACAGCTGTGGAGATGTCACACGGCTTACCTTTTTCGACCCCTGCGGTCCCGAACAGCCGTAGGTGTGCTGTATTGAGAGAGCGCACGTGCTTTGACCTGTTTAGTAGCTCTTGAGGTCTCCTCACATAATATATTATTGAGGAAGCAGCATGGTCCTTTGTGAAAATGCCTTTAAAGAGAGCCCACGCAAAGCCTTGCCATGAAACTGAGGATATCGCTTGCATCAGATCCATCTATCACCATGGTGAGACCAAGGAAACCATGTGGCTGATGAACACATTACTTGTCTGTGAAAGGTTAAACTTATAAGAATCATTTTTGATTAAAATTAAGGACATCTTGCTTGGACTAGAGATTAATTGTTTCACCTCTGAAATATAATTGATAAATAAACATACAGACATAGACAATCACCACCGCCTACTTTAAAAAGGCAAACCCCTGAAACACGCCCTGAACTCAGTAACCCCTCTGTTAACGTCCTCTGATGTGTCATCAAGCCATTTGTCGTGATGGTGACAATGTGACCGAAGCGCTTTCATCGATTGCACAGCCGGGTGCTTGATCAAAGACATCTCAGCGGAAAGCGTTGAAGACTCTGATCCTCAGATGGGACCAAACCTCCAGGAACGACAGTTGTTCCAGTGCTCTCGTGTAGCAAACGATCAGCTAATTGTCTAATTAAAGTAATCTTTGCATAAATTGTTCCTTAATTAAAGCAGCCAACAAAGGGCTGCACCAGAGGGAGGGTAATGTCACCGCTTACAGTGAAGGATCCAGCAACAAAATGCTGGGTTGTTTTAACACATGGCTGGGTCAAATATGGACATTTTGTCCAGCAACCCCATATTTTTGCTTAAGCATATATAAGCATTAGATTAGTGCTTCATCAGCCTTCAACTGTGTTGACTTGAATTCCAAATGAGTCAAATAGAAAGTGTAACAAATATTCTTCCACAGAGCTGACAGTCTTCTGCACAGATTCTAATACAGCAGCTGGTCACTGCTGGCACTGAGAGGTAGTTCTGCACAGCAAATCTCTGTAATTCACTGTGAAACCTCATTTTCTGATTGCGTTAGCGGTTGTGTTCCGTTAAGCAGTTCTGCTTAATCTCCCCCTCTCACTTTGAACAAATACTGGTAATTGATCTAGAAATGTGGGCCAACTGTCCTGAAATAACTGCATGAATCTGACTAAAAGCAAAGGAGATTGTGTACTTCTGCAATTCTGCTGGTGCACAACTGGTGTACAAGTGTACAATATCCACACACAACAGAATAGAGTAAATAAATCCAAACTTTAATCATTCCCTTAATTTTATGTTTTAATTTTGGCATAAGTACTAAGTGCTACTAAATAAGTATTAATGCAAAAATATTTCAAAATATTTTCAAACATATAAACATTTAAAAATTTAGTGAATAACACCTATATAGACGGTTTCAGCAGCAACAGCATAGACAATGATTATGTTGCCCAAACTTATGGTAGACAGCAGCAAAGAATTAATAACTGCTGAGTAGTTTTAATGTCCTTTATTGCATTTAAAATACAATAAAATATAAATGAATGTAATAACCAGATGGGAAGTTAACTTCGGGCCAGGCACCGGCGTTCGATGGAATATGTAATATGCAATATGTTAACACTGGTCTAGAAGCACTTTAATTTTTTATTTAAAGTGACCGTTCATCCAAAATGTAAATTCTGTCATAATTTGCTCACTCTCTAGTTGTTCCCAACCTGTATAAATGTCTTTGTTTGAATGAACAAAGAGAAAGATATTTGGATGAATGCTGGTAACCAAACAATTCTTGGACCCCATTGACTGTAAAAATAACTTGGTCTTGAAACACTCTGGTCTTGGTCTAGTTCTTTACCCCTTAAAGCGGCTCTGCAACGGTGTTTCATGCATTCAGACTTCTTCACAATATTAAACGTGCTGTCTTTTCATGCTTAACATGGTCAACTTGTCAAAAAACGAGTTGGGCTGTATTACGTGGTATTTCTGTGCTCGATACACTCCCCCAGCGATCGTACAGGTTTCGGAAAGTTTTTTCCAAACATATAAAACAGTTTCGTAACAATTTTTTTCTTAGTCCCTTATTGGACAATTCTCCCGGAAGAGCACACGGCCACAAGGAGAGCAGGAGAAGGAACATGCGCAGACGTCACTTTCACTTGTAAGCAGGAGAGAGAGAGCATACATTCTCGAAGTTCAGGTGTTTGTTTGTTAACTACATTTGGGTGATGAATGTTATATAAACTGTGGATATAACGCGACCGTTTGAAACTGATATACGGAGCCGTTCCAGCGCTAAAATATGCCGGACATGAACCGCATGCGGTGAGTGAAACTGATGTCTGTGTTTTGTTGACAATGGGTGCGCACGTGCTTTGGTTGAGCCTACCCCTTCCCCCCGCACTCGCCGTATGTTTTGTGGAAACAATCGTAAAGCTCTTTTATAAATGTGATCAAACTAAATACTCTTCGAAGATACGAAGTATGCAATACTACTCTATAGATACTCAAGATTAATATGAGATTGGCAGAAACCCTGTGTGTTAGGGCCACTTTAAAGTCTTGGGCCGCCTTTCCCGAAACCTTCCTAACGCTACGTCGTTCTTAAGTTATACCTTAAGCAGTATCTTATCATTAATATGTATTTCCCAAAACGTTCTTATTTAACTATACCTTCTGTAAGTCATACGTTCTGAAGGTTGGTCTGGAGCGCTCTTAGCTATACCTTATCACTGTTAAGAGTTCACCGGCGTGTGGCCACTGTGAAAAAAAAGCTTTTTTACATCGCAGTCTATACAAATAAAATTCTAAAGTAAAAAATACAAGTATATTGACGTGTTTTCATGCAAGGAATGCAATTGTCTTTGCATTGATGGTTGTTAGCTTTTAAATTATTTGATCTGTGCATCAGCTGGCAAACCAAATAATTTTGAGTATATTTTGAGTATAAAGAGAAAGAATGTGGCATAAAGTTTAGTCAAACTGCGATACAGCAAATGTTTTGGCTAAATCAGAGACGGTGCCATCCGCGGAGCATTTTAGTGCATTTAATCTGTGAAAACCTGGCTACATTTATTGCAATTAACGTTAATGGGGATAGGTTTACCCCCAACGATAATGCTCCCCGCTTGAGTAAAACAGGAAAAGAAGCAAAAAAAAGATCTAGAAAGGGGGAAAAGGTATAAATCGAAAGAAAAAGGATTTGAAGAACTAAAAGGAAGGAAAAAGAAAAAAATCGGGGGTGGGAGAAGGAAGGTTAAACAAGTGTACAAAATTTTCTGAAACAGAGGAATAGAGGAAAAAAGAGGAAATCAAAGAAAAAATACCTTAAAAAAGGGACTATCCTACTAATAAGATGTGAAAAATAAAAATTTGATCAAAAAGAAATAAAAAGTTTAAAAATAAGTGAAAACACATCGAAAGCAGAGGAACCATAGAAAGTGAAAAGGAACAAAAACGAAGGTAGAAGAGAAAAAGAAAAAAAAAAGGATGAGAAAAGAAAAAGAAAATGCAACCGCAATAAGGAAGAAGAAGGGAGAAAAAAAAGATGGGAAGTTAAGAGAAGGAGGATATAAAGACGAAACCAGTAAGTGAAAAGGATTGAAACACTGGAAGACAGAAAACGGGAAAAAAAAGTGAAGAAGAGAAAAAAAGTAAAGAGGTAAAGTTTGCAGCTAGGGAGGTTAAAAAGATGTAAAGTAAAGGTTGAAAGAAACAAAGAGAAAAGAAAGAAAAGGAGATGGGAGAAAGGAACCAAAGTAAACGGAGACGGATTAAAAAAAAAAGGGAATGAAAAAAAGGGAGGGTAGAGCCTAGAAAAAAAGAGAGAAACACTTGAAAGGAGAGGAATTTGGTCTTCGTTATTTAATGTGCTCCTAAAGACAAACATGGGTGAGTCAAAAAAGAGGGGGAAAAAGGGGGTTTTTTTGTCTTGATATACGGGAAAAAGACGTAAAGGGAGAGAAAAAAAAAAACACAAAAAAAGAAGAACAATAAAGAAACAAGAAGAAAAAAAAAGGTTACGGAAGAAACAGAGAGAAAACGGCCAAAAGAAAGAAGGGCAGGAAAGGGAAAAAAAAATAAGCGCAGACGTCCCCTCCCGTTTTACTTTATCACTTTATAAGAAGACCCTATAAAAGAGAAAAAAAGGCGAAAGAGAATAAGAGAAAAGGCCATACTAAGAAAGGAAAAAGAGAGGAAGAGACAAAAGGAAAGGAAAAAGAAAAGAAAAAGAGGAAAAAGACACGATCCAAAGAAGAAGTTCAAAGAGTGGAGAAAAACAGTAGGAAAGTTTTAACAGACATTTGAGGAGGAAGAATGTAAAGAAAACAAAAGGCAGGCGGAAAAAAGAAAAAAATGAAACTGAAAAGCGCAGCCGTTTCCACACCCCAAAGGAAAAGAAAAGGTAAAAGAAAGGGAGTGAAATGAAGTAATAAGCGAAAAGGTGTGAGAAGGGTGTTCTGCTTGGTTTGAAGTAAATATTTAAAAAAAAGAATCGGATAAAGGTGGAAAAAGAACAAAGGGCCTTGGGCATCCGACTCAATGTTTCGAACGTCTCTAGTGACGCCGAATACACTAAGAAGAGAAAAAAGAATCAATGAGATATAGAAAAAAATGTGTAAGAGAGGTAAAACAAAGTCTGTAGGGAAGGAAAGGAAAAAGCGGGAACCGAAAGAGAACCTTAGAAGAAGTTTTAAGAAAATAAACAAAAAAAAAAAGAGAAAAATGCCGCAGAAAGTCATAGTCTGGTGCCCACAAGGCGAGAAATCAGAACTACCTTAAAGGGAGTCACCGGGTGAAGGAATGTGGAAAAAAAAGCGGAGGGACATCGAAAGGGGCGGAGTGGAAAAAGAAGGAATCAAAAGAAAAACGATAGAAGAAGATTGACGGGTTTCAAGAGAAGGAATTGCAAGAGTCCGTGAGGGTAGCAAAAGAGATTAGAGATTGGCGGAGCTGGCAAACCACAAAGGATAGAAGAGGATATTTTGAGAAAAGAAAGAAAGTGGAAAAAAGTTTAGTCAAAAAGCGAAAACAGAAAAAAAAGGACAGAAAGCGGTGCTAGCCAACCGGGAGTGAAATAAATTAAACGTGAAACCTGGGAAAAATGGAGTAATATTAAAATATAATTTTATAGTGTATAAAAAAAAAATAAATTATTCTTTAATTAAAAATTGGGCCTCCACTTAGCAACTAAGTTTAAAATAAATGGTTCCCAAACATAGGTATAATCAAAGGTAGGCTATTTTATGGAACACCGTTTAAATAAAAAATTGGGAAACAACACACATTCACTTACTTTACTTTTTAATTTTCTTGTCATGAATGAATGAGTTTAATTTCAATATCAAAATACCTTATTGTATGGTATACTTTCCCTTGATATTGTAAGTGTGATTAATAATGTTGATTATATTTTAATGTTTTAATAAATAGTGCTGTACATGCGCTGCTTGCGCATCCAGTGTCCAAGCACAATAAACGTGTGAACTATACAAGTAATTGTTAGTTGCTGGAATAGACTTTTAATGCACCGCAATAGCAAGTGGCTTTGACCGTCCGATCCAAAGTTTGAGAACCTTTGATATAAATGACGATACTGCCAGTACGTGTAGCGGATTGATACATTTGGGCATGAGATTGCGGGTTTGCACACTCATTTCACAATTAAACAATATCCATGGATGGATTTAGTTTGCAGTTTGGTTTATTTTTAGAGTCCTAATAGATGTAACTTTTACTATTTCTAAAGTGCTTATTTTATAAAGATCACCGCCATGGACACGACCTAGTAACGTGGGACGTAGGAAAGTAAACCCATAAGGTATAGTTCGGGGAACATGCCTAGAAAATTTTGTTTGAGGTTGAGTTAACACTTGAGTTAAGGTGTACCTATAGAGTCTTCATTATCTTCGTTGTCTTCATAGAGACAACGTTATCGGGTTTTGTCAGAAAATGTTTTCTGTTTTTTTTTTACAGATTTTAAAATTTTTGCAATACGGGTAAAAAACGTACAATTACAGAAAAGATCACAAATTTACAAAAAAATGGGAAATCTTATAATTTTACAAGAAAAAAAACACTTATGTTACGGTTTAGTTTTTTTACAGTAGGGAAAATTACAATGGTTGTCAAAAGTGCCCCAGAACTGATGGCAAACATTATTTGTAGTGCTTTTTCTGTAACTAAGCCGCCAAGCCAATTGTAAACACACAACCAGAAAGAGACAAGCAGAATTGTTTTAGACTAAATGATTTAACACCTACTGGTCGCCATCCACTTATATTATAATTAACATTCTGCTAAACGAAAGTCATATTGTCCTACCTTCACAATTTGCATTATGCATCATGATACCTTGCATGTCTGTATGAAAATGTATATCTCTACTGTACCCCTGTGATTACTGGGTCCATTGTATCATGTACAATATATATCACAAAAAATGTGTGAACTGTGTATATTGTCCCCTCTGTCTATATTATGATTACTATAATTATTTATAGTGTATCCACTGAGTCTGGTGTATTTATTATAGAGTATATTGTATATTCTGCTCCACTTCACTTCACTGTTGCTGGGGTAATGCACACAAGATTTTCACCCCTTGAGCATTTCTTGAATGTGACAATAAAAGTGAATTGAATTGAGGATGCATAAATGATAAATGGTAAACAGTCACTTTAATATACGCATGTCACAAAATTGCAGTCTTAGACCGGTTGTTCTCATTTGATCATTTGATATGCAAACAACTGCATACAAATATTGTTCCAGCACATCGGTGATATGAGCTAAATGACATAACTTCATCAGCTCTGGGAACTGCTTCGGAAACGGGAGGTACATATTAGTCACGGGGAGGGAAAGTACAGACGATTTAAGACTTTACTGGAAAAATGTTGTTTATGTTGTTTGACTTGCATGAAAAACTTGTTATTGTTAAGTTTTCCTGAATCACACAAAAAAGTTGTAATCAGCAGCTGAACTAGATGTTTCACTGTTCTTCTAACTGGAAACTGGATATTTTTGAATGTTTATTTCCTTTCGGAACACTTTCTTCACTTCCTCCCACACTTTCCTATTTCTTGGTGTCCTCCTTGACCTCATGCTGAAATGAGAGTTTCGCTTTCCAAGTTTTATGAGCAACATACAGTATTATAGAGTATTCATTGCAGACGGCATGCTTCTGTTATACACATATTTTAATCTCAAACACTATAAAGTATATACAGTACACTGTAACGAATTGCTGTAATAACTACAGCGTTATTTTACAGAAGCTGTCTGTTTTTTAAATACAGAATATTTCTGTAAAGTGCAATGCATTCTGGGGTCACGTGAGGGATTAACTCAAATGTACAGAATGTTGCTGTTAATTTAAAATCTACAATGGCGGGATGATCTCCAACAGTCGAGATTCGTGTAGTGTGCAAATTGAGTCATTCACACCTGCGGTAAGTGACTTATTAAATATTTTTTTCCATATTTGGTAACTATCATACTGGTATATAGAGATCTACATTTGCGGTTCATATTGGTAACCTCGGAACCTACTCCATCCGCGGGGAACAAAGTAGTTTTGCTCGGGGTTTCAGCAGCGCGGTCGCGGTAAGATTTTAAATATTTTCCGTCGCTATAGCACCTGAGGACAGACGTTTTTTTATGTTATTAAGAGTGTTTGTCCTCACCAGGAGCGAAGGCGGTATGTGACGAGAACTACAGTTCATTGTATTAGTAAGTTGGCGGGGTTTTTTTAAATGTTGTACATCGCGCCCACTGTAGACACGGTAAAAGTTACATCCTTCGACAGGGCATTCACGGAAACATAATGTTGAACCACATTCGGTCGTGATAATTTTGTGGTGTAATTCAAATTTGCAAATGCAGCCATCCGGTAAATCGAGCGCCAAAATTAAAACGCGTCGCCAAAGCTTGCGGTCAGTCTGTGTTCACGGAGGATAGCCAGGTAAAAGTCCATAGCATGTTACATATTAAATCTTCAGTACCAGGATGGGGCAGCGTGTATCTTGGAGTCCACTGAAAGGTAATGGTTGAACAACTTCCTTACTTGCATTTTATAGATATGTTAGTGTTACCTGTTAAGACCTTTAAAACAATATTTCTCAACGAGAGATGGATTTTTTAGGGCAAATTATTTAGAAGTCTCCCCTATTTAACACTAGCAAGCTGATGATTTAATTCATGTGTTTTAATATAATATATTTGAAATATATAACATTTAGTTTTTCCTGACCCTTTGTAGATAGTAATCCAGAGAGTGAACAAGAAGAAGCTTCATCTAAAATGCCAGGATACAGAAGAAACAGGTTGCAGTGAACCCACATGTTGCCGCTCTTCTAAGCACAATGATGAATTTTCAGTGTAATCGATGAAAAGTAAGAAGTACGCACTCACGCACACACACACACGCACACACACAGAACTCATCATTGAATTACATCATTTTATTATTCTATTATAGGTGACTAAACACTTCTAAAAAGGGTAAAACAAAGGTTCTTCGATGCCAAAGAAGAACCTTTTGGTTCCATCAAGAACCTTTAACATTCTTTATGGCGAAAAAAGGTTCTTCAGATTATAAAAAAGTAAAAAATAGATCTAGTTTTTTAAAGAACCCTTGGCTGAATGGATTTCTTTGTGGTTCTTCTATGGCATCGCTGTGAAACACCTTTGTTTTTAAGAGTGTAGGACCGTATTTTGTGCTGTCCCTCCGGGAAAGCCTTGCACAGCTGCCAAAATCGTTTCTTTTTCTTTTCACGACTCCGTCTGAGATGTCCTCGCTCATGACATTCTATTTAATGCGATAAAAGCTGATGAGCATCAAGGTTACGGCGAAGCCAAGATGCAAATGGGGCAGCACGACAGGGGGTGACAGCTGAGCTCCGGCAACAACAACAAATCGTGACCCGCTATTTAAGATGCAAGGTGGCACACACATAATGCACGTCCAGCGCAGCACCTTCGAAATGAATGGCTTTTATTTACATGCCCTCAATAGAGATCGCTTTACGTCTTTTCAGTGCCGGCACAACGACTCTAACAAAGGCACGGTGAGAGGCAACTACGTGAAAGTAACAAATATTGTTCAGGCTCACTACAGCTGCCTTGCGCACTTTCGGTGAGCCGTTTTTCCTGTAGGCTTGGCCAACGCAAGTGGCGCAGTGTGGGAGAGCGGCTCTCGACCTTGCAGACTGAAAGGGTTTCCCAGAGACAGGCCACAATGAAGTCTGTCCGTCAGAGGGGCCCACGCATGCCGCCTCAAAGATCCGCGGCAGCTGTCGCGCTGCAGCTCTTGCCAAGCAACAACAGTTCGCTGCTTTGAATAATTTCAGTGGAATTTGAATAAGCACATTTTCAAAAGGGGTTTCGCTAAGTTCAGGGTGAGTGTGTGAGGAGAGTGACATGAAAATAAGCCGAGTGGAGTGAGAAATTGAAACTGAAAATGAACGGAGAAAGGTGGGAAAGCCATTGTCTAGGTAGAAATAGATTGAATGTAAAAATGCAGTGGCGTAAAAGTAACTATTTAAAGCAACTAAAAAGATAAAAATACATTTAGACACACCTAATTCAATAGATTTGTCACTGTGTTTTGAGGGCAAATTTACTCACCTAATAAACTCACCCAAAAATGAAAATGATGTCATCATTTAGTCCAACTCACCCTCAAGTTGTTACAAAGTGTCTGCCATGTTCTGATGAACACAGAGATGTTTGGAAGAATGCTTGTAACCAAACAGTTCTTGGCCACCCTTGACTACCCTAGTAGGAAAATTTGCTTAATACATTTCTTTATTCTGTTGAACACAAAATAAGATATTTTGAAGAATGTAGGAAAGCAAACAGTTCTGGGGCACTTTTGACTACCATTGTAATTTTTCCTGGTAGTCAGCGGTGCTTAAGCTTTTCTAAATATCAACATTAATGAACATTAAACACAAAGTCTCTTTTTTAACTTTGCACAAAAACACATAAAATAACACCTTTTACCAACATACACACACCCCATCCAGTCCCATGCAAAGCATGCTGAGAAATGGAAAACCCCTGCCACTATCAGCAATATTATGTTAATGCTAGTGAGAATGTAGTCTTAATGCAAATGGATTTTGAATCTTCTGTTTTACAAATTCAAATGGATAGCAAACAATAAAACAGTGGTGGAACAAACTTCTTGCTTTACCTTGAATAAATAAATAGAAAAAGCAGAAACACATTTTTAAAACACAGACACATTTAACTGTCATGACATATGTGGTGTATTAATAAAAATGATGTATATGAACAAAACGTTATCGCTATTAATCTTCCTCAAAAACTTAATGCTCAGCCCAGTAAGTAAATGTAGTGGAAATCTGATATCAAGAGTTTCTGGTTGATCTGATGAGTTTATATCTCAAAATATTTTCCGGCCATCCACATAAACCATGAGCCATATATCACCACATTTACTGCAGACAGTTTGAGGAGTTGGGATGTCAGGCCCTGTGCTCAGGTTTCATTTGCATCTCTGATCATGATCTTATCTGCAAATAATGTGCAGACGCCATCGCATCTCCTGAACTGCTGCGTTTGATCTCAGGCACCATAAGAATACGATATCAGAGGCCCTTGTAAAAAAATCAAAAAGCCTGCCACAGAATAAGTGTTTACCCATGACATAAGCAGCTGTCAGCTTGTCGTCCGTGTAGTAGTCGGTTCCCTCGGGATAAAGAGCTGGGTAGATTTGAGGCCTTTATGTCTCAAGAAGGGATTACATGGTACTGTTGTTAAAAGCAGAACTGAAATGTTATATGACGGTTCATGTAAAAACCTGCTCTATTACAACTGCCTGTGAAAACATACTTAAAGACACATCATCATATGACCTGTGGAGCAGTGGTTCTCAAACTTTTTTGTTGTACAGCCCCTTAGTGTAGAGTGCATCACTTTGTGGCCCCCCAAATAAAGACTTATAATCTTAAACTTAGAATTATAATTAAAACAAAAACATATTCAGTCATACAATGCTGGAACATCGATTCTTTGGTTGGTGGTCTTATTTTTCTTATGTTTGGAAGCAAAAATTCTATGAAAAATCTCTATATTTCATAAAATCCCATAAAATCTGTGGCCCCCCCTGGATCCATCTTGGCCCCCCCAGAAGCCCAAGACCCCCAGTTTGAGAACCACTGCTGTAGAGGGTTCCAGTTTGGCCCACTGAAAGTTACATGCACCACTTATGATGGCTTCATAGTAAACTGTTATTTAAAAAAATTACAGCACCCATTCCCATTCATTTGCATATGGAAAGTGGCCAAGATATTACCAGCAGAAAAACATCCCCTTTGCAAAGCCTGAATTACATGGTGACCGGTTCATCTGCGTTAAATTGTGCCGCTTTCACATAGACACGAGATGGGATATTTCGGAAGCAGGTGCTACCAGGGCCGTAGCTAATGGGGTAAGAGGTGGGAAAGATTTCGGGGGCCCACAGGTGCAGGGAGTCCACAACAATTCCAGTAGGATCATTAATAAAATGTATTTTACATCACAATAAAAAATCATTAATCAACAAATTCTGCTGTATTTGATATGCTTTAATATTTCAACCCGTGGACACCCCACCCTGTCCAGAAAAACTAATTCGCACATTCACAAACTGAATAGATGAGAGAAGTTCACACGGTTCGAAAAGAAATAATGACCTTATGAATCTATTCATATTAAATAGAAAAGATGAGTTACCGCTCAGGTCACGGAAGAATGGGTTTACCACACAGATAGATTCATACGTAGATTATTGTTCATTTGTCATTGAAAAACAACCAGGAAAAACGGTTTACACTGTGTCACTAAACGCGACGCACAACTTATAAACTTTATAAAAAGTTTCTAATATAGAATCCATTGTAGCTTATAAATAACATGGAAAGATACAATGTCATTCATTTAATATAATAGTTTTCTTTAATTAAACAAATGCAATTAATAACCAGACAATTTATTACATACTGTCAATAGTTCATCTTCAAATCTACAAATTTAGGTTACAATGCGACATTATGTAAATGATGTGCTCAATGAGTCTTGTTAACACGCTTCTTATGTTTTTACATCATGTTTTTACAACATGTTATATGAAATGCAGCTGGATTCCAGGTCTCCCTGGAAGAAGAGACTGCAAAGTCTCGATGGGATTTTACCGGTTAAATAAAGAAATAAATCATATTAATAAATTATGAATAAAAATTAATAAATAACATTTTCTAAGACCGTTTGATATCATTTAATTCAAGTGACTTGTAAAGCCAAATTAATTTAACATAAAAATACAATACAGCTTTTGAACTTAAAACTTTTATTTAGATTTTTTTCCAGTTTAAACATTAACATCCAAATTAGCAAACAAAACACCATTGAACCTTACATTCAATTTATAAGGGTCATATCAACATGATAAGATAACTCTTTAGAGCTTACAAAATACGGTCCTACACTCTTAAAAACAAAGGTGTTTCACAGCGATGCCATAGAAGAACCACAAAGAAATCCATTCAGCCAAGGGTTCTTTAAAAAACTAGATCTATTTTTTTACTTTTTTATAATCTGAAAAAAAAGATTTAGAGGTATGGACACACCCAGGAAGAGTACAAGATTTGACAGACCTGCCTACATTTTACACTTTTTATTAATATTGATGAAGTTAGAATAGTGTTAGGTGGGCCAAATCTCTGAATACCTTTGTTGACGTGCAACAAGTATGGGCGGCCATGTGTTTAAATTAATTCATCAGTCTGAGCTGTTCTGAGCTCTAAAAGTTGTGTGTTTTCATAGCACAATGAACTCTTTAATCTCCAAAAATAAAATTGGATGTGATGATATGACCCCTTTAAAGTTGCTCAAGTTATTCAGCTAAATGTAGAGTGGTTCCTCTTTTTTAACGTTGTTGTTTGATTATTATTGCTTAGTTACATATTTTGTTGTTTTTGTACAGCAGGATAAACATGATTCTGGATTCCTCATGAGACCACGTGCCTCCCATGCGCTCTCCACGGGTATGGGTAAACAAATTAAAAACGGTCGGGGGATGCTTTGGTCATACCAACCAAAGCATCTAGTTTAGGCACCTCTGGTTTAGGCACCTCTGGTTTAGGTTATGACATCCGATTTCACCTAACTGGCAGACCTCATGTGAACAGGCCTTGATTTCACACCATCTGCTCTGAGATACTGAGGTGCCAGCGTTTCATTGTCTGACAAGCGTACAGCAAAGCGCTTGTTCTTTAGCCAGCAAACAGCACAAAACACCAATAAATCTGACAACTGAATTTTTTCTCTCTTTTTTCATTTTTTGGGGGCCTGGTAACTGACTTTGCATTGATGTCCTCTGGCAAATCACATTATTCATAAAGGGTGACTCATTATTCAAAATCATTACCACATAGACAAGCAATTAAAATGCACCCCAGAGTTTTTTTCTCCAAATATGTCAATTCCAGGAACGGCTGTGCTACCAAACTGCATATTTTACACTACAAAGATTTTAGTTTTAACATGAGCTTGACTTCTGTCACAGTTCTTCCATCGTGCAGTTCTGAATGTGCACATTCAGATCAAGATTCTCAAAACAGATCTGTGATGTGCTTTTGTAAACTCATATAATCATATTTATCAGGATAAGAAGAGCAGTGATTATCACCATTCAAGGTCTCAGCTTGCTTTTTTCTTTTTTTTTAGATTGCGCAAGTCTTATCTTTCGTGCAAGATGATGATGGAAGACTTTTTTATGTAGTTTTATTCTGCTTCCACTTAATAATTATTTTCAGTTAGTTTCACAAGTTGAGGCAATTATACAGTACACTCTAAAAAATGCTGGAGTATTTTCAATAGCATTGGGTCAAAAAAAGACAAAACAGCCGTTAGGTTAAATTAACGGAGAAATGTTAACATTAGACAACAATGGGTTAAAATTACCCAGCATTTTGGGTTGAAACAACCCAGCGGGCTCTCTGATGCAGAAACTCCAAATACGTACTGCAGAAGAAGACCACAACACACGTAGTTCTAGGAAATACCTAAGGACATGTTTTTGTCACTGTTCGTCAAGCCTCCTCAGGTATTTTCATGATTATAAAGTATATTTATAATGATCATGTTTGATGGGTGTTGCTTTTTTAAATGCACGTTATATGCGACTCAAACTCGCACTGATTTTAGATCAAAAAGCTTTTCCTTCTGATCCCAGAGCCATGCTTCATGGACAAACTACGCATAAATAAAATAATCAATACCTTGCCAAAGCTACCAGCCAGCTCGATTTCAGCAGGATTTACTGGTAACTGCGATTAATCGTGCACATGTCTATTTACAACCCAAGAGGTTGGTTTTGTTTTTTTTAACCGATGCTGGACATCTTAGACACCCCACCTCAGACAAAATCTACTGCCGGTTCTCATTCCATTAGTTTCAGACCTATACAACTTGTTGTTCAGTTACTTAGAAAGAGCATAACAGTGATATTTTGCACATGTCTCAAATTGAACCAGTTTACGGTCCATTGTATGAAATTTAGCGACATCTAGGGGTGAGGTTTCAAATTCCAACCAATGGCTCACTCCACCCCTACCCCTCCCTTCCGAAACACTACAGTACAGTGGCTGAGACGGAACAAAGATGTCGTCATGTTTTCGCTTCTTTGCCGAAGGAGATAATGTATTTATGAAACACGCTCTGTAGACCGGTTTGTCCCACTGTAGAAACAACATGGAGAATTCCATGCAAGGGGACCCGCGGTGTATGTAGATAGAAATAGCTCATTCTAAGGTAATAAAAACATAACGCTGCATTATGTAAGGTCTTTATACACCTCTGAAAACACAGCTATGTATATTTTATTACACGGCTCGTTGGAACGCTTGATTCTGATTGGCCAGCCACCACATTTGCAGGTTCGATATTCCCAGATACAACCTCTCAAAACTAATAACACACGGTAACCCAGATGCAGCAAATCATTTTGACAGGTTTTTTGACAAATTAAACATAAAAATGTCTTTTAATGACATATTATATATTATAACATTATATTTACAAATGATTAAACCAAATTGCCTGTTCGTGATACTTGAACCTTAAAAACCGAAAGTAAACGGATTTTCCTCGCGGAAGTCTGCATTCGGTAAAAATTTGATAATAAAATCACATTTCATACCCAGTTTTTTCTCAGTAGCCGTGTAATAAGCGGGATAATGTACGACCAGCAGGCTGTTATCGCGAAATAAGCCCCTTCAGTGTGATACAAGACCCTCTGGCTGCCTGTACATTATCCCTTACATATTGCATTTTTGTCAATAGATCCTGCAAAAAATTACACACTGGACCTTTAAGTCGTTATTTACGTACAAAGCTACAGTAACAGGTGTTTTTTTTCTGAAGTTTTGAGCAAAAGGATAATTTCTTGGTGTATGAAAATCATTAAAAACTAAACCTGCCAGCAAGCGTTAATTCTTTTGTTAGACCCTTCTCTTTGATAGACGTCTAGCCTTTGTCATGTTGAACATGTATCATTTTCCTCTCTAATAACACTTTTGATCAGGCATACGAGTTAGACAGTTTAATAGTTTTAAATATCATCAGCTTCATTTTCATTGTTCTGTAGAAAAACTAGCCTACTTAAAACTCAGTGTTTATGTACCTGGCTAATACAAATGCTTATTTACAGTACACCTCAACTGCAACACATTTTCCACTCACTTTCTTCTGCATTTGATTATCACTCTTTTGTCGTGTTGGTGTGTTTTCACAGTAATTATTTTATTAAAATAAAACAGGTGCAAATTTAAGCAAACTGGCTGCGTTGGACCACTACAGGGAATTGAAATCAATCTGGCAGCTCTTCATTTATTACTTCTGAAGAGTGTGCCAGCAACAACTCTAACACATGAACACAGTGCAGGCGAAAGAAACATTTTAAGCTCACTCTTCTGACATGAACAGTATTCTTTTCACCCTACAGTATAGGTGTAATGGAAGAGACTTGCCAACCCCACGAGTCCCCTTAGCACTCGCTCTCACATGAAGCACTTTGATATAGTCTGGTTTAAATTATATCAGGCATACTGCATTGGACAAAAACGCTTTAGCGGTATGAGGAGAGCAGGAGAATGGGCAGGAACTTGAGAAATGTCTCTTTTATCAGCACTAAAGCGCCGTTTGATCGATGGGCTGAGATTAAAGAGACTCCGGTGCTGGCCACGCTTGAGAGAGATGTCAAGAGAGCCTGCCAGGACGGGTTTCTCAGAAGTGTGTTTGTGTGAGTAAGCTTATAACAGATTTGGTAACTGGGTTCAGTCAAGGACAGATTTGCATGAGAATCTGGGCCAGAACATTTCGCTGGAGAGAAGACACTATCAAATTGGCCTGTGGGAAAAGAATGAGATTTTTGGAGGGTGCATTCCTCAAAACGTTAGATTGGTAATCATTTGCATTTTGGGTAAAACCAAATACTAGTTATAACCACAATTGGTAAATCAATCGTTTTTATTGTCATTGTAACGAGGAAGGTGGGACGAGAGCCGTGAGGGAACGAGGTGGAGGAGATCGGGAGCATAAGAGGACGAGCGACAGGACTGCTGACGAGGGAGGACCGGGCCCGGAGGTGTTAAGGTTGTCTTTATGTTCTTGTGGCCTAATACTTCCGTGTTATTGTTTGTTCACTTTTGATTTAAGTGGTTTCAACGTTCGCCGATTCCCGCCTCCTTCCTTCCCTACGACTTTGAACATGCTACAGTCATATTGATGATTTTTAGTCTACAAATGATTAAAAACAGCAAGTTATTCAAACTTCCGCCAATGAGCAAAGAAATGCACTTTAAAGATTCATTCTCACCTTCGAGATGCATTCTGCACAGTCCGTTTCACCTCCAAGAATTTGGCATTTACCTGTTAACCAGAGATTCAATGGAGTATTTTTGTAGGTCAACCCAGAAGTTAGCGGCGCACTGGTTCCCTCGACCCAAAACTTTTGGAAGATCGGAAAAAAATAAGATCTGAAGATTAACAACGGTTTATGATGTTTGCATGTTTCGTCTATCAAGATGATATTTGCAGATGTATTACTTTATTTAAAGCCTAAAGACAATTGGCAGAAGTAAAAGCTAACATGAGCCTATAAACAGACTACATAATGGTCGCTCGATATCAACGTCACCACCATTAAGCCTTCAACAACATTTTCAAACTTTATTATAAACATGTTCCCTGGTAAGTAATTACTCAGTGAATGAATATCCATTCACATTATTAGAGATGTGTGCCCATATTGCATTTGTGAGATTTACATGCGTGATGACGTCTAATGTCCCCGCCAAAGGATGTAGTTGCTATCAGCAACTATTTAGCTTTTTAATTTAGTTTTTAAGACGCCAAAAAGCTTCAAACAATTATGAGTGGGTTATAACTCATGTCATAGATTAAATGTGAAATATTTAGAGGTTTTGTTAATCATAGACCTTATTTTAGGCAATTTACCAAAACCGCATAGATTTGGGGTCGATGGAATCTGAAGTGCTAAAATGCTAACTCACTTCCGGTGTTTGCAAAAATATGTCATCTCTGCAATACTCTATCGAGAATTACTATTCACACAGTCAGTAGGTCCACTCTATTTTCAAACACCTCTCAACAAAACATGTACATTAATGAAAATGTATTTGTTTTCTGGACGGATCTACAATGATTTTGCGTTCCTCTTCCTAAAGTGGAAGAGCTTAGTGCTAATAACATCAAGGTCGGGCGGTTGATTCCCAGGGAATGGAATACAAAGCTGTAAATCCCTTTGAATAAAAGGTTTCGGCAAATGTAAATGTTTTCTGTTGATAAATATATCTCTAAATAAAACCACACAAGCAAACTGGATAATATACTGTAGTATATATATATATATATATATATATGTGTGTGTGTGTGTGTGTGTGTGTGTGTGTGTGTGTATGCATGTATGTATGTATATTATCAATCACTAAAAACTGGATAGCAATCCACAGTAAATTCTTTGTACTTTGTGAATCAACAGAAATGTGACTAAGGGCCATTCTGTATAAGAGCTTATCTTTCATACAATCTGTGCTTTCGGATCAAATGACAAAAATATTCTGTTGGTGTGCTATAATAGCGTGGGTCATATGTCTTTTTACAGGCACCCACAGCTATAAGCTCCTCTATGCTACAGCTCCCAGCATGAGTAAGTAATATCAGTGACTGACATTATAACTGCTATATTAGTAGACCTACTGTTTGTAACCCTGATCATGTTACGGTACTCCTGACAGACTATGCCACTTTAAATAAGATGCAACTAAATAAATGAATGTTAAAAACAATTATTTTCACATCACTCCCAAATTCTAAAAAGATTAAAGGTGATATGAGATTAGCCTTCAGACAAACAGCTTGTGTGCATTTATATCCGTTTATTAAGATAAAGTGTATTTGTCACCCACGTCTGGGTGCATTAGACCTTGGCCGGACATCCTTGCAACGCCCCCTGCTTGATATCATTCAGAGAATTGAAAATGATTCATCTTAAGAAAACATTTGATTGAATTATAAACATTTTGAGCATAGCCGTAGAATTGATAAAGCTATGATACGGTTTGTCTGGACTGGCAAGAGCCCATGATGATAACTGCAACTTTTTTATATATTTACTCGCTTTTAAAAAATACTTTTCAAAAAGATTTTTCAAATAGACAAATTCAAAGAATCCAAACACAGACCATACAATGTCAGTTCCCGGTAATCATGAGCTGTCAAGCTTAAAATGGAGAAATAGGTAATAATGTCTTATGTTATTAATGTCCAACAACAACTGTGAAACTCTATGAAACACAAAAAAAATCTTTTGAGAAATGTCACTGTGGTTTTGTGACCATAAGGGCCAACATTCTTTAAAATATCTTCTTTTTTATTCAACAGAATTTGGAATGGCATACATTATACTTATGATTATTTTATAGTGTTTTCTTGATAGCTATGAAGTAAAATTATTTGGGAAATTATTTGTAACTTAACAGCTTCTAAATATTGTTTTAAAAATGCACAAATAATATTTGTGAAACATATTTGTTTATAAATAAAACATAATGCTAAAACAGTTCAACTCCCTAGTCCCCTAAAGCTATTTAATACCCAAGATTATTCAGTCCAATGCAATTGTGAAATGTACAGAACCAACAGGAAAAGCAGAGGAGGACAAACCCGTTTACCAGCCATGCAGTGGTGGTTTAGTCTTAGCGGGCTGGACACATAAAGAGTCAACACCGATAATGGTGACTGAGAGAGATCAAATGAAGTGGCTTTTTAATTGCAGGAGAGAGGCTATTAGCGATACACCCACATAGAATCAGCTCCACTCTTCCTGTGCTAGCACATTTCACTGCAAAAAAAATCTATATAAATAATTAAACCGTTAGAAAATGGAGAAAGAAGAAGAACAGACGAGAAAAAAAACAGCAGGGAGATACAGTCACTTTCAGTGGACGTGATAAATACAGAAAAGGGCAAGATGAAATGAGAGCACAGGACGTGGTAAGGGTCAGACAAACAAACAAAGAGTCACCTTTACAAAGGTGAAGAAAGGTAAACAAGAAGCTGCTGAAGATGTGCGGTTTATTTATTACTAAATTCATACTAAATTTTCCATCTCACTGCCTAGAAACCCTTGCTAAGCCATTTTATAATTTTTCTTTTCAGATTTTCTGTTAATCTAAATGTGTAGTGTAAGGATTGCAGTAGTTTTTAACTGGGGGGATGTGCAGTACCATCTGTGCAGTGCATTTGAAGGTCATTGGCAGGCGTGCAAGAACGCTCTGTCGATTCCCGCAAAATTGGAACACCCATATTTCACAAAGTCAAAGTCTACATCTCCCCTGTCCCTTACATATTTGTTTATTTAATGTTTTGGTTTATCTTAGTACACTTTAGCAATAACACATTGTACCATGCAATCCACAATTATGCAGATTTTTAAAAAATACATTCAGCAAACAAAGAAAAAGTCAGCAGATTGTGTCATCTGCTTCTCATGTTGGAGACTCAATGTGTACTTACATTTGTGTACTTGGCAGAAACTTTTTTCCAAAATGGCTTACGGTGCATTAAAGGGATAGTTCACCCAAAATTGAAATTTCTGTCAGAAATTACCTTCTAGTTGTTACAAACCTGTATATATATACTGTATATATATGTTTTGTTGTTGTTGTTGAGCAAAAAAAAATATATTTGGAAGAATGTTAGCAACTGACAGTTCTAGAACATCATTGACTACCATAGAAGAAAAACTTAAAATGGTAGTCAAAGGTGCCCTAGAAGTGTTTGCTTTCCTAAATTCCTCAAATTAAATTCTTTTTTGTTCAAAAGCAGCCTATGTGTGTTCCCTGGGACTTGATCTCATGATTTGTACAATGCAAAATGCTGTTTACAATGCTCTTCAATGGAGCTACAGGAACAACAAAGTGCAATAAGCCTACTATATTCATGAAAAACCTGTAAGATCACAACAGAATCCTGAATTTCCATCTTTAAAGTCACAAAACACATAGGTATCATGTTGTACTGATCATGTTTGTGGCACACGTGACCATCACAGACATTGCAGAAGAAAACTGCTGAAACCAGATCATCAAAAGAACTAGGCCATCTTAAGCCAGCTTCCGTTTGCTTGTTGTTGTGTTTTAACAGCAGATGCAAAGCTAGATATTAAAATGGTTTCCTGTTCACTACACACTACCTGTTTGTTTCCCACAAACACCATATCCTCTAGTTACAAGTATACTTAACATAGTATATAATATTAAAAAGCATTACATAAATAGAGCATAATGTGAAAACGTAAAATTGTGTGCTGTTTTATACTGTATTTATGTAATGCTTTTTAATATTATATGTCATGTGTAATAGTTGTCTGACTCTGACAATAGTTGATAATAGTGTTCCTTCACCCCTCTCGAAGTTAGGATGATATGTGAAGATTAGGGCAGAATGCTTCTGTGTCTGAAGTCTTTAGTAATGTTGGGTCTAAAGGATGTCAAGGGGAGCGCTTTCTCAGGTCATGTAGTCACAACACAACCATCAACCCCGCAACCACTAGGTAAGATATACACAAAAGTGACCCCCCACCGGCATGCCGAGGTGTGGGGCGACACAGCAGCAGGGGGGCAGCTCACAACCTTTAACGCCGGAGTAGATCATGTTAGCTCTCCTTGAAAGTCACATGCTGTCAAAACTACTCTGGCCGATTCCAAATGAGAGCTGTTTGTCAGTTTTAAGTTAGCAACAGCCAACATGTGCAAAAGCTACAGTGGTTTAATATAGAGGTAGAGATGATAATCTCTGAAATATAATTGAATGCTGTATTAGAACCATTAATGTAGTTAGATTTAGAAGGATTAACAATGACGTGGCTGTAGCGATTTATGCATCCTGTTTTACAGAGATTATTTTGGGAAGAATTTTTAATGCGCTTTGCGGTATTGATTATTAAGCTGTATTGATTCTGTTCACGATGATGTCATTATTATCAGGATGGATTACAATACTGGAGGCCTCTGTGTAACCAATCACTCTTGGACAAGCTGTTAGAAAGAACCTGGAACAATTATACTAGTAGGAGACCATTATGTCACAAGGTTAAGTTATTATGTTTTTATCATTTGACACATTTGCACTTAATAGAAGCGCCCACGGGAAAGAAAAACCACAAGTGAGTCACACATTCCTCAAATTTCTTAATTATTTCACCTAGACAGCACTGAAAGTACGGAGAAATAGAGACTTTGCTTATATGTATTGCTTTTCGTTTACCTCCCATACAATGTCAGAAGTATGGGTGTCATGATATCAGATATTCAATGTATGATTATTGTGTATTTTATTTATTCTTTTTTTGGCCAATAAATCATATTGAAAATAGGAATGTATGGAGGTGGAGAGAGTTTCTTACCATTGTGACGCTTAAAGGTCCAGTGTATGAAATTTAGCATCTAAGGTTTCCTGTAGCTCAGTGGTAAGAGCATTGCGTTAACAATGCAAGGTTGTGGGTTCGATCCCAGGGGATTGCAAATACCTATGTAAAATGTATAGGAAAATGCAATGTAAGTCGCTTTGGATAAAAGCGTCGGCCAAATGCCTAAATGTAAATCTAGCGGTGATGTTGCAAATTGCAACCAACGGCTCACAACACCCCCCACTTTGAAGCATTATGGTGGCTGACACAGGATTAAGTTGTCGACACGTATTTATGAAATGTGCTCTGTAGAGTTGTTTGTCCATTAAGAGCTAAAGTAGAAACAACATGCCGAATTAATAAGGGGACCCGCGGTGTACGTAGATAGACATAGCTCATTCTAAGATGATAAAAATATACCGTTTCATTATGTAAGGTCTTTATACACCTGTGAAGACATGTATATTATATTGAATTTCTGTCAATAGATCCTCCAAAAAATTACACACAGCACCTTCAAGGCAAAACTTTAAATAGGTGCACTGAATGATACCTGATATTATCATATATGTAGTTTAAAAAAATATCAATAATCAGGGTTTTTAATATTTGTCAATATAGACATATTGCGACACCAGAGATTTACATATGGATTCAAGCACTCATAATACTTCCAAAACTGAATTATCAATCTTGGACAAGTGTCCTTGTTTGTGTCACATTCTGAACATTTAATACATTTACATTTAATCATTTAGCAGACGCTTTTATCCAAAGCAAAAAAAGGCACTTTGGTTTAACATAATTCAATCATGTCAGTGGTTCCACATGTTTGAGTCATATTTTCTTAACATGAAATTAACATGTAGCAAGAACATAAATGAATCAAGTAACCTCAACATGAAATTAAAATGTAGAAGATCAAACCACCATTATTGTGATCAGTGTTTGCTTTAGTTGGGCTATTGAGTTTTTGTGTGTTAAAAAACATCTGTTGCGGCAAAGAGTATTATGATCCAGTAGGGTCAGAAAATGATAGTTATTTAATCACCATGCAGTTCCTTAAAGTAATTTTGAGTGTGTTCTGTTAATATGTGAATGCAGAGTTATGATACAGTTTGAAGAGATTAAAGCAGTGTTATGGACAATTAACAGAATAAATGATCTTCACAACACTGTTACATTTCTGAATCAGTTAGACGTGAAAAATAGGTGTATAATTCTCAACAATGGTGACAATCAACAAAAGAAAACTTCATGCTCCAATGCATGCTGGGTAACATCATAGAACAAAACTCAGTCATGACTCCCAGCATGCATTGCAGTTGATCTGTTTATCTGAATTAGTTTGGTGATTGTCACCATTGTGGAATTTTGTTAAAACTTCATCAATCAATCATTAATCACAAATCACTTACTATAAATTGAATACTGCTTCTTTTTTATAACACATCAAAAAGCCAAACATCCATAACGGTACTGTTGTGACAGTTCAGTTTCTTTATGCTTTACATATGCTTCTTTAAACACATTCACAAGGATTGAAAGAGAAATGGAGAAGCTGACACAACAATGTCAATCATCAAGGTACCAACTAAAGCAAACACTGATCACAATAATGGTTTGATGAAATGTAATTTTTTCAACATGATTTGTGGGTGCAAACGTTATTTTGATTCAAGCCATTAATAATTTTTAACATTGATTTAATGGCAGCTTGCTATCAGGGTATTAGAGTTTAGTTTTCTGTTGTGTTGGCATTTTAAAGAGTTTTTGTGACGTCTGTTTTAGGACTTGTGCAGAAGAGTATCTTGTTGGGTTGACTTGATTCAGTCATGTTCACTTAACATGTTAATTTCATGTTGAGGTTAATTGATTCATTCATGGTTACATTTATGCATTTGGCAGACGCTTTTATCCAAAGCGACTTACATTGCATTATCCTATACATTTATACATAGGTATTTGCAATTCTCTGGGTTCGAACCCACAACCTTGCGTTGTTAACGCAATGCTCTTACCACTGAGATACAGGAAAGCTTGTTCTGTCTACTTGTTAATTTTATGTTGAGAAAACATGACTCAAACATGTGGAGCCACTGTCCATGATTGAATTATGTTAAACCAAAGAGCTTCTGTTTTTACGTGCAAGTTTGAGCTAGAAACCCATATAATTGTATTAAATCAAAGGGATTTGTTCAAGTAAAGTCAACAGCATCAAAAAAAGATTTTTTTTGAGTGTACAAAGAGTTTAGGGAGCAATAAGCGATATGTCATACAGGAGCCATAATACAGTAGGTGCCAATACAAAGTTACTGGTTTCAACAAAAGCTAGACCACTACCTGTTGAGAGAAAGTTTTTATTTTTTTCATTTGTCTGTCAAATATTCACAGAAGAGATGGGTTTTAAGTAGTTTTTTGAATGTTGTGAGAGATGTGGTTGACCGGACCGAGTTAGGAAGAATGTTCCACCAGGAAGGAGTTGTGAAGGAGAATGAGCGGGAAAGCGCTTCAGTGAAGTAAAACTCAGAGCACTCCAGAGCCACAGTATGAAAGAGTAACCTTTAAGCCATCAAATGTTCATCTAGATAATGACAAGGACACACATACATAAATAATTAATTATGCCTTGGCAAAAATCAAGATCTTCACTGTTTTTCACTAGCGATGAACATAACAATGAAGTGAAGATGTCCAGTGGAACAGTGTGTCTAGTGACAGACGCATTCGTGCTGTGAGGAATTTATCACTATGGCTCCATTGCTCTCTGTCCAGCCAAGCTGCCAGTCTTTGGATGGGACCCCACTTGGCATCGGCCACGAGCTTTGATTTCAGCCACACACAAGCCGAACCAACAGAGAGTGAAACCTGCAGTTACTGTCTCACTAAGGGAAACTCTGAAGTCTTTGTGATTGTCTTATAGCATGTATACAGTTAAAGTGCGTTTAGAGCTTGTCAATCACGTTGAATGTTGCGCCTTCTTGGGAGGATGGCTGCTAGTGCGTTCAATGCAGTGTTTTGTTTTTCTTATTTGATTAGGAAATTGTGGCCTAATGGTTAGAGAGTCGGACTCATGACCAGAAGGTTGCCGGTTCGATCCTCAGGGCCGGCAGGTAATGATTGAGGTGCCCTTGAGCAAGGCACCTTACCCCTACTTGCTCCCCGGGCGCTGCAGTGATAGCTGCCCACTGCTCCGGGTGTACGTGTGTTCACCACTTGCTGTGCGTGTGTTCACTACTCACTGGATGGGTTAAAAGCAGAGGTATATTTCGGGTATGGGTAACCATAACTGACAAATAGGTCACTAAAAAAAATAATATGACTATGGTAGGTCGGTCTTGCTGTGTTAAAAACTGCATTAGCATTACACAGAGTCATTCAGGAAAAGCCGCTGGTTCTCTCACTTTCGATTTCTCCATATATCAAACAAAACAAGTAACTTTACGTATCAAAACAATAATAGCAGTGGAGTATGATCCTCCCAAGATGGCGGGGCCTCTGCAACGTGCACCATAACGTGACGTCGGCTTCACATTCTCTTTTGCAGCTTAGAGACCCCAGAGAGTAAATGGATAGAAAAATAGCAAAGGAATTATATTTTATTTCAAATATACTCATAAATGTGCTTATGAGGCTTCTAGAGTTGTTGTTTTTTTTATTTTATTTTTCTGCATCTGAAACCGCCAAAACCGGAAGTGACATAACAGCACTCTGTGGCCTCTGCTGCAAATGAATAATCATACATGGTGTAGTGTATTGAAAAGCATTACACATTACAATGTAGTAGTTTCTAGAATTAAAAGAGCCTTCATTAGTATGACTACATCAGCAACTGTTGCAAATAAAGCTTATACAATGCAAAGTCTGTTTTCAGAAAACCAAGTAAAGGTAGATTTTTTAAGAAACATACAGAGAAGGAACAAAAAAGAGGTTTAATAATGCCTTCAAAATTAGCGATGTGATCAAATAAATATACACAACACAATTTGGGTAAAATACCATAGTAGACACGTTAAAATAACAGTTACAAACATCTCAACAAATCTACACTTTATGTAACAAAGATAGCCGTGATGAGTATATATTTTAAATATTATAGTTTAAAAATAGTGCATATATTTAAAATATTTAATTAAATATTTAATTTATAGCGTTTATAGTTTTATAAACACTTACTTTAAATAATTTAATTTTATGATTTTTAATCCAGCACTTTATACACTGATGCAGATTTAAGTCTTCGGTGAAAAATCTCTGATTTATAACGCAGTTTTACACGTTGTTTTATTTTTATCAAAAACTTCCCCGCCGTTTCCATGGTGACGCGTGAAATCTGTGATCCATATAGACCTATTTCCCAGCATGACCTGTATAAACCGGAAGTAGGGTAAAAGGTTGTCCGGTCAAATATTTTTTTATTAGAGATTAATATAAGTAACAAAAGTAACAAAAGCACCGTAATTATACAATATAAACAAAGAAATATCTAAAATAAGAGAAAGATGATGACAATATACCAATTAAATAATAATTCAAAATATATAAAAAAAAGGGCATTCAGTCCAGTCAATGCAGTTGCGGAGAACAGAAGAAGTTAGGCATGTAGCGCTCCCTTTATGCTAATTTTTCTAACATATATCAGACCTCGATAATAAATAAATCACTCAAAAACAATGTTTTTGTAATGTTTGTTTTCCCTATTTTTACTTTGTTTTACTGTTTTTGAAACCAATAAATCACTTGTAAATGGATTTGTTTAGTTTCCATTTTGAAATATGGGGATGCAGTATACTTGACTGGTTTAAAAGCATTTCAATTAGATCAAAGACACTTTCGTAATGTAGATTAAGGCTTGCCTCTTATTGTTTTGGTTACCTGCAAAGTAAAATGAATACAGCTGGCGTTAAATGCTGGCATGACAACTTTGTAGGGTTTTCTCTAGATAATTTTGAAAACCTTACAATGTGTTCAATGACTTTGCCAAACTTAAGTCCCTTCAAACCATAGGTTTCCTGTAGTCATTTACTTGAGCTGCATTACATAATGGACCAGGGCTTGGTTTCTTTTAAATGCTGTAATACAAGAAATTCCAACTCTAGCAGGAAAAGTATCACTGGTCTTGCTGAAGTTGGTTTCTGCTTATGCTGTCCACGTTATTAAACAATACAAAATGGATACTTACTATAGCTACTGGTGTATCCCTGACCAGCAGGGGAACCAGTGACATTGTCTTGAGAAACTTGGTCTGTGTTGTATTCTGCAGTCCAGTTCACTTAAATCTGTTTGAGGCTCATTGTAGTGGACTAATCTCATCTCCAGATGCAGTACTGCCCTGCCATTTTGTTGTCGAATGTCCACATAACTGTTTTCAATTTTCATCCCTTCCTCCAGCTGCTGATTAGATGAAGGTGTGGACATACTGTAGGCTCTGAATAACATCAGACTCTCCTGCTTTACAATGTAAATGTAGCCAATTTATTAGACATCAGTGTTTTACTCTCGATGCAATGCACTACAGTTACATTCCTGTGGGGTTTATTGAAAATGTATTTAACATTTACACAAACCTTTGGGTCAATAAATAGCCTTTATTCTCCTGTTCCGTAGAAAGCTAAATAACTGTAATTTCTCGTATAATCCAATAATCATAAAATAACTACTGCAATCACCCACTTTTCTTGGACTGTGGACACGACACACAATGGAACTATTGTGGTCAGACCTTGGGACAAACCCACGAGGAATTGTTTCTGTACTTTTCTGTATGTTTCTGTAGCTTTCCTGTAGCTCAGTGGTAAGAGCATTGCTTTAACAACGCAAGGTTGTGGATTCAATCCCAGGGGATTGCAGACACCTATGTATAAATGTATAGGATAATGCAATGTAAGTCGCTTTGGATAAAAGCGTCTGCTAAATGCATAAATGTAATGTATTTGTCACCAGTGTTGGGAGTAACGCATTACAAAAGTAATGACATTACAGTAATATATTAGTTTTAGCTGTAACGCAGTAATATAACTCATTAATATTAAAATGTGGGTTATATTATACCCGTTACAATCTCAGTAACACGCGTTAAAACACGTACATTCCCCCTGAAAATCTTTTTTATAACTAACCAACACATTCCATTCCCAGAAAAAAAAATCTGTGATTAAAATAATACTATTTCCTGTTACTGAAATGCGATGGTTGAAATGAATGCAACAGATTCTACAAAAGAATAGAAACAAAACGAAAGTAAGTAGAAAGAGGTTCTGCATTTTACGCTGTCGTTTGGCTATAGGTTCCATTATAGTGGGCCCTATACATCTAGCATAACTCATCAGATGGCCGTTTATTTTGCGATTCTGACAGCGATTGTTAATTAAATTGTGCCACGAGGCTTCTCTGTGCCTCTTATATTTGAAGCTCCATATATTTCACACGCATTTAAAATGCAATTTTTATGTGCATGGAGATGTTGATGTCTAATTTATTTACTATAAAACTATAAAAAGATAATTTTGCTATACATGTATGCATTACATTTTATAAATGCCACTAAATGAATGACACCTGAACTTAATTATGGTGTCTTACTGGTTACCATGACAACTGATTGTTCCAAGGTGTTGCTCCTAAACCTATTTGTGACTGGCCATTACAAGGCACTATAAAAAACCAATTCAGTAAAACAAACACAGGCTTGGAAACAACCTTTCTTATTGCGGTGCAGTTGGTCTGTTGTAGCAGACGCTACTGTAGAGTTGGAAATGGGTGATTCCATTATGAGAATGAGGTAGAATCATTGATAACGTAGGGTTTGTTGTTATTGTTGTATCTTATCTGAAAGTTATCTAATATTTTTTTCTCTTTGCAGTTTCTCTTTTGTCATTTTGATCAGTCTTGCTGTTCAAGATTGTATTGGAAGTGGTAAGTGTTCAAATATTTGTATTTGTTTTTATTTAGTTTGTTGATTTAAATACCTTTTTTTGTTTTCAGGATTTAGCAGGCCCACCAGGACCGCAAATGTCATGTATTCTGCTAAGGGAGTACATGGTGATGGACGCTACAGTTTTCAAACTGGTTCTTCAGGAGTGGCTAGTACAGTCGTGTCAGGTTATGGTTCAAGTAGTGCCCAAGGCTCTGAGGCTATGCGTTCCAGCCAAGCCACTGGCCAGCCCCAGGGAGGTCCAGTGTTGTATGCTGCTTCCAGGTGGTTTTCAAGGCCTGCCCAGGCCAGCCTTGGCCTCAAGCCTTTACAGCAAACTAATGTTTCTGGGTTTCTACCCAGCTACCAAGTCGCCAGTGGCCAGACTGTGGCCCAGAACAGCAGTCAGCAACTATCACAAGCCAGCCTTGAGTCTGTATCACAGCCCATAAGTGCCCAGGTTAGCAGTGTAGTGACGGTACTTGCCCCTTTTCAACCCAGCAGCCAGCAACCATTATCTCAGCAGATGGCACAATCCAGTGGAGAGCAACTAGCACATTCCAGCTATGAGACAAAGACTCGACATGGCATCCCCTTGGCAGAAGCCAGCTACCAATCTTTGACTCAGGAACCTGTGCAGGCATCGACTGGACAGCAGTTAGTACAAGCTGGCTCTTTGACGTCTTATCCCAGCAATCTGCCATTGGCTGTGGTCAGTTACCAGTCTGTGGCACAAGCGAGTGGTCAACAGTCTGGCTTAGAAGCCAGCTCTACCAGGCCAGCTGGGGCCAGTTATGAGACTATGGTTCAAGCTAGTGGTCAGCAATTGGCGCCCAGTAGCCAGCAAGTAGCACAGGCCAGTTATGAGACTATGGTTCAAGCTAGTGGTCAAAAGTGGCCAGCCCAGTAGCCAGCAAGTAGCACAGGCCAGTTATGAGACCAAGACCTTGTCTGTCAGCCAACAATTTCCAGCTGTTAGCTACCAGTCTGGGGGCCAGATCAGTGGTCAACAACCCAACCAGGCCAGTTATGAGACTATGGTTCAAGCTAGTGGTCAACAATTGGCCCAGCCCAGTAGCCAGCAAGTAGCACAGGCCAGTTATGAGACAAAGACCTTGTCTGTCAGCCAACAATTACCAAATGTTAGCTACCAGTCTGGGGGCCAGATAAGTGGTCAACAACCAAACCAGGCCAACATTGAATCAACAGCCAAAACTGTCACAATCTAGCCACGAGACTGCGGCTCAGCCTAGCAGTCAACAATTGGGACAGGCAGTCTACCAGTCTGTGAACCAGCAACCAGCACAACAAGGTTACCAGTCTGTGGGTCAGCCCAGTGGTCAGCAACCAGTGCAGTCTAGTGGTCGACCCATTGTCCATCCCCAAAGAGGTCAACTTTCACAGTTTGGTTCAAGGCTAGTTTCTGGTTCCAAGCCATTACAGTTTTCAAGTGTTGGCTTTAATCCAAGGAATGGCTCTCTACTTAAACCTGCACCACCCAGCCCGGTGTGAAGCAACCGGCACAAGCCAGCTACCTGTGTGTTGCCCAGCCCAGTGTGCAGCAACCAGCACAAGTCAGCTTCCTGTGTGTAGCCCAGCCCAGTTTGCAGCAACCAGCACAGCCAACTTCCTGTGTGTAGCCCAGTCCAGTGTGCTGCAGCACGCGCCAGCTATCCGTCTGCGGACCAGCCCAGTGTGCAGCAACCAGCGCAAGCCAACTTCCTGTGCGTAGCCCAGCCCAGTGTGCAGCAACCAGCACAAGCCAGCTACCCGTCTGCGGCCCAGCCTAGTGTGCAGCAACCAACACACACAAGCTACCTGCCTGCAGCCCAGCCCTTGAGGCAGTTGACACGGCCCACATATGCACAGCTAACCCAGCCAGGACAAAGTTTGTATCAGCCTCCAAGCAGGACTAAGCTGCCTGGCCAGCGACCTGTAGCACAGCCCAGCGTTGCTAACATTGTGCCATCTAGTTACCTGGCTACGGACCGGTCCAGCCATCAGAAATCGACACCGACCAGATACCAGTCTGTAGGGCAGCCCGGCAGACCACAACCAGCACCAGGCAGATACCCGGCTTTGGCCCAGTCCAGCAGCCAACACCACCTAGCACAAGCCAGCTACCCATCTTTTGCACAGCCCGGCAGCCAGAAACCTGCACCAGGCAGATACCCGGCTTTGGCCCAGTCCAAGTTCAGTTACCAGTCTCTCTCTAGGGTTGGCTCCCAGCCTATTGCGCAGCTTGGTTCGGGACTGTCTTCAAACTATGAGTCTGTTTCATCTTTAGTGCAGTCTGGTTTTGAGCATCCAGCACAGTTGCCTTCTCAGACCGGCTCCTCTCAAGGTGTCCTGAAGCCTTCCCAAAGCAACCAGAGGTTTCCCCAGAGCAAGTTCAGGATGGCGCAATGAGTGGCCTCAAGTCTTGCTGTTCCTGATCTCTTTTTAATGTTGTTTTACTGTTTTTGAAACAATAAATCACTTGTAAATGGATTTGTTTAGTTTCCATTTTGAAATATGGGGATGCAGTATACTTGACTGGTTTAAAAGCATTTCAATTAGATCAAAGACACATTTTCGTAATGTAGATTAAGGCTTGCCTCTTATTGTTTTGGTTACCTGCAAAGTAAAATGAATACAGCTGGCGTTAAATGCTGGCATGACAACTTTGTAGGGTTTTCTCTAGATAATTTTGAAAACCTTACAATGTGTTCAATGACTTTGCCAAACTTAAGTCCCTTCAAACCATAGGTTTCCTGTAGTCATTTACTTGAGCTGCATTACATAATGGACCAGGGCTTGGTTTCTTTTAAATGCTGTAATACAAGAAATTCCAACTCTAGCAGGAAATGTATCACTGGTCTTGCTGAAGTTGGTTTCTGCTTATGCTGTCCACGTTATTAAACAATACAAAATGGATACTTACTATAGCTACTGGTGTATCCCTGACCAGCAGGGGAACCAGTGACATTGTCTTGAGAAACTTGGTCTGTGTTGTATTCTGCAGTCCAGTTCACTTAAATCTGTTTGAGGCTCATTGTAGTGGACTAATCTCATCTCCAGATGCAGTACTGCCCTGCCATTTTGTTGTCGAATGTCCACATAACTGTTTTCAATTTTCATCCCTTCCTCCAGCTGCTGATTAGATGAAGGTGTGGACATACTGTAGGCTCTGAATAACATCAGACTCTCCTGCTTTACAATGTAAATGTAGCCAATTTATTAGACATCAGTGTTTTACTCTCGATGCAATGCACTACAGTTACATTCCTGTGGGGTTTATTGAAAATGTATTAACATTTACACAAACCTTTGGGTCAATAAATAGCCTTTATTCTCCTGTTCCGTAGAAAGCTAAATAACTGTAATTTCATCGTATATCCAATAATCATAAAATAACTACTGCAATCACCCACTTCTTGGACTGTGGACACGACACACAATGGAACTATTGTGGTCAGACCTTGGGACAAACCCACGAGGAATTGTTTCTGTACTTTTCTGTATGTTTCTGTAGCTTTCCTGTAGCTCAGTGGTAAGAGCATTGCTTTAACAACGCAAGGTTGTAGGTTCAAGCCCAGGGGATTGCAGACACCTATGTATAAATGTATAGGATAATGAACTGTAAGTCGCTTTGGATAAAAGCGTCTGCTAAATGCATAAATGTAATGTATTTGTCACCAGTGTTGGGAGTAACGCATTACAAAAGTAATGACATTTCAGTAATATATTAGTTTTAGCTGTAACGCAGTAATATAACGCATTTATATTAAAATGTGGGTTATATTATACCCGTTACAATCTCAGTAACACGCGTTAAAACAACGTACATTCCCCCTGAAAATCTTTTTTTATAACTAACCAACACATTCCATTCCCAGAAAAAAAAAAATCTGTGATTAAAATAATACTATTTCCTGTTACTGAAATGCGATGGTTGAAATGAATGCAACAGATTCTACAAAAGAATAGAAACAAAACGAAAGTAAGTAGAAAGAGGTTCTGCATTTTACGCTGTCATTTGGCTAGAGGTTCCATTATAGTGGGCCCTACATCTAGCATAATTCTTCAGATTGCCGTTTATTTTGCGACTCTGTGCCTCTTATATTTGAGGCTCCATATATTTCACCAGCATTTATAACATGCTCTCTCTTATCTTTATTTGTTTTTAAACAAAAATAAAACTAAAAGTATTGTTTTTAGTAGGAATCTCTCTCTCTGCTGAGCATTTGCCTTAAATTTCCACATTGGATGGCTTTGAGGTCGATTATGTTCAATACTACAAATATCTCGGTATCTGGCTTGATAGCAAACTGTCACTTGAAACTCACATAAATGCATTGCTTTCAAAGGTTAAAACCTGTATTGGTTTTCTTTATCGCAATAAATCTTCTTTTACATATTCTTCAAAACAACTTTTGGTTAAAATGACAGTGCTTCCTATCTTGGATTATGGTGATATAGTTTATAGGTCTGCTTCAAAAACCCTGCTTCATAAACTAGATGTTATTTATCATGATGCAATCCGTTTTGTGACTGGAGCTTCATTTAACACTTACCATTGTTATCTGTATTTATCATTGAATTGGTCTTCTCTTCATTCTCATGGACAAATTCACTGGTTTTTGTTTATTTATAAAACTCTTATCAGGAAAACTCCATCATATTTAGAGTCACTTCTTAAAATACATAGTCGTAATTTGCGCTACAGTGGTATTATCAGTTTTGGTATACCTAAAGCCTGTACTTGTTTTGGTCGTCACTCATTTCAGTTTTCTTAAAACTCAGTTCATTTGTTTCGTTTGCATTTTTTAAAAGCTTAATTTTGTCATTTGTTCAGGATCATTATGCTTGTTTTTTGTTAATCGACTGTTTGTTTTTTACTTTGTTTATAATTTGTTTTGTTTTTTATTGTACTGTAACTGCTCCTTATGCTGCCCCTTGGTCAGGTCGTCATTGTAAATGAGAACTGGTTCTCAACTGACTTACATGGTTAAATAAAGGTGTACCTAAAAAAAAGAATTGCACATATGCAAATGTCATCACAAATAGCAGTAGGCCTAAATACAAACACATTACTCTCTTCTTCTAAAGTTCACCCCGAAGCACTGTGAGGCCATGGATTGAAGAGCGTGCTAGATAACGCAGAGTAAAAGATGGGGCGGAGCCGATGCCGCTGTCATGTGTTTTACGTGTGGTTCATGGATAAAATAGCGTGCTAGGTCGGAGAGAGAGCCCAGGAAGAGGGTTGCCGAAATGTTGTTGCACGTTTTATAGGATTACATGCCGTTTCTCAATATGGGCTCTTCAGCGGTCCTCGTGTTCTCGGTCTACATCATCAATAACCTTCAAAGTCTGGTTCCAATAAGAACAGAGAACGCAATGAAAGTACCCGGATGTGTTCTAGATATCAAGGATGCATCGGATGCAGCCTTGCGCACGTACATAATTCCGAGGTTGCCTATTCTCCACAAGAACACATGTCCGTTCTTTGCATCCTTGGAATTGAGAAACGGCCACAATTTCTGACTGTTTCACTGGTCAGCCCTCTGAGGCCCCCTCAAAAGCGGGGCCCCAAGCAGTTGCCTGCCCCATTCCTCTACTCCTGCACTAGGTTCAAGAGTGTCTGCCTTTGTGTCTTCACCACAGTGCAGTGGTCTTCCTCTTTTAAGTTTTCTGATGCATCCAACGCTGTAGAAGCTTGATCTCTAGAAGATTTCCCAAAAATAGAGCCATATTACTGCTGACTTTTCAGGGGTATTAGAGCTCATTCCTAGAAGTGGGTGGGAGGAATGGAGGGGAGTTAAGATGCCACCAGCCCCACATACTAAGTAAAACACAAAAACTTTTGTTTAAAATTGTATTTATTGGAATAAAAATGAAATGGAAGTCTAAGTATTTAAAAATGTTTACTGATTCGATAAATGTACATTCAACACAAAACTATTGCATAACTCACTTTTCTTACAATGGTATTGCAAATTAGTCCACCCAGATAAAAAGTTCAGCAAATGTGCTATCTTGATCCTTCTTATAAATTCACATCACTTTTATTTTACATTTTAAAGGATTACTTCACCCACAAATGAAAATTCTGTCATCATTTACTCACCTTTGAGTTATTCCAAATCTGAATACATTTCTTTGTCCTGATTAACACAGAGAACATTTTTGGAAGAATGCTTATAACCAAACAGATTTTGCCCCCCATTGACTAAAATAGTAGGACAAAATACAATGGTAGACACATGTTTCCCAGAACGGTTTGATGTATTACATTCTTACATTCAACAGAACAAAAAGTAACCTCCACAAACACAATCATTTACCATGACGATGATAAAATAAGTACAATAACTAGCTAAAACACACTGCTCCTACTGAATACCAACATACTCTGCATTGAGCCCAGGCAAAGCGCTGCAAACTTCTCCCTCTCGTGACGTCAAATGATGCGATGTTGAAAAACAAAAAAGACGGTCAAAGAAACAGTCACTTCTACTAAATTTGTACCCTGCGAGATGCATTTTAATATACACACATATAGGGATTAAAGTGATCGTTGCCTCATAAATGGGACATTAATATCTCATGTAATTCCATACCTGTATAAATTACTTTGTTCTGATGAACACAGAGAAAGATATTTGGAAGAATGTTAGCAATTTTCAATTCTGTGACCTCATTGACTGCCATAGTAGGAAACATTTAATGATATTCAAAGGTGCCCCAGAACTGTGTGTGTTCCTAAATTCTTCAAAATATCCCGCTTTGTGTTCAACAGAACAACAAAATATATATATTTTTTCCTACTATGGTAGTGGATGATGTCACAGAACTGAAAATTGCTAACATTCTTACAAATATCATTCATTGTGTTTAACAGAACAAAGACATTTATATAGTTTTGAAACAACCTGAGGGTGAGTAATGATTTTTGGGTGAACTATCCCTTTAATGGGAACCATGTCTTGCTAGAAAATGCTAACAAAACTGAATATAAAGACAATAAGAATATTAATGCAGATTTAAGCAGGTTTTTACCTTTTTTAGCAATGTTCATTGAACTGTTAGTAAACGTTGGGTGTGCATGTGCCATTTGAGGCAGAAAATAGCCGCAGCCGATGGTTTACCTTAACCTCATAAGCCAAACATGATAAAAATAAAGAAACAAAAAATAGACAAAAAATAACAAAGAATGTCCCTCATTTTACTAAAATGAAACCTTTTTCTTCTCTGCTAAACTTGATAACCCCAGCTCCAGCACACCATGAGCTCTGACCCTTAATAAAAACAGAGGCTATAGCTGGGTTAGTGTGAAGTCAAACTGTGGGGTGTGCAGGCTCTTATTTCACCATATGCTGCATCTTTATTTCTACCCTTTCATGAGCTGTTTTATCCTCAAGGGGAAAGTCATTTTTTCCTCCTGCGTCTGTGACCCTGAGGCATTGATTCCATCTAAAGAACTGAAAGTAATTAAGAGCTCTCGTTCTCTGCTTTCATGTGTTTGCTGTGAGGCACCAGCATCTCCATGTGCCTTTCAGATTCATTTAACAGGCGTCCACACTCTGGAGCCTGGCGTTTACTTGCGGGACAATGACAAGGTCAGTGAGATATGAAAAGGGATGGCAGTCAGCGCATGTGTATTTCAGGTAAAGGCCTCCAACTCTGACTCCATGTGTGTCTGGGGCGTGTTTTAATACCTCAGGGATGGAACATTGATGTATAATTAGGTGTTCATTTTGTAAATATCCCACAGACGGCACATGACAGTACATGCATTTATGTGGTTACATTAGTGAAACACCTCTGAACGCATTAAAGTGAAAATTTTGACTTCAGTTACTTCAAGGGAGAGTTAACCCAAAAATGACAATTCTGTCATCAAGTACTCTAGTCTTAAATTGTTCAAAATCTGTTTAAATTACTTTGTTTGGTTGAACACAAAGAAAGAAATTTGGAAGAATGTTAGCATCTGAGATTTTCTGGTGCCCAGAAATCTCAGTTGATAACATTCTTCCAAATATAAAGACATTTACACAGGTTTGGTAAAACTTGAGGTTGAGTAATTCATGACAGGATTTTCATTTTTGGGTGAACTATCCCTTTTGGTTTATGCCATTCCAAACTTGTCTTGACTTTTTTCTTATGTGGAACTCAAGAGAAGAACTTTTTAATAATGCTTATGCTGCTGTTTTTTCCATACAATTAAATTAAAAAGGAGACTGTTGGACGACTGGAATTTTTTTTTATAATTCTTACTCACCGTCATGTCATCCCACACCTGTATGAAAGTCTTTGTACTGCGGAACTGAGATATTTTGAAAAACGTTGGTGACATAATAGCAATGCCCCTCTAACTTCCATGAACACAAAAGCACTAAGGCAAGGCACTTCAACCATTGGTCCGCGGTTACTCACAGGGAACTTTTTGATAAAAATGTAAAACATGGGTACAGAAATATTACAACCAATACTCTCTTTAAGAACTGGTTTTCTTTCGTGCGTGCACTCTCTCGTGCGTGAGGACAAAAACATCCATTCAGGCAGTGGAAGCAAGCAATGTAGTCAACGTTACATCTGCATCATAAAAACCGGTAGGGTTTCCCTTCCGATAAAAGTACGTCTGAAAGGAGTTGCGTGCAAATAAAGTGCATTCTCGTGTGTTTCTGAACTTCTGTTCAAAGTTGTTAAAGCTGTAAAGCGCTAATTTGACAGCCAAATGACACACACAGCTTCTGCATTGTAAATGCTAATGTGTTTAAAATCAATGAAACGCGCACAGTGTACTGATGGTGCACGTCAAACAAGTTGTCCCGAAAATAACGCTAATGACTTGCATCATGTTGCCCTCTAGTCTGATATGATGCTCTGCAGAAAAAAACTCGTGTTGATTTGCGTGTAACCGCCGCGACAATGCTGATCCACGAGAAAGACAACGGAGCTCAGAATTATAAAATATCGGTGTGTTCTGCAACACACAGAGAAGCGGAAGAAAAAAAAGAAAGACATTTAATAAAACGGACTGATTTTACAACAGAATTTCTTTCGCATCCAGAGACAACCCCTACCTCCACTAGAATATTACTTAACCAGGGTCAGTCATTTCATTGAAGACTTAATAAAAACTAAGGTTCAAATAAATGTTTCAATGTCCATCTCACAGTAAAATGAAAATGTTTGATGCTGCAAATCCCTTAAAATAATCAAGCAATCTATATTTAATCTATATTAAAAACAAAAATAATACACAGAAAAGTATTTAGCATATGTGCAACAATAACATAATAGTGCTAATGTAACGTCTTAACATAATATTGCTGTGACAACAGGGTTGTTTCTATTTAAATAAAATATTTAATTTTTTTATGCATTTGGCAGACGCTTTTATCCAAAGCGACTTACATTGCATTATCCTATACATTTATACATAGGTATGTGCAATCCCCTGGGATCGAACCCACAAGTTGTTAACGCAATGCTCTAACCACTGAGCTACAGGAAAGCTTTTAGTATAAGGGGGTCCCTGCTCCATGCATCTCTCATCTAAGGGTCCTTGCCCCAAAAAACGTTGAAGACCCCTGCACTAAGGCATTTCTCAAAATATCTTATTTCGTGTTTCACAGAAGAAAGAACACCATTCAGGTTTTGAATGACATGAGGAGGGTAAATTATGACAGTTTATTTTTATTTTTGAGGGAACTGTCTCTGAAAGGGACAGTTTACCCCAAAATAAAATTCTGTCATCATTTACTCACCCCGAGTTGTTCCAAATCTGTATAGTTTTCTTTGGTTCTGATGAACACAGAGAAAGATATCACCATAGTAGGAAAAATTCCAATGTTAGTCAAAAGTGCCCCAAAACTGTTTGGTTCCCTACATTCTTTGAAATATTTTATTTTGTATTCAACATAACCAAGAAATGTATACAGATTTGGAACAACTCGGGGGTGAGTAATGATGACAGAATTTTCATTTTTGGGTGAACTGTTCCTTTAAGGTTCATTCCTTCCTTTCTCACAGCTCACATGCTCAGGCTAAAGCAAACGCAATGATACATTAGAGAGATTAAAGCTAATTGGGCATGTGTCACTTTAACCCAGGTCAGTCAGGTAATCTCCAGTTACATTTAGTCTCTGAGATTGCAACACTCAACCTTAAGCCTCTCCTCTTAAAACAAATCTGTGCCCACTGCAGCACAAACAAGTTAATCTCTACTCTAGCAATCTTTCCAGATAATGCTGGTCTGTTAGATCGACCATAGCCTTGAGTTTTGCATGCATCTCATTACATCTACATCATAACAATAAAGATGATGCCTTATTCATCACAATGATTCACCACAACTAATTTGAAATTAGATATCAAGTGTGTAAAATCCAATGCAAGTCTAAATGTTTTCTCTATAGAGCTTGCACATCTTCCTTATATCATACATAAATCATGTTTTTTATTCCAATGCTGTTTTCATATGTTTGTGGTACCATTATCCTTCAATGCTGGTCAGTGCAATAGCTACAAAAAGCTATAATTTAGCATTTGACTTGATTACAGCTTTCAGAGATAAATGCCTCATTAAGACCATAAAATAATCAAATCAGAGAATAGAGAGGAAATGGAAGATGATGCCTTGATTTGCTGCCATGGTGAATGAATATGGGCATTCTTGCCACGTGTCAAGGCTCAGCATTAATGTGCTTTAAGAGAACAGGATGTAATGTGATTTGCCAGTGCTTAGGCTCTGCGCTTAGCCACGAGCAGGAAGAGGTAATATAAGACGTAAGAATGTGGCTTAGTTTTTGAGAGCACATTTCGCATGCAGGGGTTACGTTCGCATCCGTTTTAAGTTTTAACTCAACCAGCCATCCAATATGACAAAACAGATTCGTTCTTTGAGACAGTAATGGACTTCTTTTATTTCTTTCTTTTTTGCTTGATGTTAATACAGATATGTGCCCAGGCCTGCAATTGAGATTTCACACCTGATCATAAATGGTTCATAATTAATGGTCACGTACACACCGCACCGGGACTGATAACAGCATTTAAGCGTAGGAACAATCCCCTCCGTGATCGTTCTGCGACGTGTGTCTACAGAATGCAGAAGACATTCCTGAAATTTAAAGTGTGGGTCATGTACAGTATTTGATAACTATAGTAATGAGCCGTCCTGCCACTGAAACAACTTATATGAACAGTTTTTGATCAATGTTGGCAACCAGGGAAGTATTATCAGCTGGCGATTTTTAGAATCCATTGACGGAGGTGCTGTAAGTCCCATAAATACCTACACTCCCCACTTTATGTTAAAGGGATAGTCCACCTAAAAATGAAAATTCTCACTTTTTTCAAACCTGTATGGCTTTCTATCTTTTTGATATTTTAAAGAATGTTGGTACAATGGCGGTACCCAGTAACTTCTATTGTATAGACACAAAATCAATGCAAGTCAATAAATACCGCCGTTGTTCGGTTTTCAAAATTTCTCATTTTGTGTTCTGCAGAAGAAAGTCATATAGGTTTAAAATAACAAGAGGGCGAGTAAATGATGACATATTTTTATTTTTGAGTAAACTATCACTTTAAGCCCTCAGAAGTGGAGTGACAACCGTATTTGCAGTGTGTACGTGGCCATAGGGCAGCGACAGTGGCACAGAAAGCATCATGGGAAATGTTATTTTTCCACACTGAAGAACCACACATTGATCCGCCCAAGGACGCCCGGTCTTAAGGGGATGACAAGCACTGACAGATGCGCTCCCTTTTCACACGATCCCTTTGAAATTTATCAGGATATTCTTTGGCACGTTTAGAACTTTGATTAAAAGTTAATGAACTCGGGGGACAAAGCATGTTAGGCATCTGCAGAATTCCGGAGACAAAATATTCTTCATGGTTCAGTAGAGAGAGTGTGCGCATGCTGTCACTGAGACACTTTGATGACAACATGTCAGTCGAAGTATGTGTTAAGTATCCACTCGGGCATTGTGTTGTGTGAGCGATTAACTTAGCAAAGTGGCTCCTGTGTGCCACAAGGTCGATTAAATGGGAGGATATGAGCATGTGAGGGAATGTCTTTTAAATGTGTTATTGTAATGACCTTATTGGGCTTTTACAGCTAAATAAATACATGGGCTTGTTTCAAGGTATAAGAAACTAGAACCAAAAATTTTGCTATTAGCTTTATCAGTTTGGTAATTGAAGTTAAAAACTTGACTAACTTATCTATAAAACTGCATCGGTTTGCCCCTTTTTATTTTTAAAAGAGAAAGAGCAGATGTGGAGGTTGGTAGAAAAGAGCGTTCTTCAGCATTCTCTCAGGTTTGAAATATCAGGAGAGGGAGACAAAGTGCGGTGGGCACTGTCATTGATCACATGTCTTTGACCTTCACAGTAGCTTAGTTTGGATATTTCCAAAGTCACCTCTGGTTGGTTGCAATTGACATTTCATTGTGAAATATTCTGCAAAGTGCTCTTTTCATCCATTAGCTTAAAAACACAGACAGGCGTTTCACTGCAGAAACTGAATAAAATAAGGACCTTAACAGAGCTTTAGATTTCTGCAGCAATGAAAAAAATGCTTATGGTTAAATAGGGCATCGGGATTATGTGTGAATATTTGTGGATCAGATTACATAGGCTGCATCGGGGCAGGTTGAGAGATGCTCTTATGTTACAACGAGAGCAGCACACAATTCACAAAGAGCAGACCTCTGTGGAGACCTTGTGATATAGATTTGACATCTTTTCTCAATTAAAAATATGAAATTTTAAGTTAAAAGGTATGGTTATATGCCTGTTTTGTGTTTCTCGTATGCCATTGTAAAATTAAAATGTGATGGTCAAGAAAAACAGCGGTCACCACTGGCCATGACAACTTTACATCTACCACACTATCTGTTTAGCAGCCACGGTTGTACACAAGTTTGTGTTTCCTGCTCATTTTTGGAGAAATCAGCTTTTTAATGCAAGTTAAAAAGCATATTGCACTTCAAGCCCTGTTATACATTCTCTTGTGGGATTTCCTAAATTAACAAATGACTTTTTTCGTGGGACTTTTGTTACATTTATATAAAGCAAAAGAAAATTTGTTTATGTTAATAATTGATCATCTTAAAAAGATGACGAATGATAGCAGTTTAGCAACAACAATGTGTGAAGTCATTATTTAGACCTTTCACTATTTTTAGGAAAAGTAGTATTCATTTTCATGAACTGAAATCAGATCTATACCAAAACATAGACTGAGAATTGTTATGAGGTCCATCCTGCAATTGAATTAAATCATTGTCAATTTAGATAAGTTAGTGGGTGTTACATCAAAGATATGATAGTAGCCTACACTACTATTAACCTAGTGAATATCTAACAGGCAACATTGGAATGCACGTCATACCACTGCCACACACAAACCCCTCACAAGAGAAGGCTGGCTTTATCTGGACCCATTCGTCTGATTGGTTCAAGTATTTGCATCCACTTGTCTGATAGGTCAAAATGCTTGTAAATCAGTACGGTTCTGCGCTCACGTAAAAATGGGCGGGTGAAGGTAGCGGAGGGCAGAAAAAAACAAAAACAATCCGCCCGGGCGTCCATCTTGAATACAGTAAGCCATCGGTGACTGACAGCCACGGACAGGGAAATTGCGATAAATTGAGTTCAGACCGCCCTGTAAAGTCAAGCGACCCCGACAACCCTGCCAATGCGCACGGAAGGATTACATTTAGCGATATTATCGATCAATTCCGTCTTATTTTTTCGTCGTAGTCCCGGCGGGGCTGATGAAGTTATTTCGGAGGTTGTGCTTGCTTAGCTTTATTCAACTGTCGACATGCGTTAGTTTAAAGGGATCGTTTCTTATATCTACCTAACGTTACACTGGTTATTCTTGAGACTCTTTCTGCTGTTGTCCTTGCAGCCTCGACTCAATAAAATACGGCGGAAATGTGGATATAACACGTTTGTCCATAGTCCTTCTCTGTCATCTTGAGTTTGCGCGGAGCTCGTGCGTTCGCTGAATCGTGCGCGTGACCCCGTTTATTTTAGTTTATATACGATCTGTTATAGTACACAGATACTATATACTGCGTTTATATTCTGTCAAGTAACAGTTATGTGGGAACTTAATTTGGGATACGGTAATTCCATTTTTAGAACCGTGATCGTGGATTCATTTGTTGTACTGCCTTAGACTTTTCAGATGGAGTGATTTGGAGCCATTGCTTTGGTTGAAATATTTGCTCCATTGCATCAATAGGAATATATATTTTATGGCAGGTTTTATGCATAGGCTGGCCAGTCGTTCTGATCATTGGGGATGGGAGCTGGCCCACTTACTGAAAGAGCTTATTGAACGGGCTCGTTTATTCTGAGCGCGCGACAGTGCAACGTTTTATAGATACAGTATTCTTACGCATTGGCATTTCGTCGTTACTGATATGGGCTTTAAGAGGGACTGTACTTCAAAAATATCGCTATATTTCTAAAATATCATCGACTTGGAAAAAACTGTCACCAGTGGACTCTTCGTTGCTGCTTTTCAATCACCGAACCGAAGGACTATAAACTGACATTGGATTTGTGCATTGGCACATATCACTGAATCTGTGACATGGATGTGTTTCACTGAATGTAGATCAATAGTGTTTTGAGGGAAACTTGAATGCAAGTACGCTTGGATTTTGTGTCAAAAGGCAGTAGATTGAAAAAATGGGACCTGCAACAAAGCTGGCGTTTGGAGTGTTCCTCATCTCTTGCTCCTCAGGTGGGTATTAACGTTAAAACCCTTACAACTAAAGTCCATAGCATCAAATGGAGCATGCAAAGTGCTTATGTGTACCATGTCATTTCTTTGTTATGTGTGTATGTACCACTGGTGGATGTTTCTCGTGTTACTCCGCATTGAGATCGAATTCACTGGGTTCTCGTAAAATAGCCATACACGCCATCTGAATATAATCTGAGCATGCACCGCACGGGAGCCACAGTCATTTACTGTCAGGATTGTGCAATATATTTTCACAATAACTAGTATGACGAGTCCTCAACATGAATCTGTGCTCTGTGGAGTTGTGAAAACACACTAGTGTGGAGTTTCTCTGTGCATGTGTAATATTGACGGATTATTGAGCATTTGCATACATGTTTTATATGTTGCATGTAAACCCCCTCTACTGGTAGCTCTCTTTTATATATCATTCATTTGTATGAGTACAATCCTGATTTTAGAAAGGAAAATAATTTCGACTTGATGAGACTGGCTGGGCCAAAGGTCACATTTGCATGTGAGAACGTTAGATAAGATATGAGTACTAAAGTTACATGAGCATATTTGATATGCATCTTAATGATTTGTTCAAAAGCGTGCCCAATCAAGGAATAGAACAGACTGCAAGGCAATTGGAAGATATTCCATAACAGACTTCATAAGATCAAAGTCTGAATTCTGCTTTTATTGAAAGATGCATAAGAGGCACAGTTTGTGCTCGAACTCCATGTTCCCTCATACTGGATTGCACTTGCCCACACAGTTCTGCTCTTTTGGATACAGAGATAATCAATAAAATGTTATATTTAAGCACATTGGTTTGCTATTTACATCAGTATAAAGGCAAAAGCATCTAGAATGGTTTATGCAACATTACCTTTTGGGTCACATTGCATATGCTCTCAGAGGAGACGGTGTTCACTAATGGGATGAGCTTTTAGACCTCTGTAGATCTCAGCTTGAAGTAATGTGAGGAAATTTACCCATTTGATGTTTGGATCTTGCTTACTCCTGTTAGAGCATCAGTCAGATGGTTTTTAAGTTCAAAGCCACATGTTATAAAGTCAGTAAGCTCTCCTGTACTAAGAAGTGCTTGTTACACAACTATATTTCCATGAAACAATGACTTAAAGTTACAGTATGTTGCTGGATGTCTTGTATGGCCCACATGTGCCATATATGTTAAAGTAAATAAATGAATGGTTTGCCTTATTTGAGCTTTATGAAAGCTTTCAAAGTTAAAAGCTCAGCCAGGCTGTTGTCTGGCCAGACACAATATAAACTCACCATTTGCCCATTCAAAGGTAAATTATGCCTTAAACACCACAATTTTTACAATGAATAGCATTGGCGACTGGTATCATCTAAACCAGACACAAAGAAAAAGAGAAACCTTTCAAAGAAAACCCTGACAACATGACTCTGTTTGCCATATACACAGATTGTGATATTAAGCTTTACCAGGTACTTGTCTTTTAGACTCGTAAAACCGGTAGTTAACATGTCCGAAAGCTTATTTCATCCCAAAACACATAACAGCAGCAGACAACTGTTAATCTGAAGCCTTGACATTGTCATTTCTGTAATGGACTGCGATTCTATAGGTTTCTCAATACAGATTAATTATTGTTCTCGAATGGATTGCATGAGTTTAAATAGATAAACATTAATTGTGGAATTTTTCAGTTTCTAGTCTAATCCATTTAAACTGCATGCATCTGTCACATCAGATTGTAGTGCACTAAAGATGAAATCAAAGCATTACAGTTTAAAGCAAATGCTCTTGTCTAGTATTAATGTACAAAGGCACACTTGAGTTTTGGTGTAGAACAGATCACCTTATCAGTGATAAATGGACTCCTAGTATCGGCTTTTTGTCTTTAGTTTGATATTGGAAGTACAAACCCGTTGTATTAGAATTAAGGGAATGAGCAAGGTTTAACTTTAAAACAAAAAGAACCCAGAGAGTGTGCATCCTCATGCCAGGATTCTATACAATGACGCCTTTATGCTCAATGTTTTCTGTTCTTATGAGAATGTTAGAGTGTTGAGTAAACTATACTAAAAATGCATAATGGCAGTATTACTGTTTCCAATTGCACTGTTTTTTCCACTTAAACATTTCTTTCCATTTTAACACCCAAACATCTTAGCAAGGAACTAGGTTTTTAATCCAATGACCCCACCTCTTCAACAAGTCCCCCAAAAATAATGGTCTTTTGTGTTGGATATTATTTCTGTAATTCCTCTTTTGCACAGGCACATTAAGCTTGCTAATGGGCATTTTGAACTTTGGGCATTTACACCAGGAGTTTTTTGGAGACCGACTCCAATAATATGTTTCCTTCCGCATAATTCTCTTTTGTGCATTCGAGATGAGTGAATGTACTAGTACACAGCTAATTACTGTTTGTCATGATAGTACAGAAGGGAAGTGTCACAAACTACTGGTCGCGCTCTGCCTTTATTTCGCTGTAGTTTTTTGAGATGCTGTGCTGCTAATTAGTAATCTTTTTATATGGTAATTGGAATGAAACAAACATAAATTAATGTCAGACTCATAACCCAGATGAAGCCTATTACACTGTGAGGTTGAACACCTTGCCAGGGGTTAGAAGTACAGTACTTACTGTATCTTATCAGATCCATGCTTGCATTAAAAGGGACAGTCCAACCCAAAATGAAAGTTCTGTCATTAGGGGTGCTCCGATCAGGATTTTTGGGGCCGATCCTCGATCACTGAAAGCTGTATCGGCCGATACCGATTACATTTGAAGCTTTCTAAGTAGCATTATTTATTAAACTATATTTAACAACAATTTATATCAAGTATTCAAATTAAGAGAAGAGAAAGTCTCATGAATTGACAATTGAATATTGGCAAGTAACATATTTATATAAAACCTCCCAGAAACCCTTTGTCTTCCACAATATATAGTGGCGGTGATCGAAGCAAATTTCTAACATTATTTAATCTGATAATCTGGTATTTCTTTATGCTTCTTACTGTCTTTGCAGTAGAGTTGATGCTTTTGAAACGTCTGTTACAGACAGCTGAGCAGAGGTTGCACTAGACTTTCATTTTGAACCTTTCATATATATATATTTAATGTTTCTGTTGTCAGACATAAAATAATAATCTAATTACAAGCAAATGTTTATGTTCATATGTCCAATCAGTAACAATGACAGGTGTTTTGAACTCACAAGTAAGCTGTGGTTTGGTCATATATTTGCTGCTTCTGCTGATCACTGAACAGAGAAAACGCAGAGAGAGACATTTTTCCACTCACTGAAAGCTATTATTTATCCAAAAAGACGCTATTTTATGAGGTAAAAACTCCGTAAAGATGGCACCACTGTGTGTATGCGTGCCTGGACGCGGGCCTCGAGTCTCTGCTGACCACATGCGTGTTTTGCTGAACGGACCACGCATTTGAGTGTAAGCTAATGAATAGGAAACACATGTCCCTTCGCGATAGCCTAACGTACCTCCTGCCGCTCACAATCACGTTCAGCCCATTCACGATCACGTTCTGATGACACGAAATGACAAAACGGGCAATTACAAATCGCCTTTATTGTAGTCCGTCAAAATGACGGATGACCTTCAAGATTTCCATCACTGGTAAAAAAAATCACAGAGAATTTTCGGTTAACGCGACCTCTGCAGCTGAGTGTCGCTCGAGCTGCTGAACTATCCCGCTATCTCTTAGTGCTAGCTAACTTTGAAAACTCTTTATGTGACTAACCTTCAAATGTGGTGTAGGAATGTTTTGGGTGCTTCACGCCCTGTGGAATTCGCTTAGTACTAGGGCTGCACGAGGCAATACCACTAAATCCTATTAAAAATCGAGCTGGCTGCGATATAAAAATGTCTTGTCACTTTTGTGTCATCTGATCTGCTTTTCTGGATCGGCCTTTATAGAGACCGCTTATAATCATACTGCCCAAAGTGATTATCAGCTTATATGATCGGGGACCGAATCAATCGGAGCACCCCTATCTGTCATAATTTACTCACCCTCAGGTTGTTCCAAGCCTGTATAAATGTCTTTGTTCTGATGGACACAGAGAAAGATATTTGGAAGAATGCTAGTAACCAAACAGTTCTCATCCCCCATTTACTGCCATAGTAGGTAAAATAAATACTATGGGAGTCAATGGAGGATGAGATATGTTTGGTTACTGACATTCTTCCCAATATCTTCCTTTGTGTTTCGCAGAACAAAGAAATGGTGTCAGAATTTTCATTTTTGGGTGAACTTTCCCTTTAAGAATCGATACAGATTATATAGATTCAATTAATATTTTTCAACTTTCTGAATGTTATTAATTCATAAAAGGACTATAAATATAGAACATCATACTGATGATGTTCGGTATTCGAAAGTGTGAGGATCGATCGTGTATATAGCGATATATCATATACCGTATGTTCATTGTGGACAGGTTGTATTTAATGTATAAATTCTGGTTGCTTGAGGAGGAGAGCATGGGAAACAACTGTGGCTCAGTTTGACTTAGTTTAGTTGTGGTTTTTTTCGGTGAAGTATCTTTATCCAGATGTAATCAGTGTTCTCAGCTGCACCATGTTTCTTTAATGACAAATGGATGAATGTTTTTCAGCCCTTGTATCAGATGTCGATATGAACCCATCCACTGCGATGCCCCACTGTTAAAATACAATATTTATTCATTAAAGTAAAAAAACTGCCAATATTCAAGCATAAGGCTAGACAGACAGGAATTTAAAAAAGGTTACTTGTTCATAACCATTTTGCATTTCTTCATAACCCTTTTGCACGTGGACAGTCCTACATTCAGCTTGTTTCTGTGTTTTACAATGTCGATCATGCAAACACATTTCCATTTGATTCTTGTGTGTTTCTTTTGTTTAAAGTGCCAGTGTGTGATTGATAGCTTGACCTTGCGTTGCTTGCTTTGCAGTGTATTTCGATCCTCACCAACTGGACTTCCATGACATAGGCAGGTTGCAGCCACTGCTGCCCAAGATGCAGATGCCTATGTGAATAATTTACAACCACGGTTGACCACTGCTGACGGAAGGGCTATTTGAAATCAAATGTGCTGCCTTTGTCCTCTAAAGGTTTGCTTTGACCTTTGGCGTAGTTTTCACATTTCCTTTGTCCTGATTTAACCACACAATCGTCTGTCACAGAGTAAATATTGAGTTATGCCACGTATATTAAACGCAGCATTTCCCATACAATAAATTTACTTGGGCGGCAATAAATATACCTGGGCGAGCCGACCAAGTATATTTGGCGTCAAAAAACTGTTTTATACATCCGTGCTACTGACTAGGGATGGGTACCGAGAACCGGTACTTTTTTTGACCGGTACATAATTGGGTCGATACCAGAGTATCGATAAGCTTCATGACAAACGATACTGTTATCGATACTTGCGTTGTTTTATCTCTGTGTATTCAGGTGTTAAATGGCGAATTAGAGGCTGCTGCTGCCTGTCATTTTTCATCCATGAATGATGTCCGAATGGCCGAAGTTTGCTCGACGTATGTGTGATATCTAGGGCCAATGATTTCCACGATGTATTTGTAATCTGCTTGTTTAGCGTGTTTATGAGTGAAAGAGTGGCATGGTTGCGCTTATGGAGCTTTCAGCGTCTGCGTTTTACACCGAAGAAGCTTCCGTCAAAAACTCCTTTGCGGCAACCCGTCAAAATAAAAGTCCTTTATTTGAGCACAAGTTATAACATTGTTTGTAATAATACGGCCACGGAGTATATTTACTTACTTTAGTAAATTTAAGTAAATGTGTATAAAAAAAGATCATATAATTAAGAAAATATTACTTAAAAATAGTTCTTAAATTTATGTAGACCTAAAACCAGAAAGGAAAAAAGAAATACAGTCTACCAGCCAAATAACCATAGGGATGTAAAGTAAATATGTTGCATTACATTATGATGTGCTCCTATGCACATGCTAAGTGCTGTAAGTGGTGTGCTCAGGAACACATACGTTTTGTTGTGGCATTTTCTGTTTGCTCAGAAGCATTTGTAAACTGCAGTTCTAAAGCTCAGCTGTTATAAATAAACTTAAAATGTTTAACATCTTTTCACGTGTTTTTACATCAAATTATAGAGCGTAGGATTGATAAGTACCGATATCGATAAAACCTTAACGATACCCATCCCTACTACTGTATCTGTGATCGAATGACTAGTGGATAAACGGAGCTTACGTGTCTTCTCTCCTTCCTGGCTTGTTTGGTGTGAGTCAGAGCATGTGAGCGAAGCGTTAATATTTCTCGCGGAGAAGAGAGCGCCTTTCTGAAAATTCTGCTAGCTCAATATACGCTCAGTCGCTCGCTCAGCCCTCTTGGTGATTTACTTTTTTGCTGCTGGATTATTGTCCTATGTACACCGCATGAGCCTGAAGCCCATAGCACAACGGCATGCGTCAACTACAAACGCCTCATCCATTTGCGGAGGTGTGCGGGCGACAAGAGGTTTGATACAGGCACATTTCAGTTAAAAAAACATTTATATTTATTTCTCTTAAGAAGATATTGTGTCACTTATCCAATGTAACAACGTTGCTTTAATGAAATAAAACCTTTGAGGTTTGACGTTTTAAGACCGCATTTGCCCTTGTTTTGGTCTATTTTTCTTTAGAGCCTATTTATTTTATTAACCCCAGTAATAATAAAGGTGTTCATAGTGCATTTCATCTTTTGTGTGTTGATTTTGAATGTTGCACTATGGCAGCTATATGTTCACGGAAATAAAGTAACGAAAATCAAATATACTTTATCAATTATTATACAGTTATTTTAGGCACTCTTTAAATAAAAAATGACTAAAAATATTGTCTGTAATGTCACAGAATGTCGGACTGAATAATAACTGCTCTTTTTTAGCCTACTACTTAAACTGAGACATTTAGCCAAGAAGTTTATTATAAACTGAAAACAATTAGACTTACTAGACACATTTTATGTCACACCGGGATCTGAGTGGGATTTGGTTTACCGGTGCGTAATGTGAGTGGAGCGTTTGCTTCGTCTGTGAGCGACTGAAGCGCAGTCATTGAGCGAAATATTGAGACACACCGCTCCGCTCCGCTTCGCTCGCATGCTCTGGTGTAAGTGGAGCGTGGCCGCGTACACGCGCCCTCCTCTTTCGTGTTCACATGGACTCTCTTCCGATGAGCGCAATGTGTGCGCGCGAGCCCTCTGCCTCGTATTTAACTGTCACTTGCATTTAAAATCAAAGAAGCGTTCGTAATATAGCAACACGTTGTCGAGAATGGGCAAACAGCATATTACTTGTAATTGTCTCTTAAAAGTATGTTCGACTTTAGTTTACTAGTTGAAAAGAGATAGTTTGATTAGGAACAGATTCAATGATGTTTCTTGCACAATTAAATCTGTAATTTCCAAATCTGGATTTAGGAAAAAACTTGATAGACATAACTGGTACCATGATATGCAGTGAAAGGTTCTTTGAGTGACTTTGTAGGACAGTCTATTTTCGACTTACCATCCCATATCTGATTCAGATATGTTTCTTTATCTGTGATGAGAACAACGGACATAACCAAGTCATGTGACGTGGAAAATTTCATAAAATGTGGAACATCACAGGTGCCAGTTGTGAGGCCATTTGACTTTATTATTAAAACGGCATCAAAGTAATTGGATAGATATCAAATTGCAATCCCATTGTCCTCGACCACATAAAAGCACTCGGGTGTGTTAACATGGACAATTTTATGTCTTTTGGACCAATAGAGAAGCAGTTCTGTAATCTGATTGCTTTCATTTTTTTATTGTCTAATATAACAATGTCTTTTGTTGCTTGATGCGCTGTATGAGTTTAGCAGAGTTGCCATATGATAAATATTTACATTATGGTTAAGACAAATACCTCTGTTCCTGTAATCTGGTTCTTGCATATCAGGGGTGTAATGATTACTGTAAAAAAAGCTGAACTATCCAGTTTACTGTACATTTGTAATACAAAGTATCTCATGTTTAAGACTGAACATAAATGTTACATTTTGTAAATTTCCTTAATGGATGTGTGTGTGAGTTGAATGAGAAACTGGTATAACAGATATAACAAATGAACTAAAGAAATTATCCTCAGATTAGTTTTTTTACTTTCTATAACAAAAGTGGCAACAGTCGGATTGTGTGTATGTAGATGTCTGTGTGTATCGCTGGTGTGCTTTTCTGTGATCGACCTATTTTAAGAGCTCACTGGAGATAAATGCTTGTAGCCATAACTGTAAAAACAGCAGTAAATGTTAAGCCTGCTCTAACGGTACTAACAGCGTCTTCTCTCAAATGCAAAAAAGTCATCATGAGCATTACTTAAACTTCACAAAACCCTAAATAATAGATATATAGATGTTTTAGTTTTTGTCTTGTCTAGGAAATCATAATGAGATGCTTTAACATTTCCAAATACGGTCACTTTACTCACAGCATTCATGTGTAATGTTCAATGTTGTCTTTATTTTTAATTGATTCTTCCACCGGCCACATATTTTTACAGTTTGCTTGCCCATTTTTACCCTGTATAATCCTGCTGACTCAGATGAGACTGTATCCCAGCGTCTCATTTTAAAACTGAGAGGTGTTCAGCAGAAGGGTGTTGTTGGCTAAGAGCAGTCATGGAATATGGGTCAAAGATTAATTCTTCTCCTGGTGAGTGAAGATGGTAGGGTGTGCTGTTCTTTCCCTTTACTGCTTGATTTTTACTATTCAGTTTTACCAGATGTTTATGATCTCTCCAGAATTCATTATAGTAATGGGGTGCCCTATCTTTTTATTTACAGTCAGTAAACATGATTATTCCTCTGTTGATCTTTTAAGTATATGTCTTATGTACCAGTCGTCTTCTCTGCCTTGATTTAGATGCGACTGTATTTCCAGCAGATCGCCCTCCTGATACTGATAACAGTAATTTATGTCTCTGGATAAAAATACTGAAAGGGTGATTAGTGAATTATTATTTTGTTCAATAAAACTACGGTTTCTGAGAAAAAGGTTCAGAAGATTCATTTAGGGTTTGGCAACCTTACGCTCTTGTTTTTCAGGCGTACTGGCGCCGCATCAAGATGAAAAAATCTCAACTTTTCAGAAAGCCATAAGCACAGGTCATGTGACAAGAACCAACCAGCCAATATAGACAAGCTCAATGAAAATGGAGACACAGATGATCACAGCATAACTAAATCTAGTAGCAGAGTTATTGCAAGGTATTTGCATAGCATATAATCCATATATCCTTTGTTTATACCTCCTCGTCTCAACGGCTATCGTGGCACATGGTTGCTTAGCGGCGACAGACGCCTGGAGAGAGCGCAAAGTCCAGACGCTTTGGAAAAAAGTAGAACGCAGTGCAGCTCGCGTTTTCCGCGTGGCTTTAGACGCGAAATGTGAATTGGGCCTTACACATTTTTTTTACACATTTGTAACTTCATTTTTTTAAGGAATTGGACAGCATGTTATGTTGTATGTTTTTCCATATACAATTACGGGTGTGTCGAGACACTTATCTCACGAGACGAGACACAAGACAGTTTTTTTTTTTTTAAAGAAATCCTCAATGATGAAATATATACCTAAACACAAAATGTAAGCATTATAAAATCAACTTGTACTTTATGAAACTCATTAAACTTCTATTTTAATGAATTATATTGTGCAGTAATAAGCAATATGTATACACTGCCAAATGTTTTGTCACAAACTCAAATGACAGGCAGTAAATGCACAAATTGTATGCTTTGTTTTCTTAACAGGCGCAGCTTTTAGAAAAGAGCTATGGTTGTTTTCTCTATATGCTTATGCATAGTGCTCATGTTAGCAGAGGTGGCACGATCATTTCACACTGTCAATCCTCCTTCCTCCACCCTCACAGTTGTAACTAACTAACAGTTAAAATTACATAAAACACATCATTTTGTGCTTACAGTGCACATATGTAGGAGAAAGATGATCCGTTTCTGAAGAGATTTGCCTGTGAATATATTTAAAATACTAACTTGAAATTGCTATACTGTACTTGTGGTACAGGCAGCTCAGCTGCTGTTCAGCCGTGCGCTGCGCAAACCGCAGTGAACACTAGTGCATATTCATGTTCATGCGCGTGGCAATGCAGACGCGAGCGGACGTTGAAACCCGTCCATCTAGCACGTGTTAACATAGAAAAACGGTGGGAAAGTAGCACCGTCTATGAATGGCCGGGCCGGTCACTGTGGCTCACAGCACGCACATACTTCGTGCAGTTATTAGCTTGTTCTGTACAGAACAAAATGTGCACTCACACAAATATTTTGAGGTCACACAGGTTTAGGGAACATATGCGACTAAAATGGTCGCAATTTCGAGCCCAGCACTCCATCATGCCAATTGAGAATGGAAATTGTATTCTCGCGAGAGCAGTCGGATCTCGAGATCTCGACACACCCCTATATACTATATATATTGTTTTTGCAGTCATGCTGCAGATCAGTTATAGTTCTAATTTTAGCTGCACGTGTGTGTTGTAACTGGACGTTTTTTGGTAATAAAGAAAGTGCCATGCAATAAAGCTCTTGTTGGACTGTATCTGCGGCATTAGAGTGGATTATATTGTGCACTTCCTCATGATAAACTGAATTTCTGCAGAGAGAGATATGTTCGCAAACGGCAAGTGTGACCTAAGTATTTTTAGAGTGTACCGCCTGAGGTGCTGTTTGTGACATTTGAAGAATGCAAGAATAATCTTCCTGTTACGGCTTGATTTCTACAGTATGTTCTGCACACATTTCTTATCGGTTTCTTTGGAGTGTGGGCAGGCGCTGCCATCACTTTTTTAAAGGTGTGCTGCCACTTCTCAGATACTTGACCTGAAGCATAAGCTGTTTCTTGTAGCACAGTATATAAATGTCATCTCAAATGCTGCCCTGCCATATCCAGTAGACTCTTGCAAACAAACCAAAAGATTTCTTTTGTTGCATTCTCACGGAGAAAGAACTACTGATGTGTCCTTGCTGAATGTTTCAACTCAGAGATTCAGACCGTTTTAGAATAATACAAGTTTGTCATTTAACATTCCAGTATGATACAAAGTAACCACAGAAGAGACTGTACAGTTCTACATCATGTTTGATTCAGATGGTTGTGCATTTGTGAACAAATTATCATTTCCTGCCAACAAAATGTCATAAAATGTTTGTATGCATGGAAAATTTCCAAAATTAACCTTCTTTTATAATCACATGTCATCTTACAATCACGCGTATCCACCTACAGAACGCCCACACATCATCTTAAATAGCGAGAAAGAAGAATAAATTAAATCAAATCTGTGACCCTGCCTGTGAAAACCAATCCTAAGTCTTTTTTTTGTGGTTTGCTGTTTTCTGCATAAAGCATTCTACAAAGTGTAAAGAATATTGTACAAAAATATAACCTTGAGGTCTTTAACATTGACGTGTAAGGGCCATGTCAAAGATTGGAATCAATGTTTAGGAACTTTTGTTATTTATTTTACAATAAAATCATTCATTTCAGCATTCTGAATGAAAACTTAAGTACTGTATCTAGGAATCTTCACCGTCTTCATCATTTACACCGATAACATGCGTATTGGCTATTTTCATGATTTTTGGCTATACAGTATGACATCTTCGATGCTCCTAACGTCATTATAAGATTGTGAGACTTCAGCCTGGATTTTACAGACAGACTTACATTTATAAAGGAATGAAAAAATAAAGTCACCCCAGTGATGTACCAAAATATTTATATTCATGCTATGAGAACAGCCTATTTCTCAGTATCTTGCATTACGAGTTCCTTTCTTCCTCTGTCAACGCAAGATCAAATCCATGAAATTTTAGGATCAATTCCGACTATACTGGTATTTTACAACTGAAGCCGCTGAATCCCCAATTAGCTCTGCATTCCTTTACAATGATGTAGTGCTCACTGGTTTTGTTCATTAAATCCTCTAGATGGTTTCCATCTTGTGTGTTATGTGAACGTGATGACATGGTGTGTGTTATTTCACAACATGCATCACATCAGAGCCGGCTTCACACGATCTGAATTGTGGTTGTTTCACGAAGAAGTTGTGTAACCGCCCTCCACCACATCCTGTTCTAGAACGGCCCTTCAGTCTTAATCACAGTCACTTCTCTAAGTTTGCTGTTTTGGTTAACCACGACACACTTGTTTACTTTCTTTCTTAACCATTGGGTAGCGCATGAGCAGTTTGAGGTCACGTCTGCGGATTTCACTTTCATGGATTATTTTAACCCCTCTTCCCCCCAGGATTACATATATGTTCTGTTATCAATGTTTTACTTAATCAGGCTAAATATTCAGCTCGCTGTTGTACATCTAACAGTTTCAGACCTTCAGCATCTTCAATGATTGACATTCATGTGTCACCTTGTGGCAGCTTATTATGGTTTGCTTTGGTGTGTCTCTCTTGAAAAGGGTGTTTTGAGTCTTAATCTCTGAGTCTCCTGTGCTTCTTGTTTCAGGTGCCATTCTCGGCCGCTCTGAGACACAAGAGTGTGTGTTATATAACTACAGCCCCCCTAGCGGCGAGAGCCGAGGGAATCGGAGCGGCATAGAGACATGTGTAGGTGAGAAGGACAAGAGATGTCATTGCTTCGCAACTTGGCGAAATCTGTCTGGATCGGTGGAAATAGTAAAGCAAGGCTGCTGGCTTGATGATATCAACTGCTATGACAGGTAATCTATAGTATATATAAATGCTACCTTGAATTTAGCTACTCAAGAAGAACTGTACAGACACATAGTCATCTGCTTTGCACTGTTGAAGGCCTTTGTTCTTTGTAAAAAAAGACAAAAAACATTCCTACAGGTTACAAACACTTCCTTCTGAAAATGGCACACGTTTATAACCATCTTCGAGATAAGCCCTATGTAAACATGTTTTTATGCTGAGGTTTATTTGTGAACCCTATGACCGCTGACTATAATAGAGGAGATATTAAAGACACTCTTATCAGCATATCTTCCCCTATGCAACAGGTAGAGCTGATGGCAGATCATTTTTACTTAGCAGAAGTGTCTCGATAGCGTGCAAAGGCAGCAGAACTTGTCCTGTCCTAGCATGCTGCTGAACCTGTTTACCTCTCTCTTGAACCAGGTTTTTTTTAAACGAACTTTGAGATGCCATGTCAAGTCTTTTGGTAGCTCGACAAGCAGTGTGGGTGCCTAATGGCGCGTGAATGTAGTAAATGTAAACAACAGCAAGATTCGTTTTCCTTTTGGCATTTTTCCAGTTAAAAACGCTCTGGAATGTCATCCACTCCCCTCCTGTTTGTTCAGTTGTGTGTTTGTTTATCTTTAGGATTATTTGTGTTTTGCTAAGCTTTGTTTAACTTCTTTAAGCCAACCTGTAAGCTCCGCTTTGATGTGGGCTGCTCAAAGTATCTCTTTGGCATAAGCGTTTCCGCCCATGTGTATTGGTTAGCTCGCTGACCCGGGCGAAATCTAAATAAACCTGTCATGTCAGAGCAAACGCACATCTTAATGATCTTTAGGAGTTGTGCCATCTTTGTTTCAATGTCAGTTTCGATTTGATTCGGAAAATAAAGACCTTTGTGAGGCCTTGGGTGCTGTTAAAAAACCCAAGGTCGACAAACAGGCTAAACGACAACAATGACAACAGCGATTTGGTTTGCATATTGTAAGGGATGGAGGTACAGTGTGTTCTGTCGTTTTATTGTGTGCTTGAGTGACATAATATTAATAATACGTCTCATTCACGTGTCCTATCCATTGCACGTCAATCTGTGTTTTCCATTGCAACTGATTTCTGACAGCTCTGTTTGTTTTCGCTTTTTCAGCACCGAGTGTGTGGAGAAAAAGGAGGACCCGGACGTGTTCTTCTGCTGCTGTGAAGGCAACATGTGCAACGAGAAGTTCTTCTACAACCCCGACCCGCCAGTTCTGAGTAAGGCCCCCTTCAGCGACACAAACAGCAAAGTCTTTAAGGGTACTGGACGTTTTTCAGTTCTGCCCGTGTCCCATCACTCCTTCTGTTGTAATTATGCTGGTTTTTATGTGAACCCGTTTGGTCTTTGTGTCTCACCATAAACCCATATTTCCCAACATCATCATGAAAATCATTATTTAGCTCGACATACCTCTCAGGTGTTTTTCGTGACTGTGCTTGTTCAAAGTCGAGCTCACTGTTTTTTTCTTACCTATTACAAACCGCTTTAGTGTTTCTATGTGCTGATTTGTGAACAGTGCTCCCACTGCGCGCTGTTTGTGTAAAGATGTGTGCTCCCACGCAGACGGATAAAAACTCATACCCGAAAATGTGTGGAAAAATGGTTGGTTTTCCAGTCAGAGCTTAGTTAAAAGTGTTTGTGGACGACTCATAGGGCTAATTATAAAGATGAGTCGGATATAAAGGGAAACATTCAGAACACAATGATGTATATGTGGCATAAATACAATCAGGTTTACTAGAGTGTAACCGATACTCAAAACTTATCTTTAAAGTATGGGAATGGACAGTAGTGCTTCAAAGTGAATTTGTAATTTGGCAACAAGCCTAAATGTTTCATTTTGTGAGCAAAAATGTTCCAGGCCTTTCCTGAAACCCTGCCTGCAGTCAGTCAGCAGGGGATATTGACTGTTTCATGGATAGATAGAAGATGCTGATTTGGTCTGCATTACTGTGATTTTTTTTTCTTTGTGTTAATTTATTATTGTAAATAATAGTATTATGAAAATACACCATTTACTCGCACTTAGGTCATTCCGAACCTCTATGACTGTGTTTCTTCTGCAGAACACAAAAGAAGATATTTTGGAGAATGTTGGTAACCAAACAACATTGTCCCCCATTGACTTCCATTGCATTGACTTAAACCACAAAGACATTTCTCAGAATATCTTCTTTTGTGTTACATAAAAGAAAGAGTAATATACATGTTTTAAACAACAGGGTGAATAAATTACATTTATGCAGTGATTAAATGTTCAGTTTGAACGCAGCATTGATACATCGCTTTTGGCTAAAGTCTCTGCCTAATGCATGTAAAAAAGTCTTTGGCCTTTCAACTGCATAACGTGCTACCTCAGCCCAGCGGACCGTGTCTTTTAGATTACCAGAGCTGATCTGTTGGCTTTATCTCCTCTGAGTAAACACTGACATCAACATCCTCTTAACTAAATGAGGGATGGAGACATGTAAGCAAATACAGACCCAGCGCCAGTGTTAGCTGTTCTATTCTGGTGACCTGCTGCTCTCGGGTCCCCTGCAGGGGCCATTTTTACATTTCAGCGATTGTGATTTATTATTACGAAAAGGTTGCAGTATTGCTTGCGCGCAGCCTGAGTTTCATAAGCCGTGCCTGAAGAATTTTCACACTACAACTGAGTTGAAGAGAGTCTTCAGTACTTCAGTAGCAGAGGATGTGGGTGAGGGTGGGTGTTGGGGGGTCTCGCTCGTGCTTATGTAATAGGTCTATTTCTAGCACTGACTCACTCCATATGGAAGGATCTTGATGCGAAATGCAAAAGCCCAAAAGGACGCAGAGAAAGCAAACCAAAGTTTCTCTGAACTCCCTCTCTTTGAATACAGAGTAGCGTGTGTGTTGTGACCTTGTGACCAGGGTGCCTTAATGGATCGTGGCCTCGTGTGGCGTCGCTGCCTTTCTGAACAGGGGGAAGGGTGGGACGGATGAGAGTGGGTTGTAGGGGGAGGATGTGTTTTTCTATGCATACGCGGTAATCCGGAGTCCTTAACCCACTTCCAGCTTTAATTCCAGAGCTGGCACGAGAGAGCAAAGATAGCGTCACGAACGGGATCTCTCCGTAACCGCAGCAGGACCAGTGCTAATACGAGTTCAGATGAGGTTCTGTCGGGCGGATTGCCCTCGTGGCCGGGCAAATGGGAAGTGCTCTGCCATAACATAACATAAGAGCAAGAAAACGCTGCATCGCTGGCCAACAGCCACAGCACAATCTGATCTCTGAGTGCAGCATTAGAGCCAGCATGTGTGTGCACTGATTGAGCGTGCACGCTGTTCAGTGTAAAGCACATGATATAAAACTGATTGTATGAGGGCAGCCTTAAAGGATTCAAGCCATCCACCTAATATTTCAAGACCACCGTTAAATATTATGAATGGGTTATATAGCACTTCTATATAACATTGCTGTGTGCCGCAATGTACAGCATCTGCTAAATAAAAAAAATATTTTTCTCTCTGCTTTGCGTCTCCCCAACCGAACAAGGTTCTACCTATGAAACACGGAAGTCATGCATGCATAGAGCCTATTAGCGAGTTTATAAGGAGCTGGTAATAAAGTATGCAGCGAGATATTCAAGCGCACGGCACCTATCTCGCTAATAAAACGTATAGCAGGTTTGTGGTAGACTTCACATCCGTCATCTGTTGTTCTAGTGGCTCTGAGGTTCTGCTGAGTAATGCTAATGTGAGATGATGTCATTCTGTAAAACCGCTGATGCCACTTTTTTTATATTCATATTGCTTATTAAACAAGCAATCGTAATAATATTCTACAGCACCCTGTTCATTGTTGGACGCAAGTTCTTTCCCAGGATGTTTCAGTGCACTGCCAAAAATTATTTTGCCAATCAGTATTTTAGTCTAATTCAACACAATATCACTGTAACAATTTTACGAGGTGGCTAATTTTGGCTATTTTGTTTTTAAATTTGTACGATCTCATTTTCTTATGTCGTTTTGCTTTCGCGCCATTGATGTTAGGTTTAGGGGCATGGTTAGGGGTAGGGCTTCAGTTTTGCTTTTTTTCTAGTAATCTTGCGTTTCTGTACAATTCAGACGAATAAGCAACCTGGTAAAGTAGTTACAAATTCCCATGAGATCAGGTTGTCTGATTTGTTTTCTGTGTATCTAAACATCTTTAAAACAAAAAATTAACTAATTTACAAGCACAACTGTGTAACAAAATGAGACCTACATTTTATCGAGTTTTTTTAACCCATTGGCAGATTTTGTTGTTGTCTTAAGTGAAAAACTAAAAAAAACTAGAAAAACAACTGCCGGTGTGGTAAAAAAATTATTTGAAAATATATTCTCTGAATATTTAATGCACTTTTGGACCTCAAGTAAATCTATCTTGTTTGCTAATCACGTCAGCTTGTTTAAACTAAATGATTCATCTTTAGGATGTTTAGAATTTTTTTTTTTTTACTGGAAAACAAGTAAAAAATGATGCACCAATACTTCATTTCTCCACTGATACAGATAGCTGATTATTCAGAGTGATATCTGCCGTTTCAATTAATATTTCTCAACTTTCTGAATGTTATTAATTCATATAATGACTATTAATATTGAACATCGAGCTGGTGCTGTTTCTTAATATTTTCAATATTCAATATTTCAATATTTTTTATATTTTCTTCTATCCTGTCCTCTTTTGATTGACAGGATGTATCGGACCTGATCATCGGCTGTTAGTAACCGATGCATTTATCGACCAATACCGATTATTTGCCGATATATCTGTGCATGTCTAATATCTGTGTATAAGCTTTATTTTTATGTGTAAGCTTCATTTGTGTGTATAATAAGCTTATGTGCTGATCTTTCTATCTTTTCCTGTATCCTTCTCCAGCGACATCGAACCCCTTTACCCAGAAGCCTCCACTGTTCAGCACCCTCCTCTACTCCATCGTGCCCATCATGGCCATTGCTGCTATTGTTCTTCTCTCCTTCTGGATGTATCGGCATCACAAGCTGGCATATCCGCCTGTTCTGGTTCCCACACAGGTAACATCATATCTTTAGTATAACATGTGCTATTGTGCAAATGAGAAGTTCTTGCATATGTTCTTCTTTATTTTGTTTGTTTGTAGTATACTTATGTCAGTGAATCACTCATACACAGCAGGACACTGTAAAATCCATCCGTCAGTATAGCTCACAAAAAGGTAGTGTTTGTGTATCAGAACACCTTCATGCCACGAGTCCAAGAGAGCGTGTGCTATCGGGAGCTGTTATTTTCCCTTGGGCGGCACCTCCTGTTGACGTGAGTGACAGTGATGTCAGCGATCTAATGTGCTCAATGTCACACTCGCTCATGCTCAAACACGCTGTCAGCTGGAATCAGAGATTTCAGTGGCTGAATCAGAGATTCAGAGAGCAGCGAAGACGCCATTCCCTGGCCTCCTGTCCCACCATAAACGCAAGATAACAGAGCTGACATAACACAAGCAATCGGGTGACCTTTACCCCCGCTGTGTGACTGATGTTAACATTCACATCTACTGCTGAGCTAGACAATGGATCTTTATTGATTCAGTTGCAGAAAGCAGATTTTAGTGCCCGGTTTGAGTGAAGAAATAAGGACTGGAGATTGAAATATAAATGTTATTGTTGTTGACAGTTGCATGGGAAAAACTAAACCATACAACATTTAAACAAATTAACTTTTTCCAAAATATGTTTACAAGTTTTAAGGCTGCTTCTTGGCTCAGTAAAGTTAAACATGATATTATTTGTGATCTGAAGAGATCTTACAACCTATATTGCCTTACGACAAATGGTGCAAGCAAATAAGTATTTAGTTAATGTGATACTGTAACGAGCAAGGCGGGACGAGAGCCGCGAGGGAACGACGTGAGGCCGGTGACTAGGGGTGGGAATCGTTTGGTCCCTCACGATCGATTCAGAATCGATTCTTATTGTCACGATTCGATTCAGAATTGATTCTTGATGTACTAATTAGCATACAGAAAACGTCATTACGTCGCATTTGCGCTCACAGTCAGACTAGTGTTCTAGTCTTTGAACTGTCACATATTGTATTTTAATATAACCGAGTGCCCAATAAAGCCATTCTCATTTCCATTTTCTGCTGTCAGACATTTAAAAACAAGTGTATAATAGTAAATAAAAGCGATTCATTAGTGCCACATGTTAAACGACAGTCACTTTCACGAATTGACACATCCTATGACAAAATCGTCATTCATATAAGAGAGGTGATTTTGGCAATATACTGTATTTGTCCCGTGCAGCGCGCGTGTGAGCTGGCTAACAAACTGCATATTTACAGCAGTATGATCATGTTCTTAAGTCTAAACAGTGACAGGTTTTGGGAAACGGTTTATTGCACTCATTGGCAATTCAGCTGCGGTATGGTGAATTGAACGCGCTGTTTCTCCCTGCCGCTCACTGCACAGGGTAGATGCAGAGAAAGACCATCTTGAAATGTATTTAGTTATATTGAAGTTTAGTACAACGGGCTGAATGGTTTTCTCTTTCTCTACTGCTCGCGTACGCTCCGCTGTATCTCTGCCTGAGGTGTGCGCTCTCTAAGCTGGACCGGGTGCTGCACCTCTCTCGTGGTTGACTTCCGCCTTTTTTGTTCTCGTGACATCATATAATCATACTTACTTATAACATTTAAAATCGTTTTTTTTTTATGAATCGATTTGAATAGCAAAGAATAGAAGACTGAATCGCGATTCATATGTGAATCGATTTTTTTCTCCCAGCGCTACCGGTGACGCGAGAGATAACGAGTATCAGCTGCGCGTTACACTTGTCTCGCATCTCTCATGGAGAAGATCGGAAGCATGAAAGGTCGACAGGAATGTACGACGAGAGAGGACCAGTCCTGGATTTTATGTTATGTTTTGTTATGTTTGTGTGGCCGGCAGTCGAGGGAGGGAGCTGCCGGCATTTACTTTCGTTTGGGTGTTTGTTTATTTTATTAAAAGTTGTTTAATGTTCGCCGATCCCGCCTACTTCTTCCTTACTTGGAACTTTGTTACAGATGCTTGCATCCCAAATAGTGCAACCCTACCCAGGACATGTATGTCAGTTCAGGACAGGTGCGTTTACAGTGTGTACAGGTCGTGATATATGGGGCATATGTAATGGCTCAGATGGTTACCTGTGTGTCAGGTGAGCGTTTGGAATTCCCCGATTGAGTTTCAGCATTATGTAGGGCAGATCTGACAGATGAACCGGCTTCACTGCTGCTGATATCAGATAACAAGACAGGCCCAAACTTGTTCTTGATATGTAGGAGGCCTTATTAGCTCTTAATGCAACAGTCAAAGGTTTGTAGGGGCTTTTAAAGGGTCAACGAACCCATTTTGCTGTTGTAATGTGGGGTATTTCTGATTGGAATGATTTTATTGGGAATTGAAAATGGTTCATGAAAAATGGTCTCTATGTGGTTGTAAAGTCATTTCAAAGGCAACGCAAGTTATTTTATTTCTAATTCACAAGTCGCAAAAAAGGGTGGTTTTTTTGCTCTAGTTTTGAGTTTTGTTGATTTGAGTTTTATTTTAAATGATTTGTTTCCTCCAGAGGAGCTTTGGCTCAGGCCATTCTACTGCGTCGCAAACGCAGATTGCAAGACATGATTTTGTAACACGTTGACAGGAAGTGTGACATTTTGCAGGCGCCACAAAGAAATCTGCTTGTTTTGAAACGCTCGAAACTGGATTTATATGAAAAAGTTGTTCTTTCTGTTCACGTCACTGAAAACATTCGAGCGCAGGAGAAAAAGTATTTAGTTTTCCCTCGCATTCATCACTGTCTCACAACTTGCTCAGCGTGTCTTTTTTATTTCTTCCTTTTTTTTTTTTTAGATAAGCTAATTGCAGGGCTGCGCAGTCAATTGCAATATGTTCTGCTGTTATTGAACCACAAAAAGCTGTGATTTAATGAAATAATGATGTCGTTGTCAGCATCCACTGAGTAATTCAAAGTGAACAGGCAGCATTCTGTTGTGTTATGTGCTACACATGCCGTACGATCTGCATCTGATGCTTTAAATACAGGCACATGATCTGTTTTAAACATGTTTTGTTTATCTCAAAAAAAGCTGCCAGGTTAGACCACTCTGAAAGTTTTGAGTTACCAGAACCGTAAGTCAAATACACGCTTTTCACTCGGCTTATGTTTTTTTTTTCATAAGCATTTAACATTTTAATTTGTCACAACTAAAATTGTGACGCATTTCTTTACAGAGTGTTGAAAGTGGCTGTTGCAAGATAAAGCACAGTTTGAATAAACCTTCCCTCAGTTTTACTTTTGAAGAACCTTCAGTTTTAAGGTTGCAAGAAGTTTGAAGCTTTAACTGAAGCTTTGCATTTATCAAAAGAAATAAAATGTTTTGACCAAAATGCTACATGTTTATTGTAAGAGCTGTCTTCATCTGGATTTTATCAACACTTACATGATTTAAAAGCCTCTTGTTTTCCAGTGTTCAATTTAGATAAACGTGTTTATTATCATTCACTCACAGGTATTACCTCGCAAAATATTTACGCCACAGAGGAGAGATGTGCACTAAATCACATTTTCCCAACATCGGCTGAGTTTAATTGTGTTTGTTGGCCTGATAACTATTAACTTCAAACTTTTGAAAATCATTTTCTACTAGTTGCCTAGCAGTTTATCCAAACCCCAGCAAAAGAGTTGAAATTACGGTTGCATTCTCCTTCCTCAAAAATCACATTATCAGAAATGCAGCAGTTTACATTTTGACAGTTTGATGGGAATATTTTATTATGCCCTCAGCGATTGGCAGCAGCAGGAGTTCATTGTTGCAAAAAAACCCAGACTGAAACCTTCACCATCATGTTTCGGGTTGTTTTAATACATGTAGTTCAAATTATTTTGAGTCTTTCGAAATGTTTGACGCCCAGCCTCCACTTAGGGTCTCGTGCCATTTAGAAGGTTCCTCATTATTTAAGTTTTACGTCGAGGACCCAAGAGCCAACATGCCCTGAGAGGCACTAAACTTTTGGATGGAGATCTGTATGGTGGTGTTGTAGGATTGACTGAAACTCCATATGAGCTTGACCTGTCTAAAGCACCACAGCTCTGATAACAGTGTTTTTATTCTGCTGGTAACATTTTGAGTATCAACATACTGTATATGCACATTACAATTTTGATGTTTAAGGTGTTCCCTGCATTGTAAAAAAATGCTTATAAAGTATATTAAAGTATATAGTGATTATTAAATTATATAATATTACTGATGGAAGATATTTAGGGAGTTCTGTCCGTTGCGCTCACTGTCGGGTTATAATTTTTACTCCTTGACAGCTGTGATTCAGCTGTTATTTTTCTCTTTTTTTTTGAGGCTTCTCAGTATCTTGTTGAATTTTAGCATTTGCTGTAACATGCAGATTTGGCTTCGGGTGCAATGTTGACTGGTGTCCTTGGGCCAGAAATTTCATTCGTCCCAGTTGTATTCGCATTAAAATCACACTTTTTTTTAAGACCACCAATTTTTCTAGATAAGATTATTAAAATATTTAATAAAAATCTACACGAGGTTTAAGGTTAAGAATTAGCAAAATAATGTCCAACTCACCTGTCACCTGTTGAATATACAGACAGGTTGCCCTGTCCACGAACTCGCGCTATTGGTCAGTGTTGCTGCGTCATAGTGTCATGGTGTTTACACTTGAAACATTTGTTTTTATGGTTGTCTTAACAGCATTCAACTATTTTCACAGTGAAGAAAATCATGCGTATCACATTACAGATTCAACAGTGCTCCTACATTTTTGCTTTGACCTACATTTTTCGACTGACATAATTGGGCTGACCTGTACCAATTTACTGTGTTGGCCAGCACATCACAGTTCCAACTGGGATATTCAAACAGTTTCACTCTTTTATCCAGAAACCCTCAGTTCCCCATCTCGTCTCTCCATCTCACATACACTAAACTACAACTAACACTTGGTTTCCTCTTTCCTTCCTCAACTAGCACGCCTTTCATATAATGATAGAGGTAAGAAAAGCTCGATTCATTCATCTTATTGATTTCTATTTCCAAGATCATATTAAAACCTAATTTCAAACCCTTTTTTCAATGTCTCTAAAAAGCATCCCTTTGTTTTCATAATGCACATTTTCACCTAAAGTTCAAAATCCCACTTATTTTGCTTTGCGTTTTTCCCTGCACATTGCCTCATCAATCTGTGATGGTTTGACTTTCAGTGCACGGATAGAAAAAAGAAAACAGAAGTGCTCCCTCTTTCAGGGGATTGAGGCACAGATCCCTTGATTTAGATGCATGGTAAAACAGCAAATACAGCGGTTAAGAATGCATGTCTCCAAGCATGCAGAAAATGTATGCAAAGATGAATGTGGCAAAAAAATGTGGTTGTATGTGAGGTATGAAACATGTGCAGTCGTGTTGAGAGATTTCTGGCACGCTGTATGTCCGTTTTTCTATTTCTCCACACAAAATAGACTGTTATATAAAAAGAGCTAGTGTCTGGAAATTCAGGTGTGCTGATCTTTTTAATGGAAGTGTAATAGCTTGGTAGTCATATGCAGTTTGTTTCTTTCATAGCAGAAATGAATGCACTGGAAATATGTCAACATAAGTTTAGCACAGTACCCGACTGTGGAAATACAAGCAGATGCTTTGTTTTTGATGTCTGTGTTACTATGAGCTGCGATGAACTTAATTCACATTAATGTGTCTGTGTGACTCCGATTTCCCAAACCATGTGGCAGCTTTTTCCAAAGAGTCAGGTTTATGAAAATTGGAATAAATCAATATATATATATATATATATTAGGAATGCAACAATACAGTTAACCCACGGTTCAATACGTACCTCGATTTTTTTTACCCAACGTTTTCAGTTCGGTTCTGATGCCTTGGCACATTAAAAGTGTTTTTTCATTATTCTATGCTTATGTGAATAGAACAGTAAGAAGTTAACATTAAGCTTACATTATTTTATTCCCTTTTGGCAAAAATCAACTTGTACAATTCATGGTGTTTTGAATAATATAAAATAAAGGCAGCTCACAGCAGTTCTTTATTTAAAATTCATCAACATGCAAGTAAAATAAGCTTATTGAACAGGTTTGCATCAGTGTATTTAAAACAACGTAATGCAAACTTGCGATTGCTGTAACGGAAGTAAACAGACAGATGCGCAGGGCGCATTTAACACTGCAAACACAACCCCTTAAGGAGCAAGGCCAAAGATAATAGATATTAACAAGATGCGCCACTACCATTACAATAAATGGGGAGAAATGCAACGCGCAAAGTGGGCGCTTGAAAAATATGATTTATGCGCAATTTAAACTTAACAACCAAAGTTAGTGTACAGTTCATGTCAGGTTTAATTATTGATCGGAAATAGGCTATTAAATTCAGATTTTTGCCAGCGATTTTAGAAATATCTGCCTGTTGTCTTGCTATGACGCAAATAGCTGCCCGAAAGGCTGTCGATAAGCAGATTTTGGCACAGCGCCGTAGACGCTGTCTGCATGTGCAGGCAACGCACACATGCTGCTCTCGTATGCAGTGTAAAACAGATGAAATACATTCTTAATTTGCCAAATTCGGGCATTATTACTTTGGTACAATGGGCATACAATGAAGGCGCTAGGTTCCGGTGCTTCCGATGGCCAGCCCGCATCTGTTCGTCAGCATATAACCGCAAATTGCTTCTCATGCTGCAGGCAACCTGGCTTCACTGCTTGACTAAGAGATAGTTGACCAGCAAATCAGCTGCTCATTTAGTGCTTGTAGAGCCAAAGATTGTTGCCTAATTCCTGTAGGGATTTGGCTTATCCTGAATGTTTAATAGACTATTATAGATGTTTTTCCAACTGTGTGTGGGCACTGATAAAAAAATGCATTATTTTAATTCCTATAGGATTTTGCTTAGCACTGCATTATATATGCTGCTTGTGCTTTCATTTGTTACAACAAACCAATGCGCAGTCTTACAAATGAATAAATGTATGCGCTTAATTCACAAATGATCCTAACATCTTCCCAAGTTCCAGCTGTTCAAATGAGGCTGTATGCATTCATCAAAGTAAACATTTGTTAGGTGCCAGAAGATTTTTGTGATGCTTGTTATCTCAGCATCATTTGAGAAATTCCCAAAAAGTCTCATCTTATTTGAGTTAACAAGGAAACCATCGTGCCGAACTTTTCTAAGCTTGGTCTGGAACGGTTACAGTTATGTTTCCACGTGAGCCTGGTTTCGACACGGCACGATTACAAACTGTTCTCAGCATTTTTGGCATGGTGGTCTAATCGTGCTGAATCAGGCTAATGGAATCGTTCAGAGACGTTATAGCTCAGTCTCTTGTGTTACTAAGGCAGCCCGTGACGCGTTTGTGTTTAAATTCTAAAGATTTCCGTTATCAGCCCTTCAGTGGAAATTGAAACCGTTTACGGAGTGGAACGATAAAGCAACAAAAATTATTCGGCACGATGTTGAGAAAGTGTATATTGTTTCAAATTTGTTTATTTAATGACCTTATGAAACCTTTCAAAACCTTCAATATTTAACGTAGTGTCTAGCTGCACTTACATTTACTCCTCCTGACTGAATTTGTACCTTTTACAGTTTGACACTAAATACATGTAAAAAGACTTCAGCCTTGCTTCACACCCACACACACGCGCTTATAAAACAAACATGTCTGCTGGACTTTTTTCCACTGTCTCTTTATTTTCTGCCATGAACAACACAAACTCCAGTAACCCTCACACTGACATACTATATCTGCCACAGGCGTCTGGGTAGCCGGATAACCCTCTTAAATTACCTGCAAACAGTTCTTAGTTTTTATCTATAATAAAAAAGGAATGCTTTAAAAATTTCCCTCCACGCATGCGTGCACGGCCGCCGCCCCGGGGGAGCGAATGCTACCCTAAATCCTCATTGTTGTTATGTTTATGACTTGTGTCTACTTAGTGAGCAAATGGAAAAGTAAACATGACCCTGACCCGCGTAGGTGTATGAGGTCAGAGTGCGGGTTGTTTTCTTTGTGTCCCCCTCAGGAGCCTCAGCCCTTCTCATACCTCCATCCTGCCTCATTACGTGTCAGCCTTTTGGGTTTGAGTAACAGCAAAGCAGATGTATTCTCTTTCCAGTCTGCGCCCTGACCGTTTCGTGTTTTTCTTCTCTGCATGATGGATGTTGCAGCCTTTAACCTTGTCTCGTCCCTCGCGCAGTCGTGCGCGGCTTCTTTCCGTTTGTTTCTTAGAGGACTTATGAGGAGTTTGTTAATATTCTCTGCTCGGAACAATCTGTGCTTTTCCCCCAAGTTCAGTTTGAGAACATGTAGGCCACGTATTAGAACGTAGCTGTTCTGCATTCGACCTATTTTTGACTCCAAACCACAATCCAGCAGGTGCTCTGTGGACAGTGTTTCTTCATTCGGCTTACTTATAGAGCATTTGTTAAAAAACGAGGCCAAATGGAGATGTTTTTCCTTTTTCAAGCACTGAAGACTAAAGACGGGTTGTTCAGGAGTGTCTGGGTCGAACTTACAAACTTCTAAAAATTCTGGTTTGTTTTCAACCCATAGTTGGGTAGAAAAAGTGGATAGAACCAACTCAGCGGTTGGGTTATAAATTATCTTGCTGGGTTGTTGGTAACCAACCACTTTGGGTTAAGTGTTTGGTTCCAAGTTTTTAAGAGTGTATAAAAAATATTTCCAAATTCAATAGAAAAGAACAAAACATTAGATTTTGCATTAAAGGTACAGTTCACCCAATGATAAAATTCTGTCATCGTTTACTCACCTTCGAGTTGTTTCAAATCTGAATAAATGTATTTGTTCCCATTAACACAGAACGATATTTGCAAGAATGCTTGTAACCAAACAGTTCTTGGCCACGATTGACTACCTAAGAACTGTGCCTAAGAACTGTTTGCTTTTCTACATTCTTCAAAATATCTACTTTTGTGTTCAACAAAACAAAGAAATTGACAAAGAAATCTTTCCTACTAGGGAAGAACAAAGATATTTATACAGATTTGGAAAACTTGAGGGTGAATAAATGAACACAGAATTTAAATGTTCCTTTAAGAAATTTAAAAAACATGAAAAAAATATTATTTTAATCTCAAAGTATAAATGCAACATTGTTGCTTTAAATTGTGCTTCTTAAAGTAAAAAAATAATTGCATCACAATATTTGTTTATTATATACAGTAAAATATGAATTTACTACAGAAAATACATTCTAATGAGACGTAATGAGAATTTGAATTACATTAACTCTCAAAGGTTAAATGTCTGGAAACGAATGTAACATAATTTTCATGCAAATAATGGGGCAAAACGGTCCCAGAAATAGTAGTTTTCTTCATGCAAAAAAAAATGATTTGGTTTTTGTGGTGCAGTGTGACCTAATGTAAAATTGACCTTTTTTTCTTGAGGAAGGGCCAGTGTGATGTCCTGGTGCGCTCTCTATCTCTTAAGTCACTTAATAATTCACTTAAAAAACAAGGATTAGCTTGTTTGATAAGCGGGAAACAGTCTTGCAACAGTCCGCTGATGAAGAGCGGTTGGTCAGAAAAGGTCATGTTGGGTGAAGACAGGCTCCTACAATGTGAACTGCACTGTACTTAAACAAAGCATCATCAGAAAGGTCTCAGTCATTGTGACCGCTTTACTAAGATTTTACATCCTAATGCCATAATGGCCATACTCTCACAAGCCAGTCCATTTCATGACCCCCACATACTGGGTCAGCTGCTTATCAAATCTGTGGTCCACTTCCAGAAGTGATGGATTATGTGTAACTAGCTTTTAACTGCAACTCCCATAAACCCCTTCTGTCCGAGCTTAATGCAGCTCAGCCGCAGTGCAATGCCCACCTTTACCCCATTTAACAAAACACTTCTGTGTGACAATGCTTGTATATTTGTATGTTTCTTTTTCAGATACCTGTTGCAGTAGTGTTGTTAATGTGTGGTTCCTGCACCAGCCACAACATTTGCATGGATCTATTCCAGTATTTAAAAATCCTGGTGCAAAGCGCAGCTGTTCTGCCCTTGAGCAGTTCTTCTGCCAGGTTTACACGCTATGATGTGTTCACTTCCCCTTGCCTATAAGAGTGGGTGCGGCCCATTGGAAAGTCATTATCCCCATCATTATACTGTGTTTCTTATTTCATAAAAAGGGTAAAGTTGGCAGTCGCGCTAGATTTTATATATCTTGAGACACCACTTTTGTGTTTGCTGACTCAAATTCACATTATTAAAATATACTATTTACTTCAGTTTCCTAGAGCTGTTCAGTTTCTGTATTTCTTCAAACTTGTGTTTTATTTAAACAGCATGATGGGAAACTGACAACGTTTCCTTATTTGATTTTCTGGCAAGAGGTCAATGTGTGACAATGATTGATAGAGGATTGAGATCCAAACCACTCATTTGCAAGTCAGAGGTCACCAAACATAAGTATAGTATGCAACGAAAGAGAAAGATTTGCATGTGCTTGCATAACCCATCCGCCTTTTTTTGCATGTCCACAAGTTTAAGTGAATGGAACCGAGAATCTGGCATGACTGACCCCAAACCCCTTTAAAGTGGGATTTCATACAGCCCTTAGGAATTCATGTCATGACACTGAATAAATAGATGGTAGTTGATGCTTCACTATTTTGTAAGCACGAACAAACTACGTTATGTATTTTTATGCATTGCTCATGTTCTTTCATTTTTAAGCCTGTGTCCTGTAAAGAGAAATATGGGGTTGAAGTGTTTTATTGTAATGGTCACATTGGAAGGCCCTTCAGAGTGCTTTTAAAGGGACAGTTCACACTAAAATGAAAATGTTGTCATCATTTCTCATCCTCAAGTTGTTCCAAATCTGTTTAAATTTCTTTGTTCCGATAAACACTGAGAAAGATATTTGGAATACAGGATGATGCCTCTAATAACCTTGTGTGTTCAAAAATCATATTATTCAGAATGCAAACCCAAAATCTACATTCTAGGTCTGAGCCACAAACAGCAAGGAATCTAACATGATAATGCAAATAACGCCAAGTAATTAAACCAATTAGGATAGCAAAATTAATAGACTTGTTAACTCTTGAACATGAGAATGTATTTTGGCACAACTTCATCTGTTTCTGAATCTAGCCAAATTAGGCAGATGTTAATATGGAAAGGATGTCTGACATGCCTTCATCCTTCAAAACTTTAAACAAAGCCATGCATGTTGAAATAAAACCGGACGATACAGCCAAAAAAACTATGCAGGTCATGGCAATATTAATATAATTTAATGTACAATTTACATGATGTCCAGTGCAAAAACATCTGAGATCTTGATATCTGCACCGTTTTTTACTTAGTGGTGGTCAAAATAATCATTCAAACCCTCTTTTGTTTTGTCTTTCAGGACCCTGGACCCATGCCACCGTCTCCCACATTGGTCCAGAAGCCGCTGCAGTTGTTGGAAATCAAAGCTAGAGGGCGCTTCGGCTGCGTGTGGAAGGCTCAGCTGCTCAATGACTATGTGGCAGTGAAGGTCTTCCCAATTCAGGTACCAGCTGGACTCCTTGCTAGAGAATCTTGCTTCTAAAGCTGCTGAGTTAATGTAACTGTTAAGCAATTACACAGCCGATTTTACGCTTCCGGGTTTTTGACTTCCACATCGTTCGACGCAGGGTAAATACTGTGACGGGAGTGTAATAATTGTTTATGTATACAGTATATTAAAATAAACGGAAGACCATGATTATTCAGGAAATATTAGAATCTTATGTGCAGTATTGAAAGCGACCCATTAAAAGATTGGAGAAGGACAATACAGCTGTTTATTGTAAGCATTTTATAATAAGGTCTAATTTATTCATATTTGTTTCAGCGCAATGTAATACTTTGTATTTCTTAACCTTGGTTAATTTTAAAGTTCTACATTTATCACGTTTTCACAATTTAAGTTTTAACATTTTACATTTGGTATTATGAATGAACAAAGAATCGTATTTTAATTTCAATAAAAAAATTAATTTATGATATCTTATTTACTAACAAATATCAATGAGTTACAATCTTATGTTAACAGTGTACCAGCATTTTAAAGTAATTTCTTATAATACAGTGACGCCATCACATTTAAAAAACACGCGAGCTGGGGTGTATAAACTCAAAACACTTAAATAAATTAGCAGTCTGAGTGCACAAGACAGATCAACGCACAGATATTCATTTTTATGTTTAATATAGATTAAAGTCCAAAAAAAAGACAGTACAGATAAACGTAAATATCTTTAAATGACACAAGCTCATTCTATTACAATGGGATTTAATCTGTAGGGGAAGTTGCTTTACCCTGCGGTGACGTAGTTTCCGACTCATGTAAAAGAGGCTTATTGCGAAGCTGAGCCTTGTGTCAGCCCTTAAACCCACAGATTCATGCTCCTTAGCACACATTTCAGAGGTTAACGTGTATGTCTTGCACACAAAACGCTGTATACTGTTTGTGATAATCTGACTGTTAAAATGATTGATCACTTAAAGAACCCAAGTTGACTGTAAACGTAAGGCTCTGTAATTTCTTGAAGGATCACTTGGAAGCTCCAATTTTTAGTTTTTTTTCCATAGTATCATAACTCTATAAAATGTCCAATCATGCCTTGCTTCACAGGACAAGCTGTCTTGGCAGAATGAGTATGATATTTACAATCTTCCCGGCATGAGGCACGAGAACGTTCTGCATTTCATGGGGGCCGAGAAGAGAGGAAGCAACCTGGACATTGAGCTGTGGCTCATCACCGCTTATCACGAGAAGGTTTGTGGTGAAAGTTCACACATTTTTTTGACCCTTCTTTTTACAAGATGTCATATTATTTTGCAATCATGTGTAAATTGTCTAGATAAGGTCTATAAATACTTTAAAAAGTATTTCCTTATTTTATCTTTAATGTATTCCTCCACCTGCCGAGAGGTGTGAACTAAATATGACACTGATAAATGTAAAAAAGAAATATCATGTACCATTTTTATGACTGTTGTTGATCTAATGAAAGATTCTAACCATTGATTTGTAGTGTTGTCTTTATTTAGTTGAAAAGCATTTAGTTGTGGAGGTCTTCTCTTTCAGACATTCCTTACAATCAGATAGAATCAAGTGGCAGAACGTCCATTACATTAAATTCAGGGGCGTAATTTCTACGGGGGACAGGGGGGACATGTCCCCATCACTTTTCAAAATCCTGTTTGTGTCCCCCTCACTGTCAAATTAGTTTGTAATGAATTTTTTACTACACGCCGTCATCGCCACGGAGAAGTACTAGGAAGAGCAGGTCACAGAGAGGGAATCCCGCGGGATGGGAAACAAAATCACTATTAGTCATGTGACTGGGACGGGCCAAAAAGAAATGTCAGCGGGAGTGGGTGGGACCGGGAACAACAACAATATGATACCCAACTTTGTACACTAATATACCATTTATAGAAATAAACTATATGTTTTCATTTTGTTGCAATCAGTTCTAGTTGCGCTATCTCTGTATGCTCTCCTATTTGCTTTGGTGTGGCTGGTTAAGTGAATGACGCACTCCATACCCGTAACAGTTGGTGGCGGTAATGCACCGGATCTGGACCTCGGCTTCGTTCTATCCGGACAGCGAGCCATTTCATATTGTTCAAATTGAGCAGCCCGTCTACATAGCAGAGCTTTACACATCACATGCACGCAGGGACATTTATGTTGATGATTTTGCTACCATATCCTCTAATATCTTTATTTAGCGCTAAACGCGTTTCATTATAACCCTTTCCGCTCGGCGGAATGAGAGTCATTCTTCTGGGATTCAGGATTTCCCCCTAGTTTTTTTGTGGGATTGGGATGGGATTTTTTTGTGGGAGTGGGACGGGAGAGGTTTGAAAATCCACTCCCGTTCACACGCTAAAGATAGATCACTGAAATATTGTTTTCAATCAAGTGGTTTTGATTTGAATTTAATAGAAAATTGTTTTTACTTGGTCGTTGATTCAGTAGGCTATGTTAAGCTGATTCCTTATAATGGACTTCTATGGGGAAGAAATGCGTAACGCGTGATTTATTACTTTTTTGTTATAAACGTGGGCTTCCCTGGTCGTTGTTTAGGTACGTTAAACCTCGTTAAGCATTTTAGAAAGTCATCCTGCTCGTCTCCTTCCGACCACAGATTCAGATTTACAAGCCATGTTTTCCTCCGTTTCTCAGTCAATACTTGCATTTTCCCCCTTCGTGAACATCAACTTTTGCTGCATAATATAAACACATTTTGGTTTCATCCAAACAATCAAAAAACAACGCAAAACATAGGTATTTTGAATTTGTGATAGGATTTAAATCAAAAACATTTTCCCCCATTTTGTGTCCCCCCCACTTCTCAAACCAAAGTTAAACCTTTGATTAAATTGATGCATGAATAAGTCTAAATCAGTGTATAAAATAAATATTTTAAATAAGGATAATAACAATTATCTTTTGGGTAAGCACTGAATTTCAAAATATGCACAGTGGTATTTAAAGTGAATTCTGCAGACACTATAATCTGCTGTCAGTCTGGGTGTTACTGCTCCGTTACATTTTTCTTATCTTTTCCTAAGAATTAAAGTGTTTTCTGTGTGTGCTGTAGGCTGATGTAGAGCTGTAACTGACCCCTGACATCTCTTGTCTGTCTGCAGGGATCTCTGTCGGACTACCTGAAGGCAAATGTAGTGACGTGGAATGAGCTGTGTCACATTGGTCAGACCATGGCTCGAGGACTGGCTTACCTGCACTCTGACATCCCGGGACACAGAGACGGACACAAAGCGGCCATCGCACACAGGTTAGACTGCACCACTCTCCAAAAGCTTGAAAAAATGATTGTTTTGATCAAAATTATAGACATGTTTGTCTGTGTTTAGGGATGCACCAATATGGTGGTTTTGGGTCAGTGTCAATAAATTATCTAAAGAATAAATAAATAGATCAACTTTTAATTGTTAATTATTTTAAACAGATCAAATCAGATGTCCTTTCTCAGAATGTGGATGTATAGATTTAATGTAATGTATTGTTATGACATATTCATTGCTGGTTGTTTTGTGTGCGCAGGGATATTAAAAGCAAGAATGTGCTGCTGAAGACGAACTTGACAGCCTGTATAGCTGACTTCGGTTTGGCTCTGAGGTTTGAGGCGGGGAAGTCAGCTGGGGACACTCACGGTCAGGTGAGCTCTAATGGAGAGGCAGCTGTTCAGATCATCTGGTGTGCATGCTGTTCTCCTTCTGGTGTTTGTATTTGAATGTGATTTATGTGTATGTCGGAGGCTGTGTCTCAATGTCATTACCTGCATAATACCTAATTCAATTCTACACACCTAGTAATTTATCAAATATAAATATACCCTTAAACATAAGCATGAACAAATAACAAATTGACTAAGCATTGCTTTTTTATTTTTTGTTAACTTGTCCTTATAAGTAATGTCATTTAAAAAAAATGTGAAACAAGTGCTTAAAGATTATCCCAGCAGTCACGTTCATTTAAAGTCTGGGTAAAGTGACATCAAAACATGTTTGTCACACAACAGAAAGTGTGTTATTAACCACCCAGCCAAATTTGAATGGAGAATAAACATCCAAGTAAATAAAATAAGAGCAAAATCTTGAAAAAATAAGCAGGACTCTCTACTTCCAAACGATGGGGTCGTGTCTGCTGTTGGTACTGAGGCCACGCCCACTCGCGTCCCTCAACCTGAGTCCCCAGTAGGCTATATGTGGAGATTTTTATGGGAGGATTATATTCATCAATAGATAGTCACGTGAGGTTGGTTTAGTTGGGCAGAGTGAGAGCGTGAGAGAGCTTGCAAGCGTGTGCGTGATAGCTTGCAACCCTTAGCTCGTGATTGAGCAGATGCCTGAAGCTAGGCGCTCTTGTGATAGGGGAGGGGACATGCATGGTCGGACGTTCCTTTGCGTCATCTATCCACCGTTTTAGCCCCGCCCAAAAAATCCTGAACATGGAATTGGTTAAAAACTCCACAATTCAGTACTACATACTTCTGAAACTTTGTAATGTGTTTAAGCAATACATTTCTAACATGTATAGGGTGTTTAGAAACAATTCTCTTTAAGCGTTCATAAAATAAAACTATACAAGTCACCAAATTGTTACTAAGAGCTACCTTCATACTTCATTATGAACAAACACTACAAAAAACGAGGACATTCTCAAAAAAGCACATCCAGACTTGCATGTTTCAGCTCATCAAAAAGTGATCTTTGTGTTGTTCAGGTGGGAACCAGGCGCTACATGGCCCCGGAGGTGCTTGAGGGGGCCATCAATTTCCAGCGAGATTCTTTCCTCAGGATAGACATGTATGCGGTGGGGCTGGTGCTGTGGGAGCTGGCGTCTCGCTGCACTGCGTCTGATGGTATAAACCGCTGGTCTTCTAAAAGATATTATATCAAATGTATCCGTTATATCACGTATACAGTACACACAGCTAAGCTTGTTTTTCCGTGGTTTCTGAAGGTCCAGTTGACGAGTACATGTTGCCTTTCGAAGAAGAGGTGGGGCAGCATCCCTCACTGGAAGACATGCAGGAGGTGGTGGTACACAAAAAACTTCGGCCCACCCTCAGAGAGTGCTGGCAGAAACATGCGGTACGTAACATCCACACCTCTCCCTCCAGATTTGTATGAGTTGAGTTTTGTCCCATATACGAACACGTTTATTTTTCTCTCAGGGTTTGGCCATACTGTGCGAGACCATAGAGGAGTGTTGGGACCACGAGGCAGAGGCGCGGCTCTCCGCAGGATGCGTCGAGGAGCGCGTGGTCCAGATGCAGCGGCAAACCAGCGTCTCCGCCCCGGAGGAAATAGTCACCGTTGTAACCATGGTGACCAACGTGGACTACCCCCCTAAGGAGTCTAGTCTATGACTAGAGGATTTCAGCATGTGAATTGGCAGGCTGACCGAACAGTAAAGACACATCCTGGATGTTTGACTGCTGTTCTGACCGGCTAGCTTCAGACATGCTGGGTGATTCTCTTGTGCTTACGGCTGGATCGACGCAGATGATGAATTCTACACCGAATCCCAGCAGACAGCTGTGTTAGTGTATGTGTGTATATAAAAACTACAATCACGGGGCACTGGATGGATGGATTATAATTCGACACGAGGTCCCCGCGTCGAAAACGAAACCGTTTGCTGTCTATACGGAGAAGAAACTTTGCCCATTTGAGGACGAAATCAGACTCCACGCGGTGCTGGCGGCATTTAAAAGGGGCGACGTCCATGTATAAAAGCAAACAAAAAAGAAACAAGGACACATTTGATGTGTTTGTCTGAATGACTATTGTAATGCCAATACGAAACAGCTTCTTGAATGTGTAGTGTGACGCTGCTGTACAGATATCAACAGAAAGGGTGACGATAAAACCCAAATCAACATGTGTTTCCTCTGAAAGCTCCTCAGAGTTTCTGTCTGATAACCACCAACCTCTCGACAAGGTATACCTCAGTTTCTCATCCTAATAATGCGTTTGTTTTGTAACACTATATGATATAAAACAAGAGGCTTTTCGATGACCTCCGTTTGGCACGAAAGCTTTTTAAATACGGGGAAAACGTTTTTTATATGACAGATTATGCCAAGAAACGATGGCCATTCATAAACCAGTGTTCTGCCTTCTTTCTTTGAGTTGTTTTCTGTGTTGCCCTGCTGTTTATAATGTGATACTTTGTTTCTCGGCATTGTGACCGTTTGTTTGTTAAATCAGTTTTTTGACCTTCATCGAGACCTGATGAGAAGAAAAAATCCCTGGAAATATGAATTTTGTGAAAATAATACACAAGCACTTACCAATATAGTTTTGCAGTGTCCTCACAACGTTGACGTATGTGCATGCCTTTTTGTTTTCTTTCCCTTTCTTTTAACTCTTTACTTTTTTAACCTGATCACGTAAGGCTCGTGCATGAAATCTCATCAGCAGTCATAAAACCCCTTTTATTCATTTTTGTATCAAAAATATTCCCCGTCTTTTGTCTGTCACTCTTCAGTTTTATTTCCATTTGCGTGTGGGATCGTCCAATCCTGGTCACCTTCCGCTTATGCCATGCAAGTCACCCTCGAGCGCTGCGCTACAACCAGCCTCTGATCTCACAAGTGATGTTGTTAAACTGGTTTCAGATCAGTGGCCAGGCGACCTTCTACACACATCTACAAGAACTGTATCTCAGTATGTCTCAGGAAGCGTTTCCCTTTGCTTTGACCCCTTTGGTGCCATTCTGGTGACCCTTGTTATATTGTGTATGCATAATAACACCTTATCAGTGCGGTCATATTACATGCAATAACATCACAAGCAGGGACTGTTTCACAGCTCACAGGCCACTTCCAATGTGGTAAAATACAAGCGCCTATTAGAGATCGCTTTAAGACCATAAACGTGTACATCATGAACTGAAGTCGCTTATGACACTGCTATGCATATGTTATGGCGTCCAGTTGTCTGAGAGTATGCTGAGTAAACAAAACATATGCTGTTAGTGGGCCGGACACATGCAGAAATTCTCTCTGCTGTCGGGTCAGCAAGTATTTCTAATAAACCGCTTCTCTGTTGCTGCTCTTGGGCTTTGTTCATACTGCACATAAATCTGATTTTTTTTAACTGGACAGTTTTGATCGTGAGGGCAAACATTTTGAGGCAACAGAAAAAAAGAGTACACGCCACTGCGAAAAGGAAAGGGAACATTTAAATTGAGGTGCAGTTTTTTCATTCAATCTGTGAATGGGGAATTCCACGTGTGAGAGAAAAAACAGGGAAAGATTTTGTCCTGAATGACCATAAACACTCCTTGAAGGGCCAATGTGAATTTTTTTGGAGGATCTATTGAGTGAAATGCAATATTATATACATTACTATGTCTTCAGAGGTGTATAAAGACCTTACATAATTAAGCGTTATGTTTTTATCACCTTAGAATGAGATATGTACATACACCGCGGGTCATCTTGCATGGAATTCCCCATGTTGTTTCTACAGTAGCTCTAAACGGAGAAACTAAACTACAGAGCGCGTTTCGCAAGAAGACTTCGGCTAAGAAGAGAAAACCTGACAACATCTTAGTCCTGTGTCAGCCACCGTAGGGCTTGAAAGGGCGTGGTGGAGTGAGCCGTTGGTTGCAACTCGCAACCTCACCACTAGATGCCGCTACATTGCACACAATGGACCTTTAAAAATAAAAGCGCATTTCTTAAATTCTGATGCAGTACGACTAAAAATCAGATTTTTGCTGGCTGTTTGAACAAAGCCTTTAACACAATTCTCCTGTCGGTATGTTTTGCTTTCATAACACACCATGTGATGACGCATCAAGCAGCGTTCAGGTCCATACAACTGTATGCAATCCATTCTCTCTGTTGTTGCAATCTCAGCCAGCTTATTTTACTACTTCATCCAACTGGTCAAATAAGGGCACGTGCCATCTAGTAAGGGCCGAACGAGAGTGCATTTGATCTCAGAAGATGGAGGATTTTGTGAAATGTGTCGACTCTGGTTAGAGTTTTGGTTTATGTTTTGGACTGGGTTAGCACTGATCTCATGCTGATCTGAGAATGAATCTTCTAACGTCTGTTATTGACTATAATAAACACTACAGATGATTCACTGAGCGCGAGCGATTGCTGCTGCCTATAGAGTGTTTTATCCAGGTGCTCTCTCATTCCCATCTGTTCTAGAAGTCTTTGGTTACATCACCAGTTTAGTGAATTTGATCTAAAGAATGTTTGTTGGAACACACTCCCCTCACAAGAACAGCCAAACTTTCAAGCCCCACGTTAAGTACAAGACTCGATTGAAAATGCATCATATTGTACATATGAATGTTGTTTTAGATTGTGAAAAGAGCATGAGTTTTTTAAATTGTCTTAAAGAAGAAAATCCTTTATTGATATTATTATTGTTGTTATTATTAAACAAATATTTTAATGTTTATTTTGTACATCTGTATTTTGGTTTTATTAATTTATGTCATGGCCCAACTTTAGTTTTTCTCTTCTGGATAAATGAGACGTGATGCTTTCACTATTTATATGAACACTACGAAAACAAATAAATCCTTTACCTCAGACTTTCACTCACAGTGTTCAAAAGATTGAACGAACAGTGTAGCACGACAGACAACATGGTGCGACGATGCAAGCATTTCTCCTGCGACTCGACCAGCTTCCCTCTCTTCATCTTTTCTCTCAGACACACTTTTGGGTGTTCAGTGACAACACTGCTTCTCTATTACAGCGTTGAGTGAATGTCTCTACTTTACCCAGACTCTCTATTTTGGGTGCTAGCAGCTGTATTACCGTTGTGCTGGACATGCCATTTTTGTCCACTCTTTCTGGAGTATTTAATGCATTCAGGACCTGATCAGACGTAATTGTTACATAATGTACAGATGAAATTTTATGCTACTACTCCCCTCAAATAAAGTATAGTGACTGCTCTGAAATGTGTGCTGTCTCACTTTTCTGCTCATTTGCTTTCAAATATTACATCTTTGTCAGTATGCAATCTTATTTTAGACATTCATAATTCTTACATTTTGTTTTATTTGTATTAAAAAGATTGTTATCTGACATATGCATTCAATTCTGCCCAGTCATTTCTATAAAATGAGGAATAAAAAATCCTTATTTAGCTTCATCTAGATTGATTGGAAAAGTGGAGGAACCTGTTTTAAAGATAATGGTTTGGACCTACAGCTGTGTTTGTAATCCAGGATAATGTAAACGTTTTATTTATGTTGTGGATGTACTGTAATCATCCTGCCTTTTCTCAAATTTGGGAATAGCCCACTACAGTACTTTTCAGTCAGGCAGATTCAATTTAATAAACGGTGTTTGGCATAGACATACCACTAGGTGTCAGCATTTAGCATCGTTTTATATTTTCATTCATATTGTACGATTTTCCTGGTGCTACTGAATTAAAAGTGATAGTTCACTCAAAAGGAAAATTCTATCATCATTTACTCATTCTCATGTCATTTCAAACCTGAAGGGTCGATCTTCTTTTGTGCTCTGCGGAAGAAAGTCATGTAGGTTTGCAATGACAAGAAGGTGAGTAAATGATGACAGAATTTTCATTTTTGGGTGAACTATCACCTTAACACATTTTTTAGACAGCAGGTAATATTTTAGGTTTAAAAAAATACAGACCGTCTTTTCTGTTATTTTTATCTGTTTGTCCAGTTTTCATTTTCTACAAAAAAGTGCAAAAAGAAACAATATTTGTATTTGAAATTTGGTAAAAAAATATTGTTAGTAGTTCACAGAATGAAACAACAACCATTATTTTACCTAAACACAAAGCAAACGGTCTCTAAATTTTATCTGCGCCTGTATAATTATAACTTTTAAAAGTGTATACTGGCCCTGTAAGTTGATTTTGGATACAAATGTCTGCCAAATGCAAAAATGGAAACAAAAGTATATCTGAAGTGTTTTCTCAACCACCGTACAAGGATCAGCAATCTAAAGTATCCTCGGCAGCTACTTATGACAGGGATATAATAGGAATATACTGTATTTATTATTGGATTCTCATGAACATTGTGACCAACAATCTGAACATTAGCTTAACCTAATCACACCCTCCTTCTATCATACTTCAATGTCCTTGACTCTACATGTAACAAATAATAAAACGTATGATGCCTTCAGTAGACAGTGATATACATGTCTAAATATCTTCCTCTGTATTGTTCTGTATCATATTAGAAGATTCACTTTGAAAGAATAGTTATATCCAACATATTTACAAATTTTTCAATGACTGTTCTAATTGTGGAATGAGAACTGTAAAACACAACGTCATTTATGTACATTTTATTTTACCTAAAACATTCAAAGACAGAAACATTGAATTAACATTTTACACTTCTACATCCAGACCAGCTGTCCTGTGATTTGCTGGCAAGCACTGTTACAGAGGAAATGGTTCAAATGGGGTATTTTCGAATAAAAACAGCAAGCGTCTCATCTAGTTCACACCTAACACTGAGCACGACCAAAATCTCTTGCACACATTTTTAATGGTTTGGATACGTGGTGTGTTTGGAATTTGACCAATTCTGTTTATCGAGGCGCTGGAGCTGAGCTCGAAGGGCCCTTGTGAAAACAAATCCTATTAAATATGAACATTATCTCTTGAGGGGTAAATTAACATGTGCAATTGGCCCCTTTTGGGAAAAACATGTGTCCCTAGAATAATTTGCTAATGTGTAAGCCTGCGGCTGGGTTCACCTGTCATACACCATCTCTAGAGGTTTAAAGGCAAGGTTTTAAAGGATGCACCAGAGAATTGTGCCTTCTTGCATTTCACTTTTGATCTTTTAGGTCTATCTAAGCATGTGCTATGGATGTCATGCTAGGTGGACAGTCAGCACGGTGTCAAGAACATGGATAATGTTAGTTATTTCAGTCATAGCTGTACCAAATAATAAAAAAGTACACATCTCACCAAAACAAAATAGATAAAAAAACATTTAATTCAGGCGATTTTGTCTGCTTTCGTCAAAGCCAGGACCCCATCAACTCAAGAGACGGGGAGTAATCCCCTTCTATTTGTAATGTGTCTGGTTTTTTTTCGAATGGCTCATGATCATTCGTGATCTTCAACAAACACTATATCCTTAACTTAATGAGATGTTATACCACAGAATGAGAAACCTCTTTGCAAAAACTTGTCTGTGCCAATGGATTTTTAAGACTACATTTTGTAAACAGAAAGCAGATGTTTTTATGGGAAGCAAGCAATTTTTGTGATGGTGGAACAATCATCTTTGAAGTGTTAGGCCATTTGCTAGCTACTTATAGGCCCTATCTTTCATTCTTATCCCCAGTTCCCACCTGAGATCTCGATCACTTCAACTACCCTGTACAGCAATGAACAAGGATTTAAATGTTAAGATGTAGGCTAAATAGTGAAAACTCGACGGAAACACAGTTTACTAAAAGAAATAGATTTTATAGCCGATATTGTACATTTTATGTATGGTAGCCTATTTTTTGTGTGGACATCTGTAATGAAGACATTCGGACTTTTCTTTATTTCTTAAATCCACCAGCATATATACATTTTGAAATAGGCTGCTTCACATTTTACTTTCATTTATTGGTTTTATACATCGACGCAGATTTGCACTTTTAGGACACGCTGCCTTCGTGAGACATGACAATAGGTTATTATCCTATTTATTGCTGAACGTGTTTAGAGAAATATCCAAAGATGCACACGAGCCTGACAGCTCTTCCCCGATACACGTATGTGCTCCGGGCCGTGTCGTAATATCGTGTGAACGCGTGTTGTAAGAGGTGCGCGCGCAGCGACACATGCGCGCTCCCGCTTTAGCTCTTTGGCAGTGTCGCGCGGGCTGTCGGGATCATGTCCGCCATGTTTTCACACCAGCCTAGAAAAAAAAGCCCGTGAAAAACCACCATAACTCGCTCAGATATGCCTTTAACCACCGGCTTTCAGTCGAAGGGACGTCAGTGAGCGCGGCCGCGGATATAACCGTCGGCTCGTGTGTGTTTTTGAACCGAATGATCCGTGTTTAGTGTGTTTGTGTTCGCCGAAAACAATGAGTAAACTCTCGTTCCGCGCGCGAGCGCTAGACGCCGCCAAACCGCTGCCGATCTACCGTAATAGAGACCTCCCGGACCTCACCGACTGCGTCTCCATCAACCGAGCGGTCCCGCAAATGCCAACCGGGATGGAAAAGGAAGAGGAGACGGTATGTGAATGATTTAAAATGCGTGTTTTCACGGGGTTCAGGTGCATAGCAGGGTGTTGGTATTCACGTTCCGTTTACGCACGTTTTCTACGTAAATGGATTCTCTGGTTGCAGTGGATTCGCGTTTAGCGCCGAAGGGGTCTAGGTTACGCAGAAGATGTACGAAAGTTGCGTAATCGTAGGAAATGTTCTACTCTAGCGGTGTAAATAAAGCTTTTTACGTGACATATTAGCTTGTAGTCGGTGCGCATTGACGTCAGGATTTTTGCGCAGATGCGTTTGAGAATTACGTTTGGTCTGGAGTAGAGCTAAACGGCATGCTACTGGAAAGCCAGAATCCTTTAAGGGTCCTCATGTTTAGTTTCTACTGTAGTGGGCCAGCATGTTTACATTAAAGCTTCCTCTACTAAAATAAATGTACCATAGTAAAACCATGCAAAGTAATGTTTGTCTTTTATTTTGAAGTAGTATATACAAGCACCACTGTTCACGACTACGATTATGCTCATTCAATATATTAAAGTACAAGTCATTAAATGATGTTGTAATTTTGTATTTATTATAACAATTATTATAATATTTTGTTTATTTAGTTTTTGTTTATAATATTTATCTTTATTCTATTTAGATGTCATTTTCATTTAGTCTCAAGACTCAAACCACATATCATATAGCATTATTTTGTTCAACTGGTTTGCTTCGTGCTCTTGTCATTATTTACTTCTTATATGCATATGCGTAAAAATGTCATGGTGTACAATCACCAGTATTTGGTAATCCGCGTTATAATATTGTCTGAAACAAATTTACAAAACATTACCAGCCATTTAGTAAGAATATCAGGAAACTTGATATATCGTAATAAAGTGTTTTTTTACAGAGGTACTGCAATGTTACCAGTAATTCAATTGCTGTTCCACTGCTTGTAAAGACACACAACACATTATATCCCCAACAAATTACATTTGCTCTCTTTATCTGCCTGGTAATGAACTGCTCACTTTTCTCCTTTCGAACGGTTCACACTAACTACTTTTTGAACCAGAGATAATTGGAAAAACTTCAGCAGAATATCGCACAACTCGAAGTTCATTGCTATGCTTGCAAGGTGTGCGAGCCGTTGCAAAAAGTTTCATCACATTGCTGTTCTCAGCTGCATAAAAAGTCGTACTTGCATAATTCCTGTTTCCATCTCTGTGTGAGGTTTCACTTTTTGTTATTGCTGTGGCATCAGTTTCTTAACTAACCGGCTTAACTATTACACACTGTGGTGTGAAAATATTTTTGCTATATATGACCAGGCAGTACCTTAACTTTAAGGCAACTGAGTGATGTAATAGGGCTTGTATTTCTTCAGTGAAGAATTGGGTTAAGAGGAATCTAGTTTGCTGATGCTCATAAAGCTCTCTGTCACACTGTTTCAGGAACACCATCTGCAGAGGGCCATCTCCGCCCAGCAGGTGTTCAGGGAGAAGAAGGAGAGCATGGTCATCCCTGTGCCCGAGGCCGAAAGTAACGTCACCTACTACGACCGCCTTTATAAAGGAGAGTTCCGCGTCCCTAAACAGCTCATCTACGTCCAGCGTGAGTGACTGTGTTAATATCTTGCAAGAATTGGTCATTTTCTTTGGTGTTTGTGTGCAAGATGTGTCTTACATCGACAATGTTAATATGAATGAAACGCTAACCAGTGTCTGTTATGCTGCAACAGCCCTTGGTCTGGATTACGAGCTGCCCGACTATGATATGGACTCAGAAGATGAGACTTTATTGAACAGACTGAACCGTAAGATGGAGCTCAAACCTGTGCAGTTTGAGACCATGATGGACCGGTTGGAGAAAGCCAGCACCAACCAGGTAACAATGATTTCTTATCAACAATATTATATCATTTTTTAGTCACCCACGTTCCTCTGACCCACACTCTCTATCGATAACTTCACAGTTGGTCACTCTTCAAGAGGCCAAGCTGCTGCTAAATGAAGATGACTACCTATTGAAGTCAGTGTATGACTACTGGGTAAGGAAGAGGAAGAATTGCCGGGGTCCGTCACTCATCCCACATATCAAGCAGGAGAAGAGAGACGGCTCCACCAACAATGATGCTTACGTGGCTTTTAGGCGTCGCACGGAAAAGATGCAGACGAGAAAGGTGAACTTGCGATTTGTAATGCACGTCCCTATCAGTGTGTTGTAAAATATATAATCAAGTGTCTTTCTTTAAAGGCATGATTTTTTTTGCATCTAAGCAGTGTTTTTCTTGTCAACTGTCTGTCCAAGATGTCTCACACAAGTAGCCTGCCTTATTAGCTGACATAAGAACGTTTTTAGTTATCCTTATAGGTTTAGTTCCCTGTAAATACCTTTGCTGCTTGATGCTGTCATTCAACATTTCCCAACACATTAACGTTTTTTCAGTTGTTCTCTCAAACTCTAAAAAAGTAGTAAACTCAAATTCTTTCCTCACTGGAGTCATCTACTCTCTCTGTCTGGTTGTCTAGAATCGCAAGAATGACGAGGCGTCTTACGAGAAGATGCTGAAACTGAGGAGAGAGTTCAGTCGAACCATGAGCATCCTGGAGATGATCAAGAAGAGAGAGAAGAGTAAAAGGGAACTGCTGCATCTCACGCTGGAGGTGGTTGAGAAAAGGTGTGTGCATTTATATATATACTCTAGGGCTGCTCGATTAATCGCAATTCCCATTCAATTGATGTTGCTATCGCAATTGTGAAATCGCAAAGGCTGCGATTATGTTTTTTGCGCAGCTTGTTTGTGAAGCACGGCTCTGTGATCTGTGGGAAATGCTGCGCCATCTGAAAGCGCTGCACCTTTGATTCGCTAAAAATGTGCATTTAAAATAGCAACACCCGTCAAACATCATCTTTATAAACTTTATTATCATGAAAATACCTTACTTAGGAGGCTTGAAATACAGTGATAGAAACATGGCAGATGCAGATAGGAAGACTGCATCTCCTGGTTATACGTGTGGTACTTCTTCTATGCATCATGGGAGTTTTTCCCTTTGGCTTTCGGATGCAGCTCATATTAACAGTATTTCACTTAGAGTTGGGGCGATAAACGATATCATATCGAATCGCAATAGAATTTATGTTGATAACGATGATAAGCTTTTGCCATTTTGACCTGATAAGGATTCATCTTACAGTCTGACAGACAGCAAAAATAAACGCAACAACAGTCAGTCAGCATGCAGCTTTTAGCAAAGTACAAAGTCCATTTCATACTGCACTTGGCAAAGAAAACTCGACATGAGGAGGAAAACACACCTGGAAGCGGAAACGAAACCTTGAGTTGTCATCATGCGATTATCAAGTGTCTTATTTTCCTTTGCAATCGCCGGTTAAACAAAACAAACTTGAGGCAACTGCAAGCGAGTTACTTTGAAACTCAAGCACAAACGTGTTTATATCCATCGTTAACATATCTGCTAACATGAGCTGGTGCATATGAAACAAACCAGCGCTGCCCTTTACATATTAGAGATGTAAGGAAGTGAATTTGTTTGAATATTAAAAGATTGAACCTCGTATGTAAGATGCTTGCATGATTAGGAAATGTACTACAGTTAATGTGAGATGCCTTTTTGGAAGAGTAAAGTTCACTGAATGCATTGAATGAATCCCACTACTCGAGCAAGACATTATTGCAGCGTTATGTATGTGTGAGGGGTGCTGAGCCAATAGCGTTTGAATGTACGCAGTAACGGAGCCCTTTCATTGGTTAAATGTACTGAATGAACACTTCCTTTATTTAACGAGTCAAAATGAGACTGAATGAACTGGTGTATGTTGTTTATGGCCTAATATCCTCTGTGTTGCAACAGTGCATGTCTAATAAGGTAATATCAATGACTTAAATTTGAACTGGTTTAAAGTTAACTTTGTTAGACTGTTTTGTTAATAAACTAGATTATTTTAAATACAGTTTTTTAAATAAATGATATATTGAAATATTGTTATCGATCAATATAGTAAAAAACTATAGAGTTTACATTTTTGCCATATCGCCCAGCCCTAATTTCACTGACAAACTGCGCATAAAACATCCCAGCCAACCGCCAAATTGCGCAGCCCTAATATACACACACACCTTCCTCCGTTGTCATTGTATACACAACAGCCACAGCAGTCCTAACCCTCACCACACAGTCTAAACCTCGAGTCTGTGTACAAGAGGGAATATAACACTGCTTTGAGGTGACCTCCACACCACCACATAAATACAGTGTTAATATTGCAAGCCCTACAGTAAAACTATTTAGGGAGACTTTTTATCTATTACATCACTGATTCTCTTGTCTCGCGTAGATAAATTTGCTTTGAAAGTTATGTTTACCTTCCATGTGTTGTGTGTTTCAGGTATCAGATTGAAGACTACTCTGGAGAGATCCTTAATGAAGTCACTGCCCCTCTGGCAGAGAAACCCATTTACGCCGCACCCATATCCTTACCCAATGGCAACCGGCATAAGACCGAGAGCAAAATTAAGGTAACGACACACAACATATGAAAACAGGGTGAAAGCATGATAACACATTTGCAGTGGCATACCAGAGATCTTTGTGGAAGTGATAGACAAGATGTTCTCATAGGTTATTATATACACACATTTGATCATATTAAATGTCTATTTTCTATTTCTTACAGTCACACAAATCTGGACCCAAACACATGCACCCCTTTACGGTCAAGGCCGAGCCTCACTTCGACTTTGTGCATTCTTATAAGAATTACACAAAGAGGCCCAGACTGGAGGTGTTGCGCCAGCCAGAGCGGCAGCCAATCATCAACAAGGCAGACATTAAACAGTATGACTTCCACAGCTCAGGAGAGGAAGATTACCCACTGGTCAGTGTACAACCATCAGTGTTTGCCTAAATGTTGTATCAAACTGCCTAAATACTGTAAGACTTTTTATTGAAAAATAATGAATTTAAAGCTGTTTTGTGTGTGTACTATAGTCTCCAGCATCCGAGCCGGATGAAGAGAACGATCCAGACGGAATCTTTGCTTTCAGACGGAAAGCTGGCTGCAGTTACTATGCTGTAAGTTTCCCACCTAACTGTGCCAGACATGCCTTAGTATTATTCAGGATTGCAGACATTTGGATTCAATTTTTATTGAGAAAATCACCTTTGAAGTTGTTAATCAGATGCGCTGAAGCAGACCGTTGCTTAGAAGAAACAGGTTTGTTTTAACACTCTCTTTAGACTTACCGCTGTAATGACATTGTGGAGAGTAGATGAACCCGAAAGCTGAAATTCTAAGCTTTACATAGATACCAAACGTGAGTGGGTAATTCTCAAAGAGTGGGCAGAAGCGAGTGAAGTTTGGAGGCAAGTTTCTGGCCATTTTTGTTAGCAACTTTGCTGCATCCACACACAAAAAGTTTAGATATATTTACGGTAGGGAATTTACTAAATATCTTCATGAAACATGATCTCTACTTAATATCCTAATGGTTTTTGGCATAAAAGACAAATCAATCATTTTGACCCATACGATGTTTTGTTGGCTTCAGCCACAAATATCCCTGTGCTACTTAAGACTGGCTTTGTGGTCCAGAGTCACATATAATATATGTCTGTGTACATTTATCTTGTATTTTATCTTAAAAATATATATGAATGTGAATGTTTTATAAATACAAAATTAGTATGCACATTACCAAGACAAATATTATGTTAATGCAAACTTTTATTCTGGATATGATGGATTGTGATTTTATCCGTACACACCTAATTTTTTGTTAGAATATATGAAGAGTTTGGTTCCAAAATGAGTGTGCTGCTTTTTAAAAATAAAAAAAAAAACATGTTTTTTTTATTGTGCATTCCCATTAATATCAATCAAACAGTTGGTTTGTTTTGATTTAAGCCATAAAAACAATAATAAACATGATTTTGAAAAATGTATCATTTTTTATGATGGTGCTTTAACCCAAAGATATAATTCTTGAATAATTAAGAGCGCTTCTCTGACAGCATTTCTGCATGCTGTGCTCCTTAAAGAGTTCTTTTGTCTCTTAATTTTACTCATGTAAAGGTCCGTGTTGAGAAATAAATGAAGACGATGACTGTAAGACTTTAGATTGTCTGTTGTAAACAATTTCACACATATTCTACAAAATCCACATGTTTGTCTTATCAGAGATCTACATCTCCATGTTTTAAATAATCCATGTGATGTTTATGGTTTTGCCTGTTGTCTAAGAGAGTGATGTAAATCAGTGATGGGATGTTTGACCAGAGGGTCAAATGGGGTTCAGAACTCTCAATTAGCTTAAGAAATACTTAACAATGTAGAACAGATGGTCGGCAAGTGCTCTAATTTCCATACTTTGTCTCTGATGACTTTTCCCTTTGCGCTGTACTTGTGGAATTTCCTTGCGCCGCAGAGTATTTATTGTATTCGTCTGCTTAATGCTCCTGCGGTTTGTTTTGCGAGTGACATTTAAGGGTCATTTTAGTTAACATCGATAAGCCAAACTCTAATGTGAGTTTAAATGATCGTGCTTCTGTCGCATGTGCGGATGACTTATATTCAATGCTCTTTTGAGTTCATTGGTCACATAGAACATTTATAGGAATAGAAAAGATGTTTACACATTACAATTCATGAAAGTGTGTGTTTTAAAGGAAACATTGTTTGCTTGACGAGTGATGCAACAGGTTACTATAGGATTTTCTGTGTTGTCATTTCTACTATTAAATGTGTGTTGTGTGTCCACAGCCGTTGACTGAGCAGAGCTGCGCTCCACACTGGCAACAGACGGGTCAGGACCAGCTTTGGCAGAGGAACTGTCTCACCGCCCTCTCGGTGCCCAGACGCTGTACTGCGGTAGCATGCAGGAGGGTGGGCAGAGGTGGCAGGTACATCACTCCCATGTTTACAGGTTCTCGTGTGCCCTTTTGTAAAAAATTCTTTCTGAAAGCAGTTTCTTTTGTATTCCGTCAGGGTTCTTTTGGATCGCACCTCCTCGGATCTAGACCGGGCCCTCAGGCACTTGGACCCTGACATGTTTTATCCGTCCTCTGACTCTAGAGTACCTGACCTTCCCGTCCACACAAACACAAACTCTCATACATTCTCCACATCGAGCCCTCAGTGCTCACTAACTCAGATTCTGAGTGACATTAAGGCCTGCAGGTGGAAGTTTTTCCGCCCTCGGCCTGTGCAGGAAAACTCAAGGGGTGAGGACAAAAAAGGGACTCAACAGGTGGAGAAAAGCGGAGTGTTGCCTCTGTCTAATGGTGTGTCAGGTGAGGGGTTTATTTTGCTCTCTCAAAAGGGGTTCAGGGCACATCTTTCCCTTCAGAATGTTGCCTTTGCAACACCATCCCGTTTTACACTATGACTGCTGTGCAGTTTAAAAAAAATTGTGGTTAAGACTTAAGGCTCTTAACTGGAAGTCTGCTGGGTTGAGCTTTTGAGGACATAACCTCAGGTTACACCAGGGTTACTTTTAGTTTTTTCTTTGTTTTAGTTTAGTTTTATATGTTATAGCCATCAATATATTAGGCTATATCAGTGGTATTTTAATACCACCAAAGTTTATATTCACACTTTTATTTGTCATGCATGACATACTGCAGATGCATTTATTGTTGATAATGAACTGTACTATAAATTTGTCATTGCTGCTGCATTGAGCAGTCAAATAGAACTGTAAACATCAGTCAGGCATCTCAGGGTTATTTATGATTCAGAAACATCTATTGGAATTGCTCAGATTGCTGTGGAAAATTACCTTGTTCTGTCTTGTGATCTGGGTGTCATTCTGTCGTCATTGAGGTACGACTACATGCCCCTAAATTTCAAACAAAATGTAAATGAAAACGGGAGATACAGGTCGAAATAAGTAAAAGTGAAATGGGTAAAGATGCTCTGTATTTTTCAGACCTCAAATAATGCAAAGAAAACACGTTCATATTCACCTTTAAGCAAAACAACAGTAATATTTGTGCAAAATATATAAAAGTAAAAAAAAAAATTGTGCTAACCTAGATTTATATCGCAGTATTCGTATCTTGTCATGCTGTCAGTCTTTCACATTGCTATTGGATGACTTTGTCACTCCTGAGGTTTGATTTTGTTGAAATTCAACAGACACTGGACTGAAATGGCCACAATACATCTTAAAATGCTGATTAAATGAAAATTTGGAATTGTCTTAAATTTTTTCTGCAGCTGTATATTTTTAGTTCCATTTTCTGCCACCTAGTGGTTTAAAATGAGATTGCTTCTTTAGTGCCCCTCACAGCTCCCATTTAGCTGTGTATGACAATGTATAAAACGCATACAGCCATTTTTTTCTCTCTGTTCTGGTTTAATTTGTGTCCCGTATCATGCGTTCAGGTGGGATCACAGAAGAGCAGTTTCAGTCCCATCAGCAGCAGCTGGTTCAGATGCAAAAACAGTTAAAACAACAGGAACTCCAGCTGAACTCAACAGCACCAGAACCCCGCACACACCCACCCGTGAGTACACAACCCGCTCTTCTTTCACACAATGCCAGGCATAATGTGAAAAAAATGGTTATTTTGTACATCATTTATGTTTACTACATCTTCTGTTTCTGGCATTTAGCTTTTGTCACAGACTTATATGTGAATGTTTCCCCCGCAGAATACTGTCTCTTCTGACTGCATGTCTAAGACTTTGGACTCGGCCAGTGCACATTTTGCCGCGTCTGCAGTCGTCAGCACTCCCAACAATGAAAACAGACCCCAGGGTGCTAGTGTGAATGGCATCCTTCCTAATTCAGGCAAGTGTAACCAGCTAGAAGAGGAATGAAGGCTTTGAATCAAACAAAAAACTTTTATTTGAAATTGATCATTTGCAGGAGATCATTTAAATGTTTTCGTCCAATTGCATTCTGCCCAATATTCTGCAAAAATGCATATAAATGAATGTAGACTGTGCTGTGTATTATGTGCCAAATGTACAGTTTTGTGTATGTATAAAGTCCAACTATTGTGTAATTAAAAAATACATTATGGAATATCAATTTGAGTTTATTTTTCTGATGGTTGGCCATTCTCTGGACTTCTTCTTCTATAATTGTCTTGAATTTATGATACAATCAGTGAATTTTTTTACTCTTGGAACCAAAAGAAGTATGATTGATTATCTGACTGTTTTAAATGTCCTGCAGGGAGCTTTAGACACGCCAAATTGAACCGCTCCGCACAGAGTGGAGGCCCCCAGCTACCTGTACCTCAGTCTCTGCCCCACGGCCGCAGTCACCTGAGCACTGTGAGCGCCGTCTCTCCAGCACACACGCACCACAGTGCCCGTCCGTGTGCTCCCTCAGCCTTAAAGCTGGCCAGCGTCGCTAGCAGCCTGGACCGGGTATCAAAAGTCACCCCCACCATTGCCATCGATAGCATTGCCAGGTATGATGAACCCTGCTATTTTGGTGTAACATAAATGATCAGACTAGATATGAACAGGTTAAAATACTTGGTGTTTGTCCTACAACATTGTGCTTGGTCATGAAAAGCATCTAAAGATGTTTTCATTGCTTTTCGTTTGCAGGGAGAATCACGAACCGGAGAGGCTTGCTCTCAATGGCTTATCAGAGACCACAGTTGCCATGGAGGTCACATAACCCATCCAAAAACACAGACTTGAGCGCCAAGATGTGTGCGCTTCTACACGGACTCATACCCAAAAGCAGCATATCAAAATATTAAGAGAAATTTGTCAATATTATAAGTGTACATTTTGTAAAATTGGGAATTATCACTACCTTGTAAAATAGTATATTTGTATCATTAGTCTGTCATTTCTGTTACTTGAATTCTATATTTTTTTGTCATCATGCTTTTGCACTTGAAAATGCAAGCAAGACAAGTGCATCAGTTCATGTTGGGATCATGAGCATGAAAGTAGGTCCTGCGTCACTTGTTTTAACTATTTATTTTGCAATGTTTACATTTTTGTATCTCGTACAAATAAATCCAATTTTGTGACCACAAAATGCAGACATAGCTAGTACACCATGCTTTTGTGCTTTTTTATAGGAAGGAGAAAGAGCTCCATTTGCTTCCACAGAATAAGAAAGTTTCATTTCAAAAGTGAAGCTCTTCCCCACTTGAGATGTCAATATTTTTACTGTTTTTCTAGTTTTCCTTCCTCTCATTGTCTTATCAGGAATAGAATGTAAATTTAGGAGACCAGTGGCCTCCGTCAGAATGTACGTACTATGAGCGTCCATGAGAAATCTAGCAGACAATATTTAATCAGGCACTGTGTTTTGCTCCCTCACTTGTCTAAATACTGATTCGGTCAAACACTCATTTGTCTTGTTAATGAGTGTTGGCTTTTTTTAGTTAACAATATTGAAACACATGCTGTTGAAGGCTTTAAAAGGCTGTAATGGAAGTAAGTCTACACGTCACAAATACTGTCAATTCATTTTGCTTATGAATGCTGAAATTTATACATTCTCAGTTCAGTGTCTTCAAATAAATTCCCCCTTCTCAAAGCGCATTTTAAATGACATGAGTGAATCTGCTACCACTGCTGCCAATTCTATTTGACTGTCCTACTTATAAATTAAAAATTGTCAATGGAAGTGATGCACCAAACACCTCTGGAATATCTGTAATTTCAAGAGAACAGGTTCAAGAGAGTATTGGGCCAAATTGCTATTCTGGTCTAAGGTGATAATGTGAATAAAACAGTATTATGCATTATAAAACATGTAAATCTACCTGTTTGTTTAATAATATATAGTGTGGTTAAACATAAAAAAGATGTGCCTGCGAAAACAAAATGTGCCAATCTTGCACATGTTGATTTATATGGGATTGATGGAGATATTCTTAATGACCTCGGACTAAAAAACATACAATGTACATTCATTTTTAACAAATTAAAACAGTATTCTTTTTTAAATCAGTTGGTAGCTTTAGGTTTTATTTAATTGAATGGCAAAATAACAAAAACATTTTGGATTCCACAATTCTAAAAAAGAAACCGTTTTGTAAAGTTCCCACATACAGGTCTCTGTTTTCTCCCACCTTCTGGTCAGCAGTACCTCTACAGTGCTTTTTAAGAAATGACCTTTCTGTGAGGCCTGCGGAGACCATAACAACCTTCAGGACCTGAAGTTTACTCCTAAACATGCAACGGTGCAAAATGCTAATTTTATTTATTTGTATGTCAACTCAGATGAAATGTGTGCTAAATTGTAAGGTACTGCACAGATTATAGTTGAATATTGTCAGACAGGCTTTGACCACCAGAGTGAACATTACAATATTTTATATTAATATTAATAATTTTATATTAACTGCAGCCAGACCGGTCTTTTTTTAATCATATGAGATCATATATACAAAGCAATGTTAAAAAAATCCTTATTTATGCACACATTTTCCTTGTGTTGACTAGAGAGCTCATTTGAATAAACATTAATAATTCATTTTATATATGTATATAAATTCCCTAAACTGTAAAACATTTAGCAATTCAACAATGGTTCAGATTATAAACCTATTTGCTATTAAAACAGTAAAATACAACAGATTAAAATGTTTTACCAGTATAGAACACTCTTTAATTTAGAAATATAAAACGATCGAATTAAAACTTTATGGAAATACAACAGGTCTGATGACTTACCCAGTCTTAACTGATTTCTATTCAGAATTGATTAAACTGTTAATGTATTTTGGATCTAACATTTATAAACAGTGTCAGACACATTTAAAAAAAACATTAAAATCTATTTGTGCTGAAAATGTATGAAAAAAAGAGTGTGAATAGGAAGATAAACTTATGAAAACCCATAGCCAGGAAACAACCAGAAAAGCTTTAGACTGCATAGTAGACATTAGTTGAAAAGCTGCTGCTGTGTGTATTTCTCTTCCCTTGTTTTGTTCACTCTATGACATTCCTCAAGGTTCACAGATCATGGTCTCCACAACAAACTTGTTTTCAAAGTGGCGAATCTTGCGGCAGTTCAGGGCCTCGCGCTTCTGCATGCCTATGGTAGAGCACATGCAACGTGTGAAAGCATGCATTTTAAATGTGCTTGTATTTGCTTAAAGATGATGTTCACACAAATGTTCTCGCAAATGTTGTGTGCATGTGCACTTACCCAGTATTGTGTCTCTGCGCTGCAGTCTGTAAACGTCTTTATCTTTGCACAGTTTATTGATGGAAAAACCCAGCTCACTGGTGCTTTCCATCTTCTCTGTAATCATCATCTCTTCATGCACTAGGTATGTCTGAGGAAGATATACCCCTGCCTGTAAACACACAAACACACCTTATGTCAAAAAGGCCTTTTTAAAAACAATAGATACAAATAAAAAAACAAAGTCACAATTAATGGGAATGCTTACATTGATTTTTCTCAGAAAATCTTGAAAGTCTTTGGGTGGCATGACGATAGAGATGTTGAGAGTAATGATGTAGCACTTGTCCAAATCCAGATCCAGATAAGCAGTCAGCCTCTAAACACATTCAATCAAACAGGGACATTGTAATAACATTATATATAAATCCTTCCCATTATAAACAAAGCTAGCTACACCACAACATCATGCTGATCTGGATTAAAAATAAAGAAAGTGAATAATATGTAAATACAGAAGCGTTACATATGATCTCTAAACAGAAACATACAAGACTCTGTATATTCATATGAAAGATGTGTGTGTGTGTGCGTGTGTGTGTGCTTTCACACCATTTTAAAGTCATGCACGATATCAGCCGGGTTGCTTTCTTTGAACTCCGGCACCGGCACTCTAATGAGCTCCACCTCATCGTTCTCCAGAAAGCTCACGTTCTCCTCAATATACATCAGCGGTAGATGCTCATCCATCTCATCATAGGGTTCCCCATAGTATCCCACCCCACAGAAAAACACATCCTCTGGTTCACCCTGTGTAGTCAACAGACACACATACATTACAACATCAACATTTCAAAGAACTGTTTTTCCTTTCCCTCATCTCACTGCTTTAACAAAACGTATGCGCTTAAATCAGTGATTTGATTGATGTAATCCAAGATGTACCCTGTCTGTGGCCCAAGATACAGGGACAGGCTCCTGGTACCCGTGACCCTGCAGAGGAAAGGGTTCAGAGAATGGATGGATGTATTAGGTCTTCATGACAGGGGCTGTTAAAGGGATACTTCAAACCTATCAATTATATATAGGTTCCTTTGTTTTGATAGATATGAAGATATTTGGAAAAAAAATTGAGCAATTGACATTTCTAGGACATCATTGACTACATAGTAGGAAACATTATTGTATATTTTTTTTATTTTGTCAAACACAAAATTTGATATTTTAAAGAATATAGCAAAGCAAAAAGTTCTAGGGCACCTTTGACTACAATTAATTTGTTTCCTACTATGGTAGTCAATGGTGCTTCAGGAATGTCAGTTGCAAACATTTTTTCAAAATATCTCATGTGTGCTCAACAGAACAAAGAAATTGATACAGGTTTGGAATGACTTAGAGGGGTGGAGTACCCCTTTAATATCATGTGTACAAAAAACAGAAGCAAAATGTGTTACAGAATGAGCTTCTTGGCACAGATATGACAAATATTGTCTTTCTAAACAAGTGACTAAACAGAGAATTGTACTAAGTACCTTGTTGACTACCATATTTATTAAAATGATCCCATCAATGCGTGTAAGATAAAAAATACAAACTAACTCATTCCGCTTGAGTTTCATGAGTACATCTTTGATGTTTTAGATATATAAATAGATTTTTTAATTATTCATTAACATTTAAGCTTTTAATGTGACCATAATCTAAAGCATTATAAGACAGGCAGCTCAATGTTTTACGAATACGAAAAACTGAATTTCATATATGAAACTTCGAGCTTGTATTTAATTTTCAAATTGTTTTGAACTTGAATGAACGAATCAAATGAAGACAACCATTTAAGCATACACACACATAGACAAAGATGTGATCAAGTTTTGATTTTGACACCAGTAACAGTAACAGTCTCACCTCCTGCACATAGTACCTATACATGTAAGCTCCGCCAACCAGTACACCTGAGAGCACAAGTCCCAATCCCAGACAGAAGCACCAGCACCACACCTTAGACTGCTGATGCACAAACACAGCCCCCTCCAGATCCTAGAGGACAGATGACAGAGAAAATTCACTTTGACATCAAACTTACGGTCTGAGAAACTTTAGATAGAAGATACAATTGAAATAACTGCAAACTATTGAACTATTTTACAGAGTGGATGAACCGATCAAAAACAGGAACAATGTGTTCTGATGTTTAGTCTCTGTGTGGGGTGGATGAACGGAGATAAACAATGCGTTTGTTTGTGAGCCACAAAAGAGAATGAGTCATGCACAAATAAACAATGCTTAACAAAAAAGGACAGTCCAACAAGAGAAAAAGGTATTCACAAAACAGAAAGAAAAAATATTAATAAAATGTGATCGAGACAAGATACAAATTCTTCATGTTTGAGATCATTTTTAAGACTATACGGTGAACAAGCGACAAGTCAGAACAGAGCCGACCTTTCTCAACATGTACTCTGTAACTTACAATCTCCCCCCCGCAGACACATTTCAGGCAGATTATTATCTGCTATGAGAGATACACGGTCAATACACCTTGAAAACAATCAGTCAAAAACACAGAAATGACCGCAAATGGAGAACAGCAGTTCTGGGAACAGAACACAAAAAGCACACAAACTGTATAGCATTTGGTGTCAAATCATGAGGTGTTCGTAACAGTCTGGGAACACATTTGGCACCGAGACAGGAAGAGGAAGATTCAGCTGACCTAAAAACAAGTCAGGCTGTTTTAACATTTGATCTACAGGGTATAAGACTTCCTCAAGTTGACATGAAATGGTATGAGCATCACGCGCATGTAGATCAAAAGCGAAAGTTAAATATACAACTAGTTTCGATTTACAAAGGGGAACTCAAAACATGCCAGGACAGAGAGAGAAACTGAGAGAGAAACAGTTAGGGGTGTATTGCAATAGAAAGACGACACAGTTACAGTGGAATATTAAGACATCTTCACTGTATCGTGCTTTACTTACTGTCTATACTTCTTAGGGAACAGACAAAAAGAGTTTGAATTCTTTGCAAACATATTCAAGCTGCACTACATTTATGTTATTGCTGCCAGGACAAACTCCTTACTCATAACACACGTTTTCTTGAAATTTGCTTTGGTTTTGTCAATTTACATATAAATATGTGCATTTGAGTGTTTATACAAATTAAATGTGCCTCACCAATTTTGTCCACTAAAAAATTCCATTATAGCATAGACCCCAATTGTTAAAGATCCTAATTGATAAGATACTTGTAACGTTATAAGGTTTACATGGTGTGAGCAGGTATGTTTTCAAAATCAGGAGTACATTTTCAAGTCTATCATAGATTTGTCCCACATTTTAAGTATTTGTAGGTAGGCTGTCCTTGGATGTCTCTGTAGGCAAAGGACCCCAAGTCCTAACTTTTCCTTGTTTTTTTATTTTCTACTTTTCACTACTAATGTCAGTCCTCTTAAGTCAGTTTTGAAAGGTTTTCCACTTGTGTAATGTGATTTTAAGAAATTTAGCCCAAGGAGCCCTGGGTGGTGTCTCCCCATTTACGTATTTAATAGGTAAGTTAGGTATCAAATTGTCTAAAGCACGACACAGAGCAGACAGTCACACAGACAGATAAGAAATCCCACACATCCGTTCAGAAACACTTTCATGTCCAGACAGTTGTCTGTCTAACTGTCACTGTAATTATTGCACAATTAATTACTAATTAGTATGAATAATACTATTAACAAAACAATAACATTGCTGATGTATTAGCCTCCAAAGTTATCCAAAACAATTACAAAAAAGCGTCTAAAACATTAGTTGTAACAAGTCAATAAATGAACCGAAACTATAGCATTTTGGTAATAATGACTGAATACATTATTAAAACAATAGTTAAAATAATAATTCAGATAGAACAATGCTCTGCTTTTGACACGAGTTGGGCTGTCAGCCATTATACAACACTGTCTGAATAAACTGAACTGATCAAAGTCTTTCCTAAGGCACACAATGAACAAAGAGTCACACATTTCACTTTTGCCACATCTTTCAATATAACATTAGAAAACGTGCAGTCAAAAGTAACACTTTCGATTAAAACACTTCAATAAAACACTACAAATATAAAAGTGTTATTAGTCCTAAAACGCTTTTACGCGATTCCACTATATGTGTATAAAGCTCGGTTTGTCAATAAGCACAACTTACCTGAACACTTGAAATGAGAGTTTCACTGTCCTTTTTTGGATCCTTCTGGGCGAGCGCCTTATTAAAAGATACTTTGACCATGATGAAAACTGTAGTTATTCTTGTGAAAAAGAGTACATGGACGGCGCAAATGTGGACCTTTCGTTTCCTGATCGGCAACTATGTTGTTTAGCTGTGACGCACGACAGATCAGAACATCGGCGCTCTTTAAGGTGTGTCGATTTCATAAGGCTATGCGCAGACCGATCGGCGTGTGACATCGAAGTACCGCGATACAGATACAAAAGAGCGGCTAACGAATCACTCTCGCGGTACATTTATGTCATTTGCCGATGACATCTGCGCATCGACGAAAGCAGCATAAAGCATATACTGCTTCTAGTGACAAAACTAACAAAAAATGAACATCGAAACGACCGCAAAGCAATACGAGTCGTTTTAATAGGTGTACGTACTTCTCAGTGATAAGTTAAAGTTGAAAAGATGCAATAGTGTGAACTGTTCCAACTTACGTTAGACGTTTTTATTGCAGAGACAAAACAAATCAACTGTCAATCTATTTATTTTGATCTATTATAGTCAGTACACACAGACACACAATTCAGATTTCGAAAGTCTTGGAACCCCATGTGTCCAATTTTCAGTTTTACACGTTCTTAGAGGAATAGACGTACAATCTATGATCTATTATACAGCCTGTGAAGATTTTTTGGACGATGTTTGGTGTAGTGTGTTGTGGTCCTTCGACCACCAGGAGACGCTGTGCTGTGACTCGGACTGGCTCTATATTTCTTACGCATGCGCACATAAAGGAGGAAACAGTCATGGCGGCGGCGGAGAAACCCACGAAAGAAAAGCTGTTGTCCACTTTGGATGATATTGAAGTTTTATCCAGGTTTTTGTTGATATTTTCCGTACATTTCGATGAGAAACATAAATATAATATTATTCAAGACTTGTTATAAAGCATTCATATTTTAAAAGAATACTATTTCCCTTTATTCTGCACACAGTACATAAAAAAGGCTACTATTGTGCTACTACTCATAATAATTACAGTAACGATCAGTTTTTTGCTCTAGAGATGTATGTTTTCATACACTCCTGCACGGATGTGATCATACAAAGCGTGTCTGGCTCTTTTACTACAGAGAGCTTATAGAGATGCTGGCGCTGTCCAGGACACAGAAGATGCCCCAGCCGGGAGAGGACACACAGGTGAGAGATGTATATTGTATAACTTACAAATGAGGGAACATTCAACAGAAAGATACACATATATCTGCTGATATAGATACAAGTCTGAGTTTTTGTGTTTTATATGATAGGGTAAAAGATAAATTGCTAAAATGAACTGCTATGAGGCTGTATTACATTTAGGCTGAATGTCATCTTTAATTCATCTTAAATGTATTATCAGTTTTAAAAACTGTACAACATTTTATATTAGCCACTTAGTAGGAATTATATAATGACATTCAATATATGATAGTAGATCACATGGGCATGATGAACTATTAAATGTCACAGAATTGCACTGTTGTTTGCTTATTCTGAGAGAAGATTTTGGAGCTGTTGGTGCAGAGAGATAAAGAGTTCCAGGAGTTCATGCAGACGGCTGTGGAGCAGGGCAGAGTGAATCAGGAGATGCAAACGTTGGAGAAGGAGGTGGAGAAGAGAGACACTGATATCCAGCAGCTCCAGAAACAACTCAAAGAGGCAGAACACACACTGGTAAGCAGTGCATATCTGTTTTTATTAGTTTGTCTGTTGTTTTGAAAAGGCATTTTTAGCACTTAACATTATTGAATAGGAGTTTATTAAATATAATAAATTAGATGAATAAAAATATTATTATATGAGAACCAATTATATAATTAAGAGAATACTCTTACTTTTACTTATACTCTTACTTTTTTTCATGATTTATGTATACAGTCCGCAGAAATGTTATTGCCAGCAGTAATACTTTTATGTTGATTTACTTGGACCTTATTGACTGTTTCATTATTATTACAAAGAAGAGCATTGCAAAATGATCTATCCCAAACTTTAAGTTAAGCACTTTTTTAAAACATGGTTGTTCCTCCATGCACAGGCCACTGCTGTCTACCAAGCCAAAGAGAAACTCAAGTCTATTGAAAAAGCCAGGAAAGGTATCCTAGTCAATATTTTAATGATCAGTTTGTTATGAACTCTATATTCAGTACACATATATGTATTTTAACTTGGTAAATTGGTTTGCATAGTTATTATTACAGTATCAAAAAGATACTGCAATTATTAATAATTAATTGTTTTACAAACCCGTTTCATCTCGTTTCTTTCCCTTGTGTTGTGTTTTCATTAGGGAGTATCTCTTCAGAAGAAATCATTAAATATGCTCACAGGATCAGTGCCAGTAATGCAGTGTGTGCACCTCTAAACTGGATCCCTGGTAAGTGCAATGTATTTCTTTCTGCATTCTGCATTTTCTCCCATTCTCAGACTTCATCATCAGTAAATCACTTACTAAATAAAAGTACTCCACTGATCAGCATGCTTTGTCAGGTTGTATTTGTAAGCTTTTATGATGTGATTTGTGTGTAGGTGACCCCCGCAGGCCGTACCCCACTGACCTGGAGATGCGTAGTGGAATGCTCGGTCACATGAGTAACATGTCAACCAATGGTGTGAATGGACACCTGCCTGGAGACGCACTGGCTGCTGGGAGATTACCAGGTTTACCTTTTTGTTGATATGTTTTTTTGTATATTCTTCAGGGGTGATACTGATAATCAAAGCCAGTTTAATCTTCTGTATAATACAATGTTTTTGTTTACTGTAGTTTTTGTACAAACACATCCTTTTAATGTTGGCTGTGTTTGGACTAATATCTTTCTCTTTTGTTCCACTTTTTTTAGATGTGCTAACCCCACAGTATCCTTGGCCGTCCACTGATGTTTCCATGGGGATTCTGCCTCCTCACCATGGCAACGATTTTGGCCTAGAGCCACCCGGTCATAACAAAGAAAATGAAGATGATGTTGAGGCTATGTCAACAGATTCCTCCAGCAGCAGCAGTGACTCAGATTGAGCGTGTGTGTGTGTTTAAATGTATTTTGTCTGATCAGAAGGAAAGGAAACTCCGGTCATGAGAATGGACCACACCTGCAGTGATCCTCACTTTATTTATGACTCTCTTTGAATTTCATTGGGCTTGAAATGTTTATAACATGCCTTCAGTCCTCCTTTGTTGTATCATTTTTAAGTCCTGCTGGCCTCATGAATGCCATCAAGGTGTTGTGTGGCATGTTACAGTATGACAGACTGAGTTGCGTGTATTTGTAATCTAGTGGTGGGTGATGAAACAAATATCTGGTTTATACAGCTGGAATATAAATAGTCATGTAAATAGATCTCGACTTTAGATTTTGTAAATAAAAACCTTTTTAGATGATTGTTTTGTTTCTTGTATTTAGTGTTTGCCTTGTTTATAGATATGTATACATGTTTTATAGAGGGCCAGTGTACTTAAAAATGGCTTATATAAAAGCTTGAAGTCATTAGTCATTTTTTAAACCAAGTGATCTGAAATAACAGTTCTTGTTCAATGCGTGATCGTGTCTCATGAGAGAATAGACTATTAAATGTATTGCTTAATTTCATTCATATGATTAATTATTCATATTATGTTTGGTTTCACACTTTTAAAATCAGTTCTTTGACTTGCGTTTGTTGAAATATTACTATTTTAAGAAAATTTGCTTACTAAATTTGGTAATAATCTTTTGTGTTTGTGAGGAATAATAGCCTTAACATATTATTATTCCACTTGACCTTAATATATTCGTTGAATGGGTATACAGGCAGTTCTGACGATAATCAATATTTGCCAGCAGATGGCGCATCAACACTGCTTCATATTTATTACTCAGAAAATTGAACAAAAGCCTTTTCACAACCCCTTTTAGTAAAGTTAGACACCAAATATGAATTAAACGTATTATATTGAGATGTCTCCTATTAATTAATGAAGGAATCTTTATTGTCACTGTATGCACACAGTGGTGTTAACAACGAGATTTGTTTAGCACCTCTTCTTCAAGACTCATATAGCAGTATAAACAATACAACCAGAATAAACATTATAAACAAACTAAATAGTATAAACAGTATATACAATCTCAATTGCCACCTGGTTGCTGGTTCACTGACAGCTTCACATTTCTATTGACATGCTGATGATTAATCTTTTAATAGTATAACCTTGAATGCACAGTATAATCAAAGTACTTGTCTTGTTTAGTAATAGTAGTATTGTATCATATTTCATATGTTGTATCATGTCATTTATTTTTAATTGACAGTTTTATATTCAAGCTTCAACATCAATAATTTCCTTAACAATCCATTTATGATTGATGCTTTTTTAACAAAAACGTTCCGGCAGTAAAGCCTGTCTTGTTGTTTTCTGTGATAGCTAAGCATAGACATCACACACATACACATATACACACATAAGAGAGTGCACACATAATGGCTCTGTAAATGGCTTCAAGTGAGCGTCTCTATGGCGATCTCTGACTCATTCAACATCACTGTCTTTGGTCCACCAGTGAGTGTTGGGTTCATATTATCACGCTCTACAGCAAAATTAGCAGTGCTGAAAATCTAATGTTGTGCTATTTGTAAATAACTGTTCTACTTTTAGGGTCTCTGGTGGACATATGTGGATGAGCTGGGGGCAATTCCTTGCTCTCCAGAGTAAACATGCTATTAACTCACTATTAGTAAACATGCTATTTGCTCACAGTATGCGATTCTGTTTGCCTCTCTGATCAAATGAATTAGCCTTTGTTAGTTTCTCAATTATAACACTATTATAGCAATTAATGTGGATAATTAAAGTAATGAACATAAAAATACATTTTTGTTCAAGTTCTGTACAAAAATTATTACCTTATGATCAGTTCTGTTAGTTTTAGGGTAAGCTTTTTTTTACTATTAATAGCAAACATTACTGCTAGACATTCAGTTTATCCCTCTCTCCATATTCACCGTTTGGTGTGTTTAATAAACATGTACTGTAATTCATTTGCTTCGAGCTTGATTTAGTGAAAACAGTCAGACACAAGGAGAGGTAAATGCTTTATCAGGGAATTTAATGGAGTCTGGGATAAATTGGTAAAGGAACAGTCCTATTTTAAGGCTGGCAAATATCTTAAGCTCATATTTCAACTTGAGACAGATTTCACAGAAAATTGGCAAGAGAAGATTGAAATTCTCTCCTGAAATCTTTCCTTTACGATGACCGAAATGCCTTTGAGTGGCATTTCTTCTATTAAATAATAACAAAAATACAGTCATCATCCTAAACTCCAGCTGTACAGAGAGACACTACACCGAGGTCAACACGACCTCCTGTCAAAATGCTTTATAATGGATGTTAGTATCTCAGCACAGTGTGGTTGAAATTAAAGGCATACATATTTGAAACTAACATTTTCCCACAAGATCCTGTTGCTCAATTTCCCAAAGATGTTTTGTAGTGATGGAACATCAGAGATAGGAAACACATTCAGCTGCAAATAAACTGATCAGACAATTGAGCAAGGCACACTATATGATCTTTATCGTGCTGTTTGTGTGTGTTTGTGGATGTCCTATTGTTGATCATCAAACATTGATCTCCAGCAAGGACTTATTCTCTGTGTCTGCAGTCATCTTTTAATCCTTATATTGGCAGGATGTTATGCCTATTTGGAAGAACAGATCTTGTTCAGTGTATTGTGTAGCAGTGATAACACTAGGCTCAGTGTGAAATGGGATGTGTGATGCAGGGTGATGGCATGGTGTAAACACGCATGTACCTCTGAAATGAGGCAAACTCTCCTGTAAGGGTTCAGGGCTCAACAATAAGGACTGCCCGATGGCCTAGGGCCAGCATGGGAGACCCTTGGGCCAGTTGACCGATCGGGCCAGTGTTGTATCGTCACGAAAGTTTATAATTTGCACGTTTTAAGCCCGGTCTGCTTAAATATTCCCAAGAAGACGCAAAAGAGAACTTGATTCTGTTCTCATGGACTGTTTGAGATATGTACGCGACTGGAAAACTGCATCTCGGACAAAGTGCAAAATACTGAATTGAGTTCTCTTTCATGTCTTCTTACTCTTAATCAAACATATCACAAAATAATGCCAAAATGATGCCATAATTACCATATTATTTTGCTTTATTGCAGTTATTCATACTATTGCACATACTTTGATTAGGTGTTCTTATTTGGTCACTTACTGATTAGTTGTCTACAACCATATTTGACATTTCTGTGAGTTAGGTTAATAGTTTGAAGCATATAATAACCTTATTTATTAAGATTACCAAGGTAAAAAACAAACAAATAACGAGACAATATTATTCATACATCTTCCTATGCCGCTGGACACTTCATCAGTGATGTTCCTGGAATCATCGGGTGATTCAACATCATTCACCCTCCTCCAGGTGACCAAAGCTAGGGTTGATCAGAGCCGGCTGGCTACTTAGTACTCCATGGCTCTCCTCTTTTTAGCCATAGCCACCTTGACGCCCTCTCTGCTGCTTCATTGTTACTGCGTATAGTGGACCTCCGGCTCACTCCCTCAAAACCAATTCACTGTAGGCTCTGGCTAAGCAACGTGCTGCAAATCCCCTACACCCAACCTCCACAGGGATGCACCTCGCTCTCCATCCTGCCTGCTCGTCACTGACCAGTCCATACTTGGAGAGCTTCCTCTCAAAAGCTTCTTTCAAGCGATCTTCCCAAGGGACTGTCAATTCCAGCAGCACAACTTGTTTCGTGAATTCCGATATGAGGATGATGTCTGGTCGCAGAGTGGTAATTGCAATACGACTGGGGAACTTCAGTTGTCTTTCCAGGTCCACTTACAATTGCCAGTCCCTTGCAGAGGTCAGTATGCCTACAGATTTCCTTTTCATTTTCGTAAGAATTTCACAATTCAGTTTGCCTGGATAGATCTTGTGTCTCTTAAGGAACTGTCAAACACCTTACCTAGACTCTTCAGTGGCTTTTCTGAACTAGTTGGGATGGCTGTGCCTGCCATGTGAAATCTGAATTTGTCTTCGACGTTCCCTTTCTTCGGTACCAATGATCTTGATTTAGCTGGTTTGAAATGCATAAAGCCCCACTCCACCAGCTTCGCCAGGTCCTGTAAAATCCACCTACATCCTGGGACTGATTCTGTGGTAACTGTAAGATCTTCCATAAAAGCCATAATGGGTGGTTGCTGAATTTGTCCTGGGGCCTCTGCACTCTGGATCAGGAGACTTGGTGAACATATTCATGGCTAATGAAAACAGTATGACAGAAATATAGTGCATCCTGTGATAATCTCTAATAAGCTTAGTCTAGTGTAAGTTTAATTTTAAATAATTGTTTATAGTTACATTTGCTGATGGTGGTGGGCACAGAGGTGCACCTTTATTTGGATCAAGTGACTGAGTGGTCAAAAAAACCTCCCGGCTCTCTAACAGATCATTTTGGGTTTAATGTTGAGCGGATTTTAAATGTTATGCGATTTAAAGCAGAGATGTCCATCTATTTCTAGAAATTGCTAATAGGATCTGTCATTATCTGATAGCTTTCCTGTATCTCAGTGGTAAGAGCATTGCATTAATGTGGGTTCGATCCCAGGGGATTGAAAACACCTATGTAAAATGTATAGGATAATGCAATGTAAGTCGCATCTGCCAAATGCCTAAATGTAGTTAGCAACTTTTCGCCCTCGACCACCTTACATTAACAGCACGCTTTGTGTCCTTAACAGTGGAAAACGCGGTACAAATTATATATTATTATTATGAAAATGAGTGCTTCACACCACAGACAAGTTGATTCTCCATTGACCACTTTGACCCGTTTCTGCAATACGTCAAAAGTCTACCAATTTACACCGGGCAAGACTGCCATTTAAACACGTACAAGTAAACAGATGCGATTTTTCAGGATATGTAAAGCACGCTACAAGGAAATCGTCCGTCTCAAGTTACTTTGAATAATTATGGGGCAGTTTCCCGGACAGGGATTCGCTTAGACCAGGACTAGACCTTAGTTTAATTAATTCAATTCAATTGTATTTATATAGAGCTTTTCACAATTTTCAATGTTGCAAAGCAGCTTTACATGCATCATAATTTAAAAAGGGAAAAATTAAAGGCAGTACATGGTATTATTGCAAGTTTTCCTTTATGCAATGTCCACTGATGAAACTTAACACTTTTTTTTTACAAAAAATGTTGTATTGTCAGAGACTGTCAATTATTTAATTGAAGTATATTTAATTTAGGTATATTCTTATTTTAAGTATTGATATCAGGAAAATTACAATATACTAGAACAATTTGCAATAATACCAAAATTACAAAATGTAAGTAGTTTTAACAAACATGCCTTACAAAAAAACATTACTTGTGTGCATTTTCAGATAACACAAATGTACTGATGTAATTTAAGATGTGTCAGTGCAAGTTGTTTTCAGTTTGGACAGCTCTTACATTTATTTTAGTCCAGGACTAGTCTAATCCCTGTCCTGCTCCTAGATGTAATATAATTTTATGCAGAATAAATGAACATGGTCACAGCTTGCTTGCTCTGAAATACTGATATAGAAATCTGAATAGAAAAGATTTATCTTACTGTATTTCAAACTATTTTTACTGCAAATGTGTAGATGTGCTTCATAATTTTTCCATACCACAAAAATGTTTTACAGCTGTAACTGTAATTGTTTTAAAGAATTCATAAAAGAATTATAATTTGTCTTTGTAATCATTCGTTTTAAAGTATGTGTTATGCAAATATTTTTCCAGACTGATTTGTGATTTGATTTGTGTAAATGAACTGTGGTCTAACCTGAAGCACAGGAAAAGCTAAAATGACAAAAAATCCTATTACTTCAATGGAAAAAATACTTTATTCACATATCCTCAGGGATGTCTCCACCATAATAATACGAGGAAATAAGGACAGGTATTCATGTTTTTACAACAACAATTTTCCAAATTCTAAATAACTTCAGATAAAACTTATTTTGTACTCCACACTGTCAACCCGGATAATTTGGCAGTACTCAAACATTTTTGAGTTTTAGAGGTTCTTGGTTTAAGTAAGCAGAACTTTCAAATTTGGATTACTGTAAAGTTTAAGATCTTACAAAATCTTAGCAAGTGCGACTTACATATTTAATTGATCCTTTTTATGAAATTAAGTAGACAGAACTTAAACAAATAAGTACATCAAATTTGTATTTTTAAGTTAAATAAAGTAAATTCTTTAAGTTCCTTTCTTTGACATATTTCTTAGTCTTAATATGCATAAATCAAACACCTTGACTTATGCAACCCGAAATAAGCAAGAGGAGACTGATCTCAGATCTGGCATTAGCACAGTTACTGCTCATTGGTAACATAACACATGTTACAGGTCAAATGTAGCTTCGCAGCTCCTAAGCACATGCACCACTCTTCTAAACAACGGTAACCACAAAACTGAAAAATATGTCAAACTCTTCTAAATATCTAAGAGAAATTAACATTAAACACTAACAAGTCTTTACCTTTACTAAAAACATATAAAATAATTATATATTTTTTTATTTACTCTCCTAATACAGTCTGACACAAAGCATGCTGGGAATTGGAAATCCTTCTTGACCATTTGTGTTAAATTAAGGTGTTTAAATTAAGTAAATTGAACAAGGAGCAAATACATTTTTCGAGTTTTAGTCAAGACTTCAAGTTAATCAAAAATAATCATTATACTTTAACCTTACTCAAAAGTAAAAAAGTGTTTCAGGAACTTAAAATATTTAGTACGTAGAACTTTTTTATAAAATTAAGTTTACATTACTTTGATAATTTTGAACATTTGGGTTCACAGTGCATGCATTATAGTAGAGAAATGTATATGTTCGTGTGCTTTATTTCAAGCCAAAAACAGATGCCCTATATACAGTACTTAAATGTGTTTATAAATCGCATGTTAAATATAAAAGCTCCATTATGATGCAGTAGTCAATGAGCCACCTTTGTATTTTATCTCAAATGAAGTACTGTTTTATTGTTGTACTGTCTATTATTTTCTCATTCTGTGTCTTTGAGAAAATGCCCCTGACATGAACACCGTCAACTGGACCAGGTAAATTCTACTCTTGTCCACCTCACACTGTCAAGAAATATTAAGATCTACAAGCAGGTGTGCATGTGTTAGCAACAGAGACTTCAATCTGCTTGAACTGATTTGAAAAGCTGCCAGCTCAGGTCTTTGAGACACACACAGATTGCATAACTGAGCTCAGATAGTATCTGCATTGATCATGATACGCACAGAAATATCTCAATGATGTGTGTCTTCCATACAATAAGGCCAGTGATAAGCTTCCTCACTAAGATACATTACGTCTGAGCAGAAACGAGGACTCTTCGTCTCCGTTCTTCTTTTATCACGACGGATAAATAAATCTATTTTCTCCTTCCGCTTTTGGGTCTGTTATATCACGCTGTAGTGAAAGCATAAAGACAAAGGTTTGTTTTCCCCTTTAGTCAGAATGGTAAATGAAAAAGCAAGTGTTCTTATCTTTGTGGAGTGAAGCAGTGGATGAGTCACCTCCATTGTAGCTAAAAAGATGCTGACTTTCTGAGGATTATTAAGGGGAACGTTATGAAGTCCATTTCACACGGCCAGAGGAGAATCAGAGAGGAAATACAGGAAAAAATACATTTAAGACAATGGGAAATGGACTTCACCGTTCTGCACAGTGCAAACTGAAATACTTTTACTTGAGGTCAGGATCATTGTAAAATCACTGGCCATAAATCACCCAGAGAACAAATAAGCAATTACAGTTTAAGGTCTCTGTAATAGATTTAGAAGTGCACTGTGTGAGCATATACAAAGGTCAGGGATGACACCGATGCCTGTAGAACAGCAGGTTTGAAGTTCTGTACTGGAAAAAGTAGTTCAAACACTGATATACAAAAGGACAACAGCAAGGAAAGTGTCTGTATGTGTGTGTCATATCTTCTTCGTACCTTCCAGCATGGGTAAAATGGCCTAACAATGTATTGTTCTAAATGTAGGTTTGGGTCTTGGGCCTGGTTATGTGGTCCTTACAATCTATTTTCAATATATAAGCAGCTTAAGCAGCATCCTTCACCTTAACGCTGGATTCACAAAGAGCGTCAACGCTGCTCATTTACTTTGAATGGGTGACGTCATGTGTTGCCGAACTGGGGGTCCGTCAGCGTCCCTTCATTAGCGTTGCTTGCGGAAAGAAGTTAAACATTTCTCAACATTTAAAGCGCCAACGCAGGCAACAGCCAATCAGATCACCTTAGGCAAATAACCTAGTGCAGGCACTAGCCAATTCCGTTCATGCAAGACCGGAGGACAATTTAAATGGCTGTTGTCACTAGTGATCGCGACCCCGTGTGATCGGAGCGTGAGACAGAATCCCTCCTCCACCCTGATTCCATTTTAATCCATTTTATCGAATTCCATTGTCCAGATTGGCTATCTTAGAAAAAGCCCCTGCCTGTATTGACGGCAAGCCTAATTTGTTTACTGTTATCATTTTCCTTAAGACTTGGATGTACGAGCCTTGTCTCATGAAAATTTCTAACTATTTTACGAGACGGCAAATTCTATGCATTTGTGTGGTGTGGTTTTTCTTTTTATTGGTATTTATGTATTTTTTGGAGACTGGGGTCTCTGCAGAACAAAAAGGGGAGTTTCTTAGTTAATGGGCATTTGAAATCCCTTAGATTTGCATAAATCAAGTGGGCGATTCCTAATTCCTTTTTCTTAATGGACGATTGAAAAACCCCTTATCCCATTTGAAAAGGACAATAATTGAGAAAAGCCCCATCTGTTAGGGAATGCAGAGACCGGCATTCCATTTTTTGGAGGATTATTTACGCTAGCTCTAAGTTAACTTCCGGTCTGTGTTTGGTTATAACAAAAATGTATTTTATATTTAATTTATGTCTATATTAATTTATAAGTATATTTTATTGTATATTAATTATGTTAAAAAACATCTTGCAATGAAAGATATGTGGTGTATTTTGAGCTGAAACTTGAAAGACACATTCTGGGGATACAACTGACAATTTTTTACATTGCAGAAATCACCTGGGATTGCGGCCCTTTAAATTAAATTAAAACTACTCAACAGTTCTTATTTTTTTGCGGCGGGCTACCGGAAGTTAAGTTTGGGCCACATAACGTTTGTTGTTGCTACTGAAACCGTAGGACAGTGGATTTGTTGATAGCAACGTAGGGGGTTAGATCAGGACACAACTTAGGCCAGGTTCAAACCAAGGTCCCACCAAACCAACAGTTCTACATGTCTGGAGCATGTGCACAAAACGATGCACCACAGCGCCGACACCACCCCAAAACTTAAACATCGCTGCCACGAAAGCATATTGTACTAAAATGTTGAGATCATACAAATTCATATGAATTAGTTACCTGTTACAATAAACATATAATAATATATAAATGGCAAAAGTGTTCTGTGAGGGTAATGCTTATGAGCAGGTAAGTAAAAACATGTCACGCTCTGTTTAAAAACAATAGAGGTCAATGCAAAGTCCCATCATGATAGAAAAACTACAGAATTTTCATGCTCTTCTCAGTGCGATGCAATCTGAAATGTGTTCAACCCTGGAGGTGTTTGTGCAACAGAAACACACACACACTGACATTGCCTCCCACAGGTCACTAAATCCTGTTCAGCCTTGACCTTGTTTAACTCAGGATCCTGAAACTCAGTTTGTAATTGCAGTGCATATGATTCGTTTGAGTGTCTGTTAAAAGGATATAATCTGTCATTAGGTGAACCAGTCATTAATATTCAAACATTTCTACAGCTCTTTAAAAAAAAACATTAGCTATGTTGTAGCTGGTAAACGTTTGCGCCACAAAATAATCTGTTGGAAGGTGTGCAATTATTTAAGATGGAAAAAGTAATGAATGATTTAAGTGTCAGCTTTCATTTAAAATGTCTTTTATCTATATTACACGCGGAACTTACCCAACAGAGCATATTCATTTTTGGTGATCGTTTGCACATTATTGTGAACATTTTGTGTATATGAAACATAAAGTTTTGAAGTTTCACATTCCTTGCAGCAAACATACTGAAAGCAGACTAAAGTCAGGGCAGCATCTCTTGTAATCCTGTGCTAAGCCTGTACAATTGCCTCTCTTGGACCTTAAGGTTGGCACCAGTCTGGTAAGTCTGTGAAAATTGTGCTATGTCCAGTCAAAAGGTTTGCAAAAGGTTTTGCAGCCTTTTAGAATAAAATTGAAGCTGTTATATACATATGTTATTGTCTAGTATTGGCAATTCATTTTAAGAAGTAAAAGTAATGACGTCTACACTGTGGTTTAAAATGACTGAATAAATAAAAGATTTATATGAATAATGGATCAAACTTTAACCAACTTTAACATTTTTAGGTTATTAGGGATTCATTTCTACTGAGTTTATGTGAAAAAAGTTAATATGTATTTGTGAATCTGTGTCGATAGAAATTGTGCTTCGTTTCACACAGTTTGATTTCTGTTAACCTTTCCCTTTTTTTGCATTTTCTCTTTATTATGGCGAGCAGGACGACTGTGTTCCTAATTTTTTTATGATCATTTCTTAAATATTATTACCAGCTGGAAGGCCAAGATAATGGTGGCTGGGACGATATATCTAGCGATTCGCACTATTTTGACCTGTCCAGTAGCAAACCCTCAGGGCCCTCTGTGATGACCTGAACATATTGAAAAACTTTAAAATACTCTTTTCAATAAAAGTCGGTCGATTTTCCCAATTAGATTTGTATATTTGACATCCTAGATCGATGCAGACTCTATCCACGTGAGATTTTCAAGTCTCGCCAGAGTAATTCAAGATCACGAAGCATTCCCAGTTCTGCGATGTCATACGCTGTCTGCACAGCCTGCGCATGCTGCACGAAGTCAAACTTGTGATGATTCATTTTGAGTGACAGTAAAACTGACCAATCATATCATCTTTCTAAATGGGCACGCTTTGCTTTTTGCTAACTTTCCGCCATCTGGGGGTTGTTCACCAACAGTCTCGTAAAGTGGAAGAAGCACACGAAGTTGGTTCGCAGACTGCCAAAAAATTCCAAAAGAAGAAGAAATGCGGAAAACATCATTCAAAACAGCTTGTGGATAAGGTTTGTTATGAAGTCTCGAAAAAAAAGAGAAAAGCTGATAAACGTTGTTCAAAACAACAGGAGGAAGACTTTGTTATCAAATAATTTGATCATCAAATTGTAAGTTATTTATGATTTATAAGGGCACCGTGCCTCAATTCATTCTGGTTGCTGATGTGTACATTCGTTTATGTTGCTTAACGTTAGTTTTATTTAAGTGATTTTGACTGTGATCCGTCTTAAATTCAACATTTTGTGCATGCATATTTGCTGTTATTCTGCATAACAGTGACATTTATCAGATAAATGGTAAATTTACTACGTTCAGTTCCATATGTTTAGTTCAGTGTAACGTTAGCAGTTTAATATTAAGATTTATTATAATCATAGTTTATTCGCTGGTGAATCTATGTTTACTCTCTGCTGGTGTAGCATCGGTTTTCTTTGCTGAAAGCGTTCTCATGAGGTGTGGCTTTTTAAAATGGCATTGTGTACGTTAGTCTGTGTTGGATTTATGATCAAACTGGGAGGCAGTGTCTGTCATGTGGTCCATTATTCCGTTGAAGAGCACATACATGCGACATGGCGATCATAATGCACATGTGTACTAATGACTTGTATTTTGTATTGCGTGTTATTTTGGTCTTGCTGTGTTCTCACTTCTATAGGAAAGCACAGAAAGGTAAAATACCTTACTGTTCTGTGGAAGGTGTGTGTGTTGAGAGGGAGGTTGTATCCGCGTGCGCAGAGGGTTAATAGGGCTAATATTACCCACAACTCACCGTGAGTAGGCGGAGTTAAGTGATGCTCCACTGCATTAACAAAATTAATTAACTGATGCGTCACTAAATTAATAAATATAAGCACAGAGTTAACATTACATATGAAACAATTAATAAATACTTAAATGGAAAGAAGAGCTGTATTTTGATGTGTGTGACAGTTAATGGCCACAATGTTGTCTAGGCAACAACGGCCACTTCCGTTTCCTGTTAGTATGTCCCAGTGTGTGCATATTGTTTTGCTACACACTAAAATGTATCTACTTTTCCATAACAAAAACAGCACATACTTTTAGGCATAGTATAAGTAGGCGAATTGGGACGCAGCAAATATGACCATTGGCATTTCCTGGAATGTAAATCGTTCATCTTCTGTGTCCCATTTCTGGAGTTTCCGCGCGAGAGCGCCCTCTGGCTTTTGGATGAGGCAGCATTTAACCGTAATTCATTGAGAAACTGAGCATAAGAATTGCACGATATATCGTCCCAGCCCTTGGGGATTTATGAAGTTTGAGAATAAGGACTTTGTAACTATCCCATAGTGGCTAGTCTGAATTTTTAAACCAGCATGGTTACCAATGCAAAGGTCCTACCCACTGAGACATCATCACTTCTGACTCACCCGGTTGGCCTGTTGTACAGGAGGAAATGAAAAATGATAACCTCACATTTCAAGGAAAGGTCACTGTGAACTGTGCGCTAAATTAAAGCTTGTATCAGACTACTTTCATACATTCGCCCCCAACCAATTTCTAAAGGGGATTACTGAAAGCAGTGGGACCCTTATTCACACACACATACATTACCAACACTTACCAATGTGGACACTTTCTTCCACATGTTCTTTAAGCCAAACATTCTCTAATACTCACTTTCATGCTCTGTCTCACTTTAGCTCTTAAACACACTAATTCTCATAGGCAAAAGTGTCCTACTTTCAAAAAGTGTCTGTCTAAGACAACATTTTAATAAAGGGATAATCCACCTTAAAATGAAAATTCTGTCATTAATGAGATCCAGCTCTCATCCTACTCTGAGATGGTGTGATTTACCAATCATTTGATGCTATTGGAAAAACATTTTTCGAGATAAGTGCCAGTCCGACTGGCTACTTTGTATTGTCACTAAGGGTTTTCTCAACATAAGCAGTTTCTTGCAGCCGTCTGCAGACCTTTTTCTGCAGTCAAAGGTCTGGCTATGTGAGCCCAGCTCTGTCCCTCCTCGCTCCTCTCTCAGTCATGAACATGCTTTGGAATAATGACTGTCTGGCCAGAAAATAACCTTTGCAAGATCATTTAGAAGCCAAATGTTATAGCTGACATTTGTACTGAATGGGGATCTGGACAAAATCATAATACATGTAGGAATATGAGGGAAATTTTCATGTAATACAATAGTTTTATATGACGTGCATGTGTGTGAAAAAGAAAAGAGTGTTACACAAAACAGGTATTGAAAGCTTGTAGGGCGTCATTTATAACCCGAGTAAAAGCCTTTCTATTCTTCTCTTCTTTTGAATTTGACAGCTATATTCTGTTCTTGCTTTGTAGGTTATTCGGAAAGCAGTGAAAGAAAACTAGCTAAAAATACAGCAAAATGATGTGGCTAACAGGAAAGTCTGACATGCTCTGATCTACAGCGAATTTCCTAAAAGGGATTATATATGCTATGCATGTATACACACATACAAATAAATGACTAAATATAAATGTAAATACATATATTTTCTTGTTGTGAGGATGTTCACTGTGATTCAGTGGATTGATTTATGAGAGCAAGAAATGTGAATATCTTTGATGAGTGAAATCTGACTTTGGTGATCACATCATTGATTATCATATATTATTGCCATAATCTGACAAACAGATTAATCAAAAAAGAAAAATTGTTACACATACTGGACTTTTAAGAGATTTCATTAACTTGATTACCTCAAGTTGAAATTCTCAACCTCACTGCTAGATGCCACTAAATTTCATACACTGGACTTTATTACAAATTACAAATAAATGACAGCACAATCATCTTTTTAGGGCACTATCCCTTTAAAGTCAGCACTTTAATCTGGTAAAGGCTACACCTACGTTTTATTTGCATGTTGCATGTATTTATTTGCACACACACACGCAGGTTTTTTTGGGGGGGGGCATTCAATAGACGCAATGGTTTTATACTGTACAAACTGTATATCATATTCTCTAACCCTGCCCCTAAACCTAATAATCACACAAAACATTCTGCTCTTTTAGATTTTCAAAAAAGTTAATTCAGTATGATTTATAAGCTTGTTTCCTCATGGGGATCAAAAAATGTTGTCCCCATACCGCAGGGTTTACCGGGTACACACACACATAATGTGCTCACTGTAGGAGACTGTTCATGCAGGTAGTCCTCATGAAAGCAGCTTTGGATAAAATGACAAATAACGATAATAACACCGCTAAACATGCAGCCACTTTTGTGAGTTCACGCTGTTTCATGTGTAGGTCAGTAAATACATCACATAAAGGCACACTAAAATATATGCCTCCATAATTGTTTGCGGATTGTTAATGCATTAGTCATCATTGAGTGCTCAGTAATCAGGGATAAAATTACAGATAGCCTTTCTGAAATAAAGAGTTTTCAATGGCTGTGACTCAACACATCTAGTCGGTGCTAAAAGTCATGCTGTTGTTGCTTTATCAGCAGCACTGCTCTTTAGAAAAATCATATGCACGTCTAAAAAATATCAATCTCTTACATGATTTCAATAAAATGTAGGAAAGGTTCCAAACAGATTTATGAGCAGTTGAGTAATGATGGTTGCATTACGTTTAACGTGTATCGATTGGGCAGATGCTTTTTTACTGTAGTCTTACAAATGAGGAATGCTAACACAAGCGGGGACGGTATCGTCAAGTGCTGCAGTACAAGGTTTCAGTGCCAGAAAAGTACAAAACCTACACAGAGATATTTTTGTAACAGAGCAACAGTAACTATGTGTTTTATTGTGGCACTGCAGCTGAGGAATGTGCCTTTTTTCTTGTCATTTGGTTTTATTACAGTTTTTTTCAACAGCTTACACACATTTTCAAAACTTTGCCTCTTTTTTCAAAACTTTACACACAAATCCAAGAATTGCACACTCAAAATGCAAAATGCCTCATATCTCTTGCAAAATGAAGCACTACATTAAAAATATCACAAACAAATTTCAAAAGCAAACACTTCTGTTGCAAACACCTTTGCCATAATGTTATATTTTTGGATATATCATATACACACAGTTATACATTTTTGTACAAGATTGAAAGTAATTGGCAGAGAGATGTTGAAGATTCACTGTAAAAACAAAAGCAAGATTTAAATCAAACTTTTTATTTACTGTACTTTTTTGCTGTAGGATTTGTGTTTGTGAATACAGTATTACTGTACATTTACATTTACATTTACATTTAGCAGACGCTTTTATCCAAAGCAACTTACAAAGAGTTTAGGTGCAATAAGCGATATGTCATACAAGAGCCATAATACAGTAGGTACCAATACATGGTTTCAACAAAAGCTAGACCACTACCTACAAAGTTTTTTTTTTTTTTTTCATTTGTCTGTCAAGTATTCACAGAAGAGATGAGTTTTAAGTAGTTTTTTGAATGTTGTGAGAGATGTGGTTAACCGGACCGAGTTATGAAGAATGTTCCACCAGGAAGGAGTTGTGAATGAGAATGAGCGGGAAAGCGATTTACTGCCCTTATAGGGAAGGCAATACAAGATTGGTTTGCTGAACGCAGGGATCTTGATGGGGTGTAGGAGTGCAGAAGGGTGTGAAAGTAAGCCGGTGTAGATCCAGTGATAGTCCTGTAGGCAAGCATTAGTGACTTGAATCTGATACGGGCTTCAACCGGTAGCCAGTGGAGAGAGATGAAAAGGGGTGTCACATGAGCCCTTTTGGGCTGTTGGAAGACGAGGCGTGCTGCTGGGTTCTCCTGGAGCGGTTTGATAGCCTTTGCAGGAAGACCAGTAAGGAGAGCATTGCAGTAGTCAAAACAGCACACAAATCCAAAACATTTCAACCAATTCCCCAAAAATCCTATTTTCAGGTGAATTGAAAATGAAGCTCTCTTCTCAAAACCATTCAAACTTGCTGAAAAAACAAACTTTTCCTGCAGACATGACACACAAGCCCTCAAAATCACCCACACTACAGCATAGACATGATCAATTGATCAAGAGATCAATTCAAAACACTGTTACTAAAACCTCTTATTGGGATTCAAGAATTAGTCTTATTGCTCCTAAACTCCTTGTAAGTCGCTTTGGATAAAAGCCTCTGCTAAATGTCTAAATGTAAATAATTTGACAGCTTAGTGTTTATTAGAATATACAACATAAAAGAGTGCAGATAGAGCAAAATGCAAGAATGAGCTTTAGGAAAAAATGAAAATAATAAATTACACTTTTGTAAAGTAGATGAAGATGATCTTACAAGACAAGAAATTTCAAAAACCAAAGAACAATATGAACTGGTCATGCAACACAATACAGTATACAACTGCACAGATAACATTTACATTCAGAGAAGATAAAGGAAACAATTCAGTGAAGTGATTTGTCAATAGGAGGCAATGTAAACAAATATGGCATCCTCCCAATTTCGTAAAAGTATACTGTTTTCTGCAAAAGTAGGGAACAGGTAAAAAGTCTACAAATACAAATTTGTAAACTTGACAATCACAAATTTGCGGGTGTACACATGCTACAGTTTACTGGATACAGAATCGTGAAATTGATCTCATATAAAGTGTGTACTGTGATTATACTGCATGTTTACAGTAATGTGGCATTTTGATTGGTTGTGTTTGAAAAAGGAAATCAATATACTTGCTGAAAGATATTTGTGTGTTACATAGAGAATCGTGTGTAGTGTTTTGCAAAAAGTATTTTATGAAACTGAAAGTCAAAGGTCGAGAATTAGTGTATGGTTTTGCAGATTTGGTGTGTGGTTCTGCTGTTTGAGTGTCAGGTTTCAGAAATTGTATGACAAGTAAACATTTTGTGTGTAAGCAGTTGAAAAAAACTGTAGTATGTACTATTAGTTTAGGTCAGTCTGTGTGTTTATACAGTATAATCCTGAGAGTTTCTCCAGCTTGAGGAGCTTTGCTTGTTTTATTTGCCTGTCACTGTAATGTGTCAACAGCTTTGAAGGAAGAACCGAGGGGCAGATACCAACTTACTGTTTGTACTTTATTAAGCACAACCTCTTAGACCAGATTATTCCATTTTGATGAATTTCAATGAAGAAAGATAAACACACATTTTTTTGTAATATTAAAATAGGGCTGTCAAACGATTAATTGCGATTAATCGCATCCAGAATAAAAGTTTGTGTTTACATAATATATGTATATTACATGTCTGTGTAGTGTGCACAATAATTATAATATAAACACATACATGTATACATATTTAGGAAATATCTACATGTGTTTATTTCTAATATCCAATCATTTAAATTATATAGGCTGTTTAGTACATTTTTTAGTACATGCATACATATGCATGTATGTGTATGTTTTTAGAAATACAAAATATGCAAACATATATTATGTAAACACAAATTTTTATTCTAGATGCGCTTAATCGTTTGGCAGCCCTAAAGAATTATACAATACACAGTTCTGTATATACTGTATTATTGCACATTAAATGAGTTTGCGTAAATGATCTGCCCCCTACATTTCCATAGTTGCAACAAAATAAATGAATAAATGTCAAAGGATATTATGATTTTTTTATCACCCAGACACACAGATCTAGGGTTGGAATGATGGAGTTTGTGTAGGGTTTACTCAGGCATCAGGACATAAACCCACCGTGATGAATGAAGGCGTGACAACTATGTGAAGAAACACTTAAAGATGTGTTATGCAAGCTGTTCTCTGTTTTGTCAACATAATCATAATGCTCATTATTTTCCTATAGATTCATCTTTAGTTAAATTTGTACTCTGGTTTTACACAAAGTGTACACAAAGTCCGTTAAGGGAAATCGTGCCACTCGGCGGCAATCTTTGCAACGTGCCTCCGGGCAGTTAATACGTACTTCAAACAAAACGTGAATGGGAATACTGATATTTCTACCATAGCCAGCTAAAATCCCATTTAAACAACATATTAAAAAACGACATTTAAAAATGACGTAAACTGTACCATAATGTTTATTTCTTATGATCAAATTGCGCTTAAAAACATAATTTTTCATGTTGCTTTATAGGGCGGCCATATTGAGCGTTGCGTTCCTTCCCATTCAGTTCAATGGCAGTGACGCATTTTGTTAATATTAATATCTTTGGTGTAGCACACATCATGCATTAGTATAAATGAATGCCTCTGTTTTGAAAATCTCCCTGTTTTTCTACAGAGAATTTTCAGTATCACACATTTTTCCCGAAGCCCCCCAATCATAATATGTTTAGGAATGTCACACTAGGATTGTAGGAATCTCAATAGGCTGAAATAATTCGAGCGGTTTAAGTATAGACCGCTTCGGAAGATGTAAACAATGCTGGTCTAAAGCTGGGCCAAAATAAAAAATAAACAAACGTTCTGAGCTATATTCATATTTCCTGGAAAACATGCCTGCATTTCTGTAATGCCATATTAGATCTTTTCATAGACTGACACACTTCCAAACATCCTCTATTCCTCTGCTGTAGAAAACCCTCAAACAATGAATAATTTATCCAAGCGAAAGAAAAAAAGAAATTCACGTGAAGCCAAAACCCTCGTAAAAGACTTTCCTAAGCAATCATCCTGGAGGATTTTTCAATGAGGCTCATTACTGGTTAGCCATCGCTGACCTTATCTGATGAGGTCTACCTCTCTTTTTGCATTCCTCAGGTTAATATTCGTCATTGAGATGCATTTATAAAAGGTTTACATGCTCATTAACGTTAGGTTTCTATTATTAACATCTGTTTATTGAACTCCTCTGTTCCTTAAAAATAACGTTTAACACCAACCATGCAGTAAACACTTTATATGCTATTATGGTTTGTGGAACTGTCCATGTATGGTCAAAATGTATGTTTGAGACCTCAGGATTGTCAATTTAGTTGTCACAACCTCAATTCTTCAGGAGTCAATTAGGTGCTCGACTGCGGTTGTAAATTAACTTGATTAAGCTTTCAGAAGAGAAGTGACAGGCATATTAAGCTGCATGCAGCAGCTTTTGGATTTTATTGTTTGGCTCATCCTGCATAAAAATAGCAAAGAACAGAGAAAGCTTAGATGTCAACTGCTGATAAATATGTGCATGTGTATCTCGGGTCATTTGGATGTCCTCGTTTGATGGATGTGTTTATCGCCCTTACGGGTCACCAGTGTCCTGGACCCACTTGTCTCACCCTCTGGTTCAGTTTGCTTGCTTTTAGAGGAAGGCTTTTGCTTAGCTAGGGAGGCAGACATTATTCATCAAACACCTTTATTTGTGTAGGACAGAGATTTTCAAGACAACATCTCATTGACAAAACACACCGTGGATCAATGTTTTAAGGAAGATGAATAGATTGTTGCTTTTCAATTCACACTTGTCATAAAAATTGACAGACGCGTACAGTTATCGTTTCAGGGGACAAGTCTATTCTTGAGATGAATGCTGGAGGACATTATTGCATAACATGTTTCGTGAGGTGACTCACTATTTTTCTGTTTTGCATTTTCTCCTTTCTATGACCTGAGGTTAGTGCATTAGTGGAGAGAAATAGAGGCTACACCTCTTGGAAATATATTTTTAGATTTTTTGGTTGAATTCAGTGATAGTTGACCCGTGTAACGCGATGTTGCCAAAAACATGAAACTTGGAGATGGATCTATGAGCAGATAAAAATATTTAATATTTCCAAAATGATGACACGAGACCCAGAAAACATGACAGCAACCCAAACTACATTCAATAAACAACCCCTAACACAGGAAACACTGTGGTATATATACACACATTTGCTGCATCCGAAATCGCCTACTTCCATACTATATATTAGCCGAAAATGAGTATGACTCATGAATAGTATGTTCGACACCTCAGTATGCAAAAAACAGTAGGCGAGAAATACCCGGATGGTCTGCTACTTCCGCCGAGATTTGTGGGCTCTCACTAAATCCTTGGTGTTTCGAGTCTGACGTCATCATGCAGCCTTGTTTTTTGGCAAGTTTAACCATCATAGTTTTTTTTGGTTAAAAAAAAACACCAAGAATTTTGTCAAAACCCTCAAGCCACGCCCAAGGATCTGACTTGAAACACCAAGGATTTAGTGAGAGCCGAGATTCGCGAGTGTGGACCGCATGGACACTTTTCTATCCCATGATGCCACGGGAGCTGAGCAACGGTCAAATTTCAAAAGTAAAATAAATAAATATTGCGGAAAACTTTAAATGATGTTTTAATAAACGCTCACCTATAGGTTGTTGTTAAAACGTCATAGGTTAAATAGTGTACGGGTCACATGACCATAAAACATGGCGGACACAGTATGTTTGAAATGTATTCATACTACTCCCACTCATACTATATAGACCGCACTGTTTTAACGGCCGATAGGAAGGTACTTATTTAAATTCAGTACGTACTATCACAGTATTCGATTTCGGACGCAGCGATTGAGTAGAGACCAACATTGGCACACCTGATGACAATCAAACACTAAACCAATAAGAACAAGACAAATGAAAGAAAACTACAATGCCCATAAAACTAGAACTACCAAAATAACTACAAAATAAAAGACAAGACAACATGAATCAGAAACACAACCAAATCGTTACAACCCGAGAGTGAAAATTCTGTCATCATTTATTCACTCTCTTGTCATTTCAAACCTGTATGACTCTCTTCTGCAGAACACAAATAAGATATATAAAAAAAAGGTAAATGAAATCTGTTGGTCCCCATTAACTTGCACTGGATTTGTGTCCATACAATAAACCTCAATGGGGACCTATGGCTTTTGGTTACCAACATGCTTCGAAATATATTCAGACAAAATTTAGAACAAAAGAAATCAGCTTACTCCCCACACTGCTTGCATACTTGGTCAATAGGCCCTTTTCACAATGACGTCACTTAACTTCCGCCTTCTCGCAAAGCAGTGTATCATGACATCCGTCTTGCAACAAACAAGAAGATGAATAACTTCTGTTTTGCCGTTGTGCTGGAATTTAACAACAGTGAAAGAAAAACTGACAGAACACTTAATCAAGTACTTATCCTAGCACCTTTGCTAACACAAAAAGAACACAAAACACTTACCTTCATAATCAAACAGGTACTGTTCAGCAAAGTATTTGTATCCTTTATCCTTTAGCTTTCATCTTGTCATAAGCAAACATTTGTCTGCAAGATGTTGTACATCATCTAGCCATATTTGTGGCAGCTGCGCAAGGGACTTGGTAAACTACATTCTGAGGCGCTAGCGGAAGTAAGGATACAATGCTTTGCGGCAGAGCGGAAGATGCGTGACGTCATGTGAAAAGGGCCTATTACACTAAAAGACAATCTCGTTTCAACAGAATTGCTACGTTACCTTATAATTGTGTTACTCTCTTTTATTATAGCCTGCTTAACGCATGTAGCACCTGTTCATTGTGCTCACACGTTCACATTATCGACGAAAGAAAAAAGAACAACAAAAAAACGGCATTCTCTTGGGTAACAACAGAAGATAATTTCGTAATGTGGAGCTCTGCAGGTAAAGAAGCTCAATAAAGAGAGAGACGGAGGGGGACGGGTGGTCGAGTTAGCGTGTTAGCATGTTGTGTCCCTGCTATCCTGTCTGTCTTTGTGCAGGGAACACGACTCACTCAAAGGGCAGAAACCTGGCTTCTGAGGAGAGCTCAGTAGACTGCTGCCAGGCTTCAGATCAATGAGCACACAGCTTCTGGCAGTTTCACACAACAATAGGCTGCAAGCACAGAGAATTAACCGCAGGCAGTCAAAGAATAAAATGTGGGAATACATCGGAGGACAGTTATGGCTCATTACATGTTTGTGGATATGTAAATGTAAGATAATAGTTGTGTTCAAAATATAACACATAATATAATAGTAAATAAACATGAAAAGTTGTTTTGTTTATTTTATTATGTGAACTATTACAAAAAATGTGACAAACAGTGAAAATGAACTTTACTATTTAACAGTACACAATCTATAAAGCCACACAGGTGTTATGTGAGGTAAGTGTCATGTTTAAGACCAATGTTGACAGTACTTATCTGATGCATATATGTCCAAAATCACTTATTTTCATTCACTTCTTCCTCATATAGTGGACTCAAATATCATACTGTATACATGGAATAGTGAACGAATTGATGGTTTCAGACTCAATTTATGTTTTATCTTATACGATGAAAGTATTTTTTTATGCATCTTAACATAATGCATATACAGTTTATTAGATGTGATTTCTTACACTGTATGTGACAGCACAGAAAATTAAATCCTATATTACAGACATAATTCATGATAGTCTAATAATATCTGTGTTAATTAAATTTAATATCTGTCTATTAAAATAGGCATTTATAAATGTATAAAACATTAGGTTTTGCCATTTGTTGTTTACAACAGGAGGAAGGAGTTCTGCAACAATACTCTTTGCATATCTTACATGAAAAAGTGGATTCTCAAAATGTATCAAAGCAAATGTTAAGTGTATTTTCTCAATTTTACATTGCAATGAGTAAATATTTAAACACTTATGGACTTAAACTTGTTGGCTACTGTAGGTTTTTTTTGTCTGAACGAGGTGAACAGAAGGAAAATCAATAAGGCTATTTTTGCTGACTGTTCGGAACCATGTAAGCCCTGGAGTGACAGTAAGAGAAAATCTTTTCAAAAACATGCTGTGTGATGTCCATTCGACTATCTTCTGTTTGCAGAGAACTACGATTTCTCTCCCGCAGAGGGTTTAATTCCACTAGTTTACATATAGAGTGTAAAAGCAAAAGTGTGTTCACATTCCAATCCATTTTGAACTCTTAATAAATATAAACTTTATATTATTATTTATTTTTAATTTTATTCTTATGAAAGCAGAGGTAACATGCTATTTCATGCATTCCAACTTCTTTACACTGTTAAACGTGCTGGCTTCTCAAGCTTAACATGGTCAACTTGTCAAAAAACGAGTTGAACGTATGATGTAGTATTTCTGTGCTCGATTCACTCCGCCAGGGTTCGTATAGGTTTCGGGAAGTTTTTTTCGAACATGGATTTCTGTTTCGTAACAAGGGTTCTTAGTCCCTTATTGGACAATTCTCCCGGAAAAGAACGCCCACGCGTCAGCAAGCAAAAGAGCACGCAAACATGCGAGAGTGAGAGAAAGAGTACGCCCACGAGTCAGCCAGTGTGAGAAAGAGCACGCCCATCAATGTCGCTTCACTCGGCTGACGGAAGTTGAGGTGTGTTTGTTTTCTCACTTCACTTGGGTGATGAATGTTATATAAACGGTGGATTTGGAGATCGTTTGAAACTGATAGATGGATCAGTCCCAGCACTAAAAGATGCCGGACATGAACCACATGCGGTAAGTCAAACTAAGTCATATGTCTGTGTTTTGTTGGCAATCGGCATGTACGTGCATAATGTAAACAACACAAACTTGTACAGAATCAATGCGATGGTGTATTGCGTGTTCGTGCTGTAGCTCCGCCAAGGTGCCACAGGAGTAACTGGAGAACAGAAAGCTCTGTATGCTCTCAAATCACTCTCGCATTGCTTTGATGTCAAACGCCAATTGGTCTGTGCAGCGCATGTAAAGTCGAACACGCCTGAACGCAGCTTCTCGTTTGGCTCTCAGCGGAGGCGGTCGCATTTTCTCACTCCCCGTCCTTGCCCATATTTTCCCTGCTTTGTCTCCTGTCTTGTCTCGTCTCATCTACTGAGAGACTCTCTCTGCACTGCTCTCCAAACTTGGAAAATTATGGAAGTGATCAACTGGTCTCTCAACGCAATTGACACCATTTTCTCGATGAGAAAATTGGGTTCGGGGGAACCCGCGTGTCCTGACGGAACGTACGCAGCTGGCTACACGATGGACGGCTGGGAGAGATGGCGGATCGTGTGTCTGGCGGCTCTTTCAGTCGAGGATATCGAGGATATTTACCTATTTGGAACCATGATAACAGGTCTTGTGCTGATTGGATTAGGCTTTGCCCTGGGTTATCGAAAAATTCATAAAACGGGAACAGCTGTCATAAGGCTGCCCGTTTTGATTAAAGCTGTTGGAAGAGCGGTCAGCATTGAGACTGAGACTATTAACCGAAATATGGTTGCCATCAGGGAAACCCTAACAGCTCTGGGAAGGAAAATTGATAATATCGGAGGTCAGAATCACCATTGAACCACTTGGACTATGAGGGTTGCCGTGACATATTGGAATACGGTTTCCCGACTAAACAAATCACAATCTTATCTTTCGACTCTTATCTTTATTATCTTACCCTGTTGCAAGTCTTGTCTATGGTGTATTATTGTATCTGTGTTTTTTTTTCTCCCCACTTACCTCATGTTTTGCTGTATTTTTCTTCTTAAATCCATTTCGTTACACTGTACTTGTTATATGTGTAATGACAATAAATTGAATCCAAATCCAAAGACAGCAGGTCATCTCATATCATGTAAGTTACATAAACTTGTGTTACCCTTTATTTCCTCCTTCCCCGTCCTTATTGATAATGTTTTTTTAAGTTTATTAAATTAAATCATATCGACAACTTTGATTAACTTGTTGTGTGTACTGTAAACATTTCAGGAGTCTTGAATTATCTTCTTGTAACACCCTGTACCTTGCCTAAACTGGGAAATAAAAATAGTTTTACATCCAAACCCAATTTATCTGACCTGGGAGTTTACGCAGCAGGAGTTTACACTGCATAAATATGCAAAAAATGACCACTGTTGGATGCCTTCTCAGAAATGATGTTCTTATTTACGAATGAGAAAAAGGTTCTGAAAGGTTCATATGTACTTGTCGTGTTAATGTCTATAGAATAATGAGTCTCCAATTTCCTACAACGTCTTCATAGATTTTCCACCGTGTAATGCAGGTCGTCCATCTGAAAGTCACCAGCCATCATTGTAATGTGGTTTGGCATCTGTGTCTGCTGTAAAAAACGAAACTTATGAAGGAATGAGAGAGTGGTCATCCATCACTAGAGACCGGTGACATGAAACAGCTCAACAACAACAGAGTAAAAATCAAAGACTGAGGGAAAGTTTTTTTTTTTTAATCGGACAGAGACGGTTTCTTTAATGATGGATGTTGGTAGAAAATGTTGTTTTGGAAGGTCAGCGTGAAACAGTTTTAGACATTTATTACAAATAAACAGTAGAAAAAATGATACATTTTGCTGAAATCTATTTTTTAACCAAACACATTTGTTTACGTGATTAGTTTTCATAGGTCAAATGTTCTTCACCTTCACACAACGGAATGACTCACATCTCCCACTCTGACTCAGACAGACAAGACATTTTGTGTCTAAAAATACCACGACAAAATGCCAGAAAGAATAGAGAGAACGTAAGACTCCTTTATCAATTGAATGGCTCATCTCCCTTCCGCCGTATATCTAAACAAGAAGTCAACGGTGTCATGGCATCCAGCTGCCCGAATGCCAATCACCGCAGAGCTGCCACATTAACTCTGTCCATCTTCACACCCCTGCTCAGAACACACCACTTAAACACTTCTGTACCCTGAACACCATGAGACATGATAGACTTTGATGTACTTAGCCCGAGCACTGAATTCCCTCCGCATCAATTCACATTTTCCAACATTTTCTGTAATAAAGGCCTCTCTGGGACATTTTCACTGCGCTTAGTGCTTGCCATGTCCAAGGTCTTTCAAGCTCTTGAAGCTTCAGGGTGGCCACAAAATAACAGTAAGAAATGTTCAGACCAAAGTAGTCATTTTGTGCTTGGTAGAGTGAGGATCATATGGGCGTCGAATCCAGAAAGTGCTGGATGAACTTTCAGATTGGCTAATTGGCAATCAGATGAACTTTCTGATTGGCTAACTGATTGGTAAGCTTAGGTAGCTTACGGGGGAAAGAGCTTATTTTATCAGTCTGCCTGGAAACAATGCTGTGTTAACAAGTTTAATACACCGGTGTTGCCAAATTTTGCCAGGTTACTTGTTCATTTTAGAAATGGAAGTCTATGCACATTTTCCACTGCTTAAGTGTCCTGTTGTTGGTGGAGACTACCATGTTTTAATACACTTCTCCACTCTGCTGATGCTCCATTCCATTAATGGCAAATATGAAATGAACTGTGGTTGATCTCTTCAGTGGACTGTTCAAGTCAAGACCCGGTTGTGCCAAACTTACTAGCTACTTTTTATTTTCTACTGATTGATTGACTGTAATGAGATTAATGACAAGATTTGAAGCAACGAAGCAAAATTCTTTGGAAGGTCCTCCAGATGTCCACTTCTGATTTGACTAGTGCTCAGTTGTTTTATGCTGTACACACTTATTTTCTAATAGGCATTTTCTGAGGAGATGTGTTGACTCAGCAGTGAAATGGCTGCCAGCTGGGATGCTGTGAACACAAATTGGCCAGGATCTAAAATCATCATTGAGTCATTTTATAAAAGTGAGGATGCAACTACTAGATTTACCTTTTAAATCTAATTTGCCAGTAAATGTTTATACTAGGTCTGTCAAAAGATGAATCGCGATTAATCGCATCCAGAATAAAAGTTTGTGTTTACATAATATATATCTGTGTGCTGTGCATAATAATTTGTATTTATTAACACATACACATCCATACATATATTTAAGAAAAATCTAAAAATTATTAAACATTTATATATAATTTGTTGGTAAATATAAATAAATACATGTAAATATTTCCTACATGTGTATGTGTTCGTATTTATAAAAACATAATTAATTTGACATTATAAGACATGGTATTAGAAATGTTTAAAATGCACTCTTAAATGTTCAGTGTATGAAATTTAGCGGCATCTAGCAGTGAGGTTGCGAATTGCAACCACCGACTCCATCTGGATGCTTCACAATGCCATAGAGAAAACCTTTTTGGCTAAATGGTTCCATATAGGTCTAGAACCAACATGCAAAAAACCTTTCGGTTTCACAAAAGGTGCTTTGTAGTGCAAAAGAGGTTGTAAAAAAGAAATAAATAAATGTATAAGACATAGCAGGGAAGCAGAATGGACAGCAGGCACACACAATGTGGATGCACCGGCATGAATGAAAATCAAAGATGAACCACAGCTGTGACATGCCATTTTAATAGTGTTGTTTGCTTTCCATAGATAAGTAAAAGCATGTAACCAAGTAATTGCATAATAATCTGTTGACTCACTTGTGATTTCATTTTTCTGTACAGATTTTTCCGTATATTTGTGTTTTTGATGTCTCTCATGAAAATAAAGTATGTTTGTATGTTCAGTTGTTGGATCCAATTGGACAATGTTAGTGTATTATGTACTACCTTTGGCCAGCAAACACAATATAGAAAAGAATCAAGCAGTGCCCTAACCCCACTTTTCTGAAGATAGCTTTGGGCACAAAGTCCTAATACATGAAATCCCACGTCATTCCTTTGGTTTTGCATATTTCCTGTTTGCATATTTATGAGGTTCTGATCAGGAGGTTGGTTCCTGTCAAAGCATCTATTTTAGAAACTGCCTGCAGTTTTCTCTCTCAAATCTTACAATGCAATTGAGAGCGTTAATCTACTTTGTCCAAGGTGGCTATTGTATGTTTTTTTCCAAAGAATAGACAAAGAATGTGAAGAGCGACTAGGAACATTCTTTTGTAGCCTATTAAAACAGACAAAAGGCACCTGAACATTAACACACTAAATGTTCACAACTGCAAAACCATCAGTTTTCGATTGTTGTTTGGATGCTGATAGTCACTTTCATTGGACGCATGTGCCTGGCTGGAACTTACGGTCTGTGTGGGGCATAATATAATGTTTTTTTACATTTCATTTGTATTTATATTCATTTATATGATTATTTTATTGTATCTTAATTGTATTAAATTAAATTAATACTCAACAGTTATTGATTCTTTGCGGAGGTCTACTTCAAGTTAAGTTTTGGCCACATAACGTTTGTTTATGTTGTTGCTGCTGAAACCGTCTATAGTTTAATTTTTATGAAAGGAAATGAGTCACGTACATGTTGGAGATGTCAACATGTAATCCGATGTGAAATTACAATCACTAGCCCTTTTTAGTGACATTACTAATCTATTCACTCAGAAGCGAGTTGTTTTTTCAAAAGCTCTGTGGAAAAAAATATTTGATATACATCATGGGAGTGTTGCAACACATTTTGGAAAAGTTGTGGATGCCTGCCATTATGGTGCACAGTTTTTAATCTGACATCTTATTAGAGGATTTTAATATCTAAAAAAGATAACAAAAATCCATCAAGATGTTAAGGCTCTAGAAGATTGGTGCAAAAAGAGGCATTAACTGAGATTGACTGTTTATGTTTATCCACAACATACATAAATACACTCACAGATGACAATGATGATGTGTAATGCACAGCAAACAGAAAATAAGCGTTATGTAACAGCCACATTGTCATTTAAATCTTATCCCCATCGTGTATCTTCAACGTGTTAACAAGAATTAAAAAGAAGTTACTGGTATTGAATTTTGATTTAGTAAACAGGAAATATAATTTCTGCTGTTAAAAGGTCTGGAGACTAGTAATAAGAAGAAAGATTCCATATGATTTTCGGATTTATTCTGCCTTTTGTTTTATGCCAAACACAATATCATTACCCATTTTAAATCATTATTCAATCAGGGGCTGTTTTTAGGAAATAGGACAGCTGCACTCAGAGCCAAGGGCAACAAAAGATTATTTTAAGCTTCAGTCATACATCATTCTAATTAATCTCTATACTAGCCCAAAAGAGGTGTCAAATATTTATACAGACCATGAAAAATGTATTTATGTGCTACTCAGTGTATTTCATTTTAAATACTTGTATTAAACTATTTTTGCATTTATAAATTAAAAATATGCATCATATAAGTCATATTCTTTCTTTCTTTTCTGCAGATGACCCTGTTGCCACTTGCAATGTCTTTCTTCTGTCTGCTCAAGCATGGAGCATCTCCACGTTTATGAGCCCGTGATAGGTCAAAAAGAGGCAACAATGTGATTATCAGTTGGTTATCTCATTCCCTGTTGAACTCATTGTTAGCAACAAAGCCTTACTATGGCAACAACTGATTGTTAGTGGCACAATCGAGTTTTGTGCTATCCGAGTGGAGAGCAGCGCTTACTTGTGATGTCCCATCCAGCGAATCAGTGACTTGTGCTTTATTGTTGTGACTTGGGAGCATGATAACATTTGAAGATTCAGATTTCTCCTGCTCCTTTCAACATTCTTAAAATGAGGCATCATGGGTAGATAACATCAGCCGCAAAGATAACGTTTGAATAATGAAATGTGTTTGGTATATCGGTGCCATCAGTGATAACAAAATAAATCAAATCAGAAATCTGAGGTCTGGCGCCACTGATGTTGATCGAGTAATCTGCCTGTCTGTAATCTGCAGAAACAAAAATATTGTACAACAGTGTTTGCCAAAATACAGTAATAGCTGGGAAATGAGGCGTGAAGAACAAACAAAAAATGTGATGAAAGTTATTCATTACAGGCCCTCTTTAACTTTCACTTGTGCAGCTCATGAGGCCGAGGAGAAAACAGACTGAAGACATTCTGTTGTAGTGTGTGGATTATTGGTGTTAGCAGTAACTTCATGCACAGTGCTTTCATAGTGGCCATAGAAGTTATATACAAACACAATTCAGTTCTTTACCTCATGCATCATCCAAAATGTGTAACTTGTGCTTTTGTTTTCAACCGCAATTTGGTTGTAATATTACAAAGAAATGTAATGTAATATCTGCATGAATGGACAAAATGTACCTACTGTAGGCCAGCAGAAAATGTAGCTTCAGTGGATGTTTTGCACAAAAATTGGCCCATGAGGAATACGCAATTCAGCATTTGACATTACTGCTACTATTCAAGTCTGAATGAGGGAAGATTTTACTTTTGCATTTCATTGATACTGTTACCCATTGAGAATGATCTTTGGGGTTTAAATTGTATGAAATGGTCCATGAAATGTGAAGTGGAATATGAATATGTATTCATTCATGTACAGTAAATGCATAGAAAATGTAAATTCACCTGCTCCTTATCGCAATGTTACCTTCCTTAGGCTGAATCAAGAACCTTTTACTTTACATGACATAGTCTTTATTTTTTGTTACAATTCACATTACTGGCAATATGCAGAAAGCAGTAGGTGTTATAAATGTAGCATTGGATTTGTGAAAACATTTTTCGAAATCCAGAAAGTGCAGCAGTTATTCATGCTATCATAACTTAATTTTTTTTCAATTCATTTTTTTCTAAAATAAATAAATGATGAAATTCCTTGTTGGTGTGTTGTCTGTTATTTGTTCAATGCATCACACTCAAAATATAAGTGTATGGTTTCAGAGAGAAAGCGAGAGAGTACAATTTTGACTCTTAAAGTTCCCTTGTGGTCGATAATTTTATCCCTTAAAACTACTCGTTGACCATCAAAATAACATATTTAAAGTATTTTCCTGTGTCGGTCCTCGTGGGCAGTGCTCCGGCATGTGGCGCGTTTGCTCATCGGGCGACCCAGGTTCGATTCCCGTCTTGTCCTTTCGCTAACCCACCCCCTTCTCTCTCTCCCACAAATAAAGCAAAAATGCCAAAAATAAATCTTAAAATTGTTCGAATGTAACTCGACTCCTCAGATTTATTAAGTATACTCAGAAATATGAATGTGCAAATGAGCCCCGCCTCCACTCGGCAGTTCAGACGCTGCTAAACTGAAAGTGGAACCAAAACTTGTTGGTTACATGTTTATGGCAGTTTAAAAAACCGCATTTTTAAATTGTCTTTGGTAAACTGCAGTTTTATGTAGAAAATACTCAGCAATGGTTAAAAATGAGAAATTTGCACATGGTTCATCTTAAAACATATAAAACACCACATAAACATTAAAAACTTGATTTTCATTACAGGGCTCTTTAGGGCAAAATTTTGAAATGGGCGCTGCATAGTTTACAATATTACGATATGTGTTGAAATACCACAATATCAGTCATCATGGTTTTTAATAACACAGTTATTGTCATAATTCATTATAAAACATTCAGGAAAACAATTAATTGAATTCAAAGGTCAATTCAATCTTTTTGTTAAAGTAGCAGTGTGAGTGTGTGGTGTCGTCTTTAATTGTTTAATGTATAAATCTCTCAGTGGTGCTCATTAGAAGCTGAGATTGTAATTGTCAGTGAACTATTGATAGCCAACATCTCATAGGTTCATTTATTATTAGCATCTCATTTCCACGGTAAACAGAAACACATGCTTGCAAGCACAGCATGATACATATCCATTTCTCACTATATTACAAAATCATGCCACACACACATTAGTCTACAAGAATGTCAGGTTAGATGTACAACAAAGAGGAAGACAAGAGATACAGCGCTGGGGGTAATGAGACAGTTCAAATGTAAACGAAAGAGTGTGAGGGAACAGAGAGAGCGAGCATGGCTTATGTAGTTGGATTTATTTGTAAGGGAATAGATGGGTAGGTAGGTGATGCTGGAGAGCTAATAGTAAGTTTATGTACGTTTTCATAATTTTGCATAGATTGCATTTATCTCATTTCACTACGCCTTTAGCAATTGGAGTGTGTGTTGCCTGTCACATTAAATATACTCCCTTCTTCATCTTGGTAGTTGCAGAACAGGTGCAGAAAAAAGAGGCAACACCAGAGGAACTTACACTAAACCCCTGACTCACACCTCTCTCTCTCTCTCTCTCTCTCGCTCTCTTTTTCTCTCCCTCAGCACAGCTGGCTTGAACAGAATGATCATTGGCTTGAGGAAGACCAGAATCTCTAGGCTCCGTACACAGCCTGAGCAAAGGGAGAGAGAGAGAGAGAGAGGGAGAGGAGAGAGGGAGAGCGCACGACTGTCAGGTCACCCAGCTCATAAAATCTGTTGTGTTCTGACAGAGAACGGCAAGGAGGAGACTTCCCTTAACAGACAGAACAAACACACAGAAATGCTGGAATTATGGGAACAGCGCTCCATCTTCTATGTTCTTCAATTTTCCTGCTTTTTGGGTTACACAAAAAGACACTTGCTGAGTTGAAATCTGTAGCAGGACTTCCGAAGTGCAGCTTCTTTGACATCAGTCAAAGAACGAAACAAAGGCTTTTATGAAAGATGCCATGAAGAAAATGGGATCCATCACATCATATGGGAGAACTTGGGAGGTAACACTTTTTGAGCATTTTGAGAGTCTTTAAATGCTAATAAGGGACAGTATGAACTTGAATGTCAACATTTCAAAACTTGTGCCAAAAACGGTCTTCACCTCAAATTTGATGCCGTTTGATGACTGGACACCCAGCCCAGACATCATGCTGGGTAATGCGGTTCATAACAGTTCATATGGTTGTAACAGAAGCTTGGCTGAAACTGAAGCATCTCTCTTTCCTAATCTATCAAGCAGTGGAACTTCCAGTGAACGGACAGAACTCCTGTCGTGGCAAAGGTGCAACAGCGAGACGAGCAAACAGGAGTTAGTTCGAAAAAACTGGGCTGCACTGTTGATCTTAGTTGTGGTCATTATTACGGTCACGGGAAACATCTTAGTAATCATGGCAGTCAATCTGGAACGAAAACTGCAAAATGCCACCAATTACTTCCTCATGTCACTGGCAGTGGCAGATATGCTGCTGGGACTTCTGGTCATGCCTGTCTCCATGGTGACTATTGTGTACGGTGAGTCTGTTTTTATTTTGATAACAATATTAGGTGTGCGCTGTTGTGACTAATGGACAATTCTGCGTTATGAATGTATGTGGGCTAATGTATGTGTGTCCAATTTGGAGGCAGTGTCATGTGACATTTTTGTTTAGAATAGAGGGTATGTCACTTTCCCACGTGAACACGCCCCGGGACACGCTCACTTGAGTGGTAAAACACTCAGCAAAATGGCTGCTTTCAATAGGAGAAACAAAGAAATTGGGACTAAAACACAATTATTTGCCCGTGACCCGAGGTAGTTCGGACAAGCGGTAGAAAATGGATGGATGGATGGACACAATTATTTGCTGAAATTACAAGCAGCTGGACTCAACAGTGATCCGTATGACTTACGAAGGAATCAGGTGTTCTTGGATACACAAATGTTGCGCGAAATTGCGTTCCCTGATATTGTAACCATTAATTTTGCCAAGTGTTTTACCACTCAAGGGGTCGCGTTCCGAGGTGTTCATGTGGGAAAGTGACTACGCGTGCATACCCTCTATTGATAACCTGTACATAGCGATTGACCTGTGAATCAACAGAGGCGTGAGTGTCAGGACATCTGCATAACTGTTGTTTCCAACCTGGTCTCATAGGAAATACATTCCTCTGTACTCTTTTTGGAGCGCCACAAAATACGTACCATCAGGTACATATCAGTATTTCCATATGTTAACAACACCATATCATATTATATTGGGGTGTAATGATTTTAAATTTAATCAGAGCTTGTATTTTGTGTGCGTTTATTATTTCGTAAGCACAATTTAGACGTATTTAGCACGTAACCCGCCCCTAAACCTAACAGTTTGTATATTACACAATACACAACACAACATATATCTGGAAGATACGGCTACATACTGTATGCTGTTTATCCAAAAAGTGCAATTATTCCAAGCGTTCCAAGGCCAAAGAACAGACCCGAAAGCGATTCCCTTCTCCGTCCGCCATAAAACTCTGATCTCGGACCCACTGCGCACAGTGACAGAATAAAAAAATTGCTGTCGGTGTGTGAACGACATGTCAGTGTGTCTTGTGACTGGTTGTGTCATTACGTTAGCTTACTTTATAAAATGGCACTGGCTGTCCCGCTCCGATGGAGCGCAATCGTCAGCGATTAAAACCTGCTGTGCTCACAAAATGATATTGTACTGCTTTAGAAGACTCGAAATGCAACGCAACCTGTTTGTTATGCTTTTTTATTGTTTTTGTTAGGTATATAAGTTATGGTTAGGGTTGGGGTTTGGTGTGGGTTTCGGTTTCGGTTTTATTTATAAAAATGTTGTCCTTAGGTCAACAAAATATGTTGCCCTGAGGACATCAACCACTTGGCAAAATCAGGTCGAGCACGAAACACACAGCGACTCTGCAACATGGCTGCGGCAGTCACGATACAATGAGATTTACAAGTAAGCCCACTTTACTTGCGTTTAGATTTGGGTGGTCTTCGTCAAATCATGTTACGAATTGACGGACATTCGCCGGGGTGTGGTTACACGAGGCGTTTCAGGCAGGTCTGGGTGAGCATTTGCTTTTAGATAGAATTCATCTTTTGTTCCGACACTTACATTTTCGCAATTTTACGTGTCTAATACATGGATGGGTAACTTATAACACACCAAAGACACAGAAAAACATGTATTCGCACCATATGACCCCTTTAACCTGTTGTGGTGTTCATTCATATACATTGTTTATAGATAATTATGCAAAGTGATCAGATGTATTTTAAATAATTGCAAAAAACTCCCCAGATGTCAATCCCATATAGAGAACCTGTGGTCAATCCTCAAAAAGCGAGTGGATAAGCAGAAGCTAACAAATTGTGATCAACTCAAAGCACTAATAAGGCAAGAAAGGATCGGCATCAGTCAGGATTTGGCCCAGAAGCTAGTATCCAGCATGCCAGAGAGAATTGCAGAGGTAATGAAAAACAAGGCCAAATACTGTAAATATGAACTCTTTGCATATATTATGTTTTTGCCAATAAACGCCTTTAAAACTTAAGATATGCTAACTTACAATATCCAGTATACCATAGAAACACATGGCAAAATAATCTAGAAATACAGAAGCAGCAAACTTTGCATAACACAAAATGTATGTGACTGCCAATACTCTTGGCCACGACTGTATATTAAAAGTCAAGAATACCCAGCTTTTTGTGATTTTCTGTTTTCTACATAAAATCATCCTAGTGTAAAGAACGTAAAACCTTGATAAAATAAAACATTTATATCTTTAATATTGACCGATTAAGGCCATGTCAAAAATTTAAATCCTTCAATTTTCTCAAAAGTAAACCAACAAATAGTTGACAAACTACACTGATGTGAGCGCTGACATTGTTTTGCTTTTGATGCTTAATTGATGAACTTTCCATGACAGAAGACATTTACACATGCACTTATCGGTTGTAGCACTGTTATAAAAACCTAAATTATTAAATAACATTGTTTAGGAAGGATATATGGTAATGATTAGTTTGTGTTGTGTTTCATGTTGTGTTTTAATCATGTTTTGATTCATTATCTGTTTTGTTTCAGAAGTAAATGGTAATTCCTCTGTAATTTGTTATTTGTGTACATGAAGGGTGTCGTAATTGATCATTAGTGGCCTTGTGTACACTGACTAATTTATTTTAATGCAAACTGCTATCTGGCTGAGACTGAAGAAGATTTTAATTGTTGCTGTATTTTTATAATGAGCCCCACCACATGAAAAATGCATCATTTATAACTAGAAATAATACATTACAAAGCTTTGATATGAACTATGTGTTGAGTTTGAAGACGTGTTAGAGAGAGGAAAGATGGTTTTGATGAAGCTTGACAGTGAAATGTTGTTGTCACGTGTCACGCTGCACTTCAGACTATTGTCACTGTGCCAAAGCAGCGGCTTTGAAGAATTCTCGCTCATTCTCTGTTCCCCTCTGCATTTGCATTGTTGTATTAGCAGTATTATTCAGGTTCTGGGTGTGAATAAATGTCACGTTTCAGGACAGAGTCCCAGATTACAGCTTAAACCTCATCAGCATTAACGTGTGGTGTGTGTGTGTGTTAGCAGAACGACCCTCAAAGCTTTTTAAATGGACAGACAAAGATTGAATTACATGCAATGATGTGAATAGAACATTTGAGATCGTGTCATTATTTTTTTATGGTTATCCTCTGAATTGATGCTATTCATATTCGCTGGATTCTAGTGAGACTCCTCAGCACTTCACCTGTATTTTTGTAAAGCGTTCTGTCTTTGTTTCTTGAATGCTTGAGTACCTCTTGGTTTTGGTTGTACAGGAAAAATGGCATTATTGCGGTCCCATTTTTAAGCAGCTTTTGTTTTGCCAGTTAATTGACTTAATTAAACTCTTTCTCCTTTTGTTTGATGGTTGAGTCACCCTCTGTCTGCGCCTCTATCTTTTCTCTTTCTCCTAATCTCACTCACACACACTTTAAAACAACCTTTCATTGACGCAGTGGTTTCAATACTTAGATAATGATATTAACAAAAAACACGTACCCTTAAACTCTCACATAAACCCGTTGACATTATTAGATTTAAAGGGATGAAAAAAATTCTGTCATCAGTTACTCACACTCATGTCATTCCAAACCTGTAGACTTTCTTTCTGTTACAAAACCCAAAAGAAGATATTTCTTCATTCTCATGAGGGAGAATAAATGATGACTATAACTGGGTGAACTTTACTGCAACACAGTTTGGACATATAAATCAATTTAATTCTAAGTTTATAATCTAAATAATATGGAGCATTGATGAATGCTACCTTGAATTTTGTTAATACGACATTTCTAAGCAATCCGAAGCATAGTGAAGGTGGAATGAATACAAATTTGTGAGCAGAATATTACAAAGATTTACAGTACATGTTGACTTGTGAACCTAACAAACTTCAAAAATCAGCTGGAGTGAGAAAAATATACCGTAAAATAATATTTTTCATGTAAAATACATTATATAAGGAAATATATTAAGAATTGTTTTCCTCGTTTTTCTTGTAAATTTGCTTTTTTCCCCCTGTAATATTACAGTTTTTGACTGTGTTTAAAAATAAACAGTAAAAAATTAAATCTGGTTAAAAAACTGAACATTTCTGCGTCAGAAGTAAACTGTAATTTGTTTCCCTGTAAATGTACATGTAATTTTCTGGCTTTTTCTGTAATTTTACGTTGTTTGACCATATTTCAAAAAGTCATTAAAAAATCTGTTAAAAAACAGTAAAATTCATCTTTTTTACAATTTACGTGGGAAATCTGTAAAAAAAAATCACAGAAAATTCTGTACAATTACGTTTTTTTACAGTGAATGCTTAAGCAACCTCCCCTGGCAAACTGGCACTGTTTTGCACTGGAAAGCACCACCTACATTTTCATCAGAGAATATAGTCTTGTTTATCATGTTTAGATTAAGCTGCTTGAGTGCCTCTTTGATAGAGCGATAATCAATGTTTCTTTGAATTGATAATGGGATGATTTAGCAGCCAGCTGCTCTATACTGTGCCAGCAATGACCCCATGCAGCCACAGAAAAAAGCTATTCACTATAATACTATGTCCCGTTCCTCAAGTGACTTACTGTATGTGCACAGATTTTCTTAAAGAGAAAACAAAGTCAAACTCATTGTGCATTTATTAAGAGAGCTAAATAAGATTATATAATATTCCTGTAGTACACTTGGTACAGAGTGGCGCTGGCAACACTCCAATGAAATGTATAGCTCGAACTGTAAATCACTTTGAATAAATGTGTTTGTCCAATGCATGTGTGTAATGTAATGTTATAAATATATCCTATTAATATGAACGGGAATGCTAGTGGATAGCTTTCCTTATGTTTCATAGAACTCCTTGAAATGATTCAATGCAAAACGTATATCAAAATAACTCGAAGGCATCACTGTCTGCAGGTTTTAACAGTATGCACATGAGAGCCGAATTTAATTTAATCTGTCATTTACACAAGCCGTTTCATTCTCTGCTTGTATATTATCACCTGTTGTGAGGGAATGTCACTCTAGAGCCCACAGAGAACATTTGAGAACACAAGGATCGTTCCCTGGAGATATACTGGAGAAAAAAACACGGACGCATACCACTCGGCTTAGAAAAGAGCAGTGAGATATCTGAAGAGAGCGACATAGCACATGACGTAGAGAGCAACACCACAGTGGACAGAGATGTTAAAATAGTACAGAGGAAGCACGTCTGAAGCAGCAGATCAGATCAGACAGGGACTCCCATTGAGCCTCGGAAATGTGATGACGTACTAGAGCTGTGACGAAAGACACACTGAGTAATCGATGGTTAAATATAGCGCTGAGCAAAACAGGTATGAACAAATGTGTGTGTGTGTGGGTCAATGCACATGTATGTGCAGGCGCAGGGTGCTACAGGCTAATAAATAAATTCTCACGTCAATGTTTTTGAAAAGAAATATACGCCATGAAAGGCAGCTAAACAATACGGCCCAATATGAATAATTATAATGAATAATATATACAATTGTTAATATTAATAATCCTGATAATATCATGTAAAATGTATTATTTTGTACGATGTACCATCTATCTATTCATAGGGTATTTATGATTTATAGTTCACATTAATATACACTGCTTCTACAGGTGTACCAGGTTTATTTTACAATAGCAAATATGCACCATATATAATCAGAATTTAGTATTAACTGTTAATTTTATAATGATCGACCCTGAAGCTTTGGTTCATTGATAATGAAATTCCGGGAGCATCTACAATCTCAGTCATAACAGATTTTCAGCTTTTCATCTTCCTTTTGTAGTTGTTTATTATTCTTCATCATACCTCTTTTGTTTCTGTTTATTTTTCCATAGCACTGGATGGAGTGACAGTGGGGGAAGCCAAAACAAACAGGTTCAGAATATACACAGACACTAATTCCCCCCCCCATTCCCTAAACCCCTCAATCTCTACACTGGCTCCACAGCCGAGCTCCGGCATAATCCCCTGCCACATCATGTCACCATGACGATAGAGTGTTCCAGAACAGCCCTCAAAGCTCAATAGCTGCTGTTAATGCAGCATTGATGGTTCCCTGACACAGGTGGTCTCTACGTTGCCACGGCGCTCACCGACTAAAAGAGAGGAGTGACTTAATGAGCAGCACGAAGGGCTAATGACGAGCATCTGCGTACTGAAAGTATATCATTCATTTCATTCTCATTAGGGTCTGGCCACTTCAAGTACTTGACACCTGTTTCATATGTGTAATGGGTGCTTAACAATGCTCATTGGAGGGTAAATCTACATTATAGATTCGCAGAGGGGTAATATCTCCTGGTCAAGAATTACCTTGTCTGGTTCTTAAATGTCAGCCCTACTGATAATCTATAAACTGGACGATTAAAGGACATTTTAATTCTTCACCCAATATGGTCCAAGTTTGAATATGTGTGTGAACAGAGGTTTAAGACCACACAAAATGTTACGCTTATTCCTCAAAGCTACTGCATGGTTTCAGAAGATGCGTAGCACATGAGTCATGAAGAATATTTTTCTGTTACATTTTGATGAGTGCTTTTTTCAAATTGATCTTATATATCTATTTAATTTTTCTACAAATTCCTTTTTATTTATTCGCAAAACAGTTCTTTCTGGATTCTGTGTTTTCTATTTTTTGTCCACATGAAAAAATACTTAAGTAAACTGTAGTATTTACTCATAAACTATAGTAAAATACCTATATACTACAGTGTTTTTGAACCTTACTGGAAAAAATCCATAAAATATGGCATAATGTATACAACTATGGTGATCTAAACCAGTTAGCAGCACATTTCCTGTTTTTTCTTTTCTTTTCTTCTGTTTTTTAAGTCTACAAAGTTTAAGTAGTATTGTTATCATTTCACTAGCACATTTTATTTAATTTACTAAAGGAAATAATATACTTTTTTTCATGAGGGTGTGTCATAAATTAAAGTAAACTGGACTTGACGGGTCGTGGCAAAGACCATAGATATCAAAACTAGATGCCGCATTAGCATTTGTTTCTACGGGCTGCTGTACGTAGGTTGTCCACCATATTGGAACTGTGTGAGTCCGTCTGTGTTGCCAAGTCTGCGACTTTTGATTGAATTGGGTTAAAATTGTAACTGTTGCTCCTGTTTGTTTTATCCACGGGTTGGGAGTGGAAGAATTTTGTTATATAGCCGTCAATCTAAAAATTATTTTATTTATGAATGTTAATTAAAGGAGCGATGAATTAAGACATCAATTTTAACCCGTGCTTTTGTTATATAAGAGCGAATCATATTCAAGCAAACATCCTGCAAGTGTCAGAACTGAAAACGCCCTTGTTACTGAAATTACAACTGTTATTGACACCAGGCCCAGCGAACGCCAGGTCCTGGAATGCACATATCTATGACCTCATTGATAGGTTGAACACAGCCTCCACAGAAGAATATCAACGACTACTTCTCTAGCCCCGCCCACTGGTTCGCACATGACAATATTTAAGTAAGACAAGTTGCGCGGAACCAGATAAGTAAACATATAACAATAAACCACCAATAAACATACCGATTAAGATCGCAAGATATTGTGCAGTCAGTGCCTGGTTGTGGAAGAACACAGTCACTGCATAACCTTCCTTCGGATTCCGACATTAGTAATGCGTGGTTGAAGTTTATTTTTAAAGACGTTCCAGTGGGTAAAACATTACCACGTATTCCATTGTGAACAAGGCACAGGTCGACGCTGGATTTGCGAAGAGACTAAAATTTAAACGCAGTACTGTGCCGTCAATATTGGATCCGATAGGAATGGCACAGCAATCTTATGTGAGTACAACATTTTTGTACTATGCGTCACTATTGCTTTGTTAGAGATCGCTGGATATGCCCTGAGCACTATTCGCACGGGATTAGTATTACCTGGGGACCTCTAGTCATTAGTAAAAATTGCAGTGGTTGTCTGTGATCTTAATCCTGTGCGAATCGGCTCATATATAAGTTTTCAAGGTTTTATCCATCGTTTGCTAATAATGGAGGCTGTTTAGAAAGTGTTTTGTGAATATTTTGGGTGCTGGGTTTGTATTTATAAGTTACCGGGAGTCTCCCGTTTGTTAATTTATCATGGAAACTCTCGAAATTTTGGCCCGCCATCGCGGTAATCTTCTGTCCGGTTGGCAATCACGGGTCTCAAATGCTGACAGGTACGGATATCATTAAGCACCATACATTTATAGGCTATGCAAACTATACGCAAAGCCTTGCCATCACATCCGGGAAATAAGTCAGTAAATTTGAGTAAAGGCTTCACTTATCCCGTGCGAATGTGCCTTGTGAAATACAGATGTGGGGAGGTAATTTATAAATCACACAAGGTCCCCAGATAATACTAACCCTGTGCGAATAGGGCGAATGTGTAACCTAACGTTACGCCTCTAACCAAATTCACAGAAGGCTCCTATCCAATCATAGCAGTGGGTGTTTACTTCCAACTCTTCAATGCAGCATGCCAATTAAAACCGAGCGTTTGTAGAGCTGGCCTCAAAGCTGGGGTAAAAATAGCCTATTAATTATTGATTTTGATGTTTTTTAATGTAAAAATCACGCGAACGCTATAAGTAGACCTCGTACAAGCCCAGTTCATGACACCTTTTAAGGCGGCAGTCTGTAGGATTGGCCTATTTGTCGCCATCTCAGTTTGTAATTGCTACTGCAGGTGATGTGCGGAGGTATATCTTTACGTGAGTTGCGATTCGGCACTGCTCAACTGCGCGGATGAGTGTGATGTTTTGAGTCGTGGCCTGTGACACTGGTGGTCACTGTACATCAGTAGCGCATAATAAACACAGATAACATGGCAGATGATATAACACGAAACAAATAACAACATAAACAGACACAAATAGCGCAAATGGAGCTGCCAACACTGCCGTTTTGACCGGGAGTTTTGTTATTTCTCATGGAAACTACCGTGTTATCTATTGAAATGTCTTACCTGTTCAGAAGAAATAAAGCGATGTCTGCATCCGTTTACAATCGTTTCACATCACGGAGTTCATGCCACCTTTGAAATGCCTTGCCAATATGAATTCTTGTTTTTTTGAGTCCAATCACATTCCCTGTTTCTTTGTAAACTGTCATCAGTTCGTTATTTCTTGTTTTTCACATATGATGAATCCCCAGATGTCAACACTGCTTGGTGTAAAAGTAAAAGTACTAAATAAAGTACCGCCATAAATAATACTAAACGTTGTATGAAATCCTTCCCACTAGTTGTGTGTACAAGCTATAAACCGCCAGTCACTCGCAGCATCCACACGCGAGCTAGCAGCCGGATCCTCTTCGTTCTGTGTACGAATGTGACGAAATGACGCACAGACGAAAGACACCATATACGGATCTCCGGGAAAGACGACCCCACAGGGCAAATTACAAACCATTATTACAAGCTTTCCGTGGTGAATCCAGCAAGGGTAATGACACAGTTTTAAACACCTTTCTTTCATGTACTACTCAATAATTGGTTTAAGCTCATTTTTACTCAAAAGAACTTGCGGACTGCCGCTTTAAGTTCTGTTATTTGGACTAGGGACGTTAGGCTCGTGATGAATGATTTTGTTTCGCAGATCTGGCAACCATGCCAAGCCGGTCCATTAACACTCAAGAGCAAGCTGACTGTGCATGATTATGAAAACATATTTGTTGTTGTGCAAACTCAAACATTATATTTGCAACATTAACACATGAAGCCAGTGGACCGTTCCAAGATGGCGGATGCGTCTACGTGCCTGGAGCGCTTGAATGGGGCATCTAGTTTTGATATCTTTGCCAAAGACCTTCTCAGTACATGTTTGACAGTAGCTTTTAGTGATAGTGATTAGGTCACACGCTCAAGCTATATTTTGATTGCTGATGATAGACCAGCGGGCTAACTATATGCTTAGGTTCCTCCCGAACTTTGTTAATAAAACATCATGTAGTATAACTGAAGTTAATCAGAGGCGCTGAAGCAGACCTTTGCTAAGAAGAAACAGGTTTGTTTTAACACACTCTATTGGCTTACCGCTGTAATGACGCTGTGGAGAGTTGATGAACCCGAAAGCGGACATTCTAAGCTTTACATAGATACCAAACTTGAGTGGGTAATTCCCAAAAGAGAGGGCAGCAGCGAGTGAAGTTTGTAGGCGTGTTTCCGGCCTTTTTTGTTAACGATTTTGCTGCGTCCACTCGCAAAAATTTAGTTTTTATATATTTACGGTAGGAAATCTACAAAATATCTTCATGGAACATGATCTTTACTTACAGTTTTTAGCAATTGCTATGACAATTTTTCCAATACTTTTTCTAACAATTTTCCTAAACTCTTAATACAGTTATCACAACATCTGGCTGCGTAGGCAATACAATTAAAACATTTCTTGTTGCTTTGACACACATGCATACATTTAACATGCATTTAAAATGCTTTCACTTGACACACAAGCTCAACCAAGACCAAAACAATGTATTTTTACTGCCAAATTACAAATGCTTTCACATAAAATCACGTTCTAAACCTAACTTATAGGCTATAAAGTCAAAGTAAACAGCCGTTTATATTGTGAATTACAACGCATATATCACCTGTATTTTTTTCCATTGCTAATGAGAAACAGCAAATTGAAGTTATGCAAATATATAAATCACACAGCCGAAGTCTATATTTACTTCTGTCCTACACATGTAAAGTGAGATACTGTAGATAAATAGTGAATGTGATATTATAAAGACAACAAATTGTTTCCAAACGTACAAATTGGGCTGCACTTGTTGCAGCTACAGTATATAACCCTGAAGAGACATTTTCAATTCATATGTATTTGTACTATAACAACTTTTACTTTCAGTGCAAAAAAAAGGAAATATTCACTATAAATATACAAATCGAAACAATTCTGGAAACTATATGCATGTAGCAAAAAAGCAGATAAACACTTAACCTTCTGGAGGCCCCTGGGGGTCCCCGCCTCCCGGACCCCAGTTTGAAAAACCCTGTCATAAACCACAGGCTATCATACGAGAGGCTGGTGAATGAATACAGACAAATGAATCTCAGCTGGGACACAGTGGCATTTACTGTCCAGATTTTTCCAGAAACCAACAGGTAGGATATTGTATAAGGGCAGAGCTGACACTTATAAAATAAAGCAGTTTCTGTAATTCCATCTGATGTTAGTGTTTTTAATAACATTGTGCTATGATTGACTAAATAGTAGAGAACATGTGTTAGTTTTGTTTGTCACAGTGTATTGTGTTAGTGTATTTTTGTATTTTCAAAATGAGTGTTGGAGTTAAGTTTACAATGTGTGATTTTGAGCATTAAATTAACAGTTTTAACAATTCTGTGTTTAAGGTGTGTTACGTAAGAGTTTAGGAAAATTGAAAAATTGTCATAACAATTGTAAAAAACTGTAATATCCAAATTATTTTTGGCATGAAGGAAAATCGATAATTTTGACCAATACAATGTTTTGTTGGCTTTTGCCACAAATATTTCCGTGCTACTCAAGACTGGCTTTGTGGTCCAGAGTCACAGTTGTAAATGTAGAGCATCCACATTTTTCAAAATTACTCTTGTGTTGTGCTGAAGAAAGCTAGTGATGACAACCCTCATGACGTTTATTTTGGGGTTAACTTTTCCTTTAAATAACAAATAACAAGTTTTATGATCTTGTCTGCAGAAGTAGGTCAGGTTACACCACAGAAAGTTGTTTGCATGGCAAATAACCGCTAAAGAGCTGGAGTGAGCTGCGTGTGTGTATGTGTAGAGAAGGGAGTGATTAATTAGTCTGATAGATTCAGGGCTGGGTAACGAAGCAGAGGAGGAGTTCAGGAAGGGTCAGGGAAAACGGGGTGAGCCAGCGGTATTGTAATTATCCTCGGACACGGCTGCACACGCGTGCACTCGCTCCTCACGACTCTCACCGAGATTCCTTCCTTCCTTAGCCAAATATCTCCAGCAGCTTTTTCTGTTTCGACATGGTGACACACTGAGATGCTTGTAATCAGGTCCTCAGTGGTCATTCTACCGACATCCGGTAAATCAATGCCTTCAGAATGAATAAATTCAGTCTGTGCTGCCAATTTTCTCGAGTCTTTGCTAAGATGTGTCATTGTGGGCTTTGTAATTTTGTGTGAGGCAAAGCTTTAAGGGATGCTGGGAGTGTTTGTGAGCAATGAGAGTTAAAAGCACTGCAAACACAATGGACTTATTATTATATTGCAATCAATTTTTTCAGTTTTTCATTTTCTTTTTTTGGGAGTCCCATGGCAGAGTGCAAAATATAAATGGCCTTGTTTACAAGACAGCATTCAGATTGCAACATTTTACTCCAGTGTGTTTCATTTTGTGTTTCACCATCCAGTATGACACGCCCACAGTCCATTCAATGTATGAATAATTTTCTAAATTCCACCTGTAGAGCTGAGTTCTAATCAGAATCATATAAAAGCTCTGATGAACACTGGACTCACAACGTTTAAAGTATTTACACTTAAAAGGGGATAGATAAATAGAAAAAGCTTTGGAAATCGGTGCTATAATGCAATATCCTAACGCGGTTATGTAAATATATATAAATACATATTTATTTTTATAGTTGTAAAATTCACTTTATTATACACACCTGTAAATAAATTAATTTACATTATATAACTTAAAGTAACAGTTCTCCCCAAAATTTAAATGTTGTCATCATTTATTCACCCTCATGCCATTCAAAATCTGTATATGACTCTTTCTACGGCACAAAAACACAAAAGAAGATATTTTGAGAAAAGTATCAGTGGTTTTGTATCTATATAATAGAAGTCAATGGGTGGCCGATGTTGTTTGGTTACCATCATCTTCAAAATATTTTCGACATGTTTTGTGTCGGACAGGTTGGGTAAGTAAATGAAGACAGAATTTTCATTTTTGTGTGAAATATCCCTTATGTTTATTTAATTTCTCTTTATTGTATTGATGTATGTAATCACAGCAGCTGAAAAAATTAAGAGACCAGTAACAATTTTTATTTAATTGAACACATTTTAAAACAATTACATATGATTCAGGTTAAATCATATTTTGGAATATACAGCAGATGAAAAAATAGAGACATTTCAAAATTTTCATTTAATCAGTATTTCTAGATATATTGTGACCATTCCTGTGCAGTCTGTTGTATTTTATCAAATGCTACAAAGTCATTCAACAGCAATGTGAAAGACTGACAGGATGACAAGACACATGAAACCTTTGATAAAAATCAAGGTTATCACATAAAAAATATTTTTGAAATTTTCCTGAATACATGTACAAATATTACTGTTGTATTGCATAAAAATGAATAACTGAAATTTATTTAGAAATGGTCTTTCGAAGATGTCCTTCAGCCACATAAGGCTATTTTCCTGCATGACCAGAAGTTTGACTTTAACAGAGGTACAAGCTCTCCTCCCTGGTGAAGACTCGTGGAAGCCGGCCTCGCTCCCAGCAGGGAGAGGGGCGTGCGCATGCTCAACTATCTCGACGACTGGCTCATCTTGGCACACTCGCGAGATCTGTTGTGTACACACAGGGCTCTGGTGCTTCGCGTCGTGGTGACGACAGACATCTCCCTGCAGGGTTGAGGTGCCATTTGCAACTGGCACGCATTGTTGGGTCGATAGACGGCCCCCCGCCTGTGTTGGCATATCAACTGCCTGGAGTTGTTGGCTGTGCTGCTTGCACTGAAGAGGACGCAACCTCTCATGTAGCCTAACCGCACATGGTTCTCGGAGCTAATATTCCTGACGACAACTCCCCCCTGGCCGTTTCCCCTGAAGAAGGCACCCGAACAGACCTCTGGAATCTCCATGTCGGTGGTTGAGATCATCACTCAGGCTAGGGCTCCTGCCACTAGACGGCTTTACGCCTTAAGTGGCGCCTCTTCTCGTCCTGGTGCTCTTCTCGAGGAGAAGACCCGCAGAGTTGCTCGATCGGGAACGTGTTGTCCTTCCTACAAAGACTTGAGAGTAATCTCTCCCCTTCCACAATGAAGTATATGTAGCCGACATTGCCACCCATCACGAACCAGTCGATGGGAAGTCTCTGGGACAGCACAACCCGATCATTAGGTTCCTAAGGGGCGCGAGAAGGCAGAATCCGCCTCGTCTGCGCTCCGTACCCTCTTGGAACCTCAAGAGGCCCCCCTTCGAGGCCCTGAGAGATGCCGTTCTTTCTCACCTAATGATGAAGACAGCTCTCCTGGTGGTGCTCGCCTCCATCAAGAGGGTATGGGACCTACAAGCATTCTCCGTGTCCTCTGATTGCCTAGAGTTCGGGCCTGGAGACTCTCATGTTATCCTGAGACCCTTTCGGGACAAGGTGTTGAACTTGCAGAACTTCCCCCCTCCGGGGAGCAAGACCCAACCCCATCTGTGTTGTATCCAGTACGCGCGCTGCGCCTCTACTTCGACCGCACGCAGAGCTTCAGGAGCATTGAGCAGCTCTTTGTCTGTTTTGGAGGTCAGCAGAAAGGGAAGACTGTCTCCAAACAGAGACCGGCGCTACGGCGTACCGGTCCCGAGATTGCCCGTGCCCGCTGGCAGTGAGGGCACACTCCACCCGAGTGTAGCCCCTCGTGGGCACTGGCACAGGGCGCCTCTCTGGCAGACATCTGCAGAGCTGCGGGTTTGGGCTACGCTCAATACTTTGCAAAGTTCTACAGCCTCCGCATGGAACTGGTGTCAGCCCGAGTCTTGCAACAGGTGAGACCAGCGACCGCTAGGGTGTATGCCTGCGAAAGCGCCTTCCCCCTTCCTAGGTGGGTCAGAAGAATAGGCATTCCATCCATCACTAGCACTTCCTGGTGGAGGGCAGGGTGGAGCAGCCTCCTTAGGTCGGGTATCAGCTGAGTTATCTAGCGCATAGCTCTAACCGGACCTAGTGCTGAAAACCTTAGGGTGAAACCTTGCGGTACTTCCTCAGTCCGCACATTCCTCCCATGAGTTCTCCCCTACCGGTAAGACCATGTCGGTGTCTCCACTAAACTCCTCCCTACGGTAGGATGTGGTCTCCCCAGTGGGCATTACGGTACCGGCTTCTTGCTGTTAAAGAAAAAAGGCCTCCGCCCGTGACGGCTGGTGGCAGGAGCTTCCCACCTTTCCAAAGCTCTGGGACCCCCTACCTCTCAACTGGATGGTAACAATTTCGCTCTAGCACTCACGTCTGACATGCCCAGGCCAGTCAGCGTCGCTTTGCTAGAGATTGTGACGCGGCACAGCGCCATGGCGTTTTCAATGGGAACCCCATCTGTCGGTTCGACACAACGTCGAGAGACCGACAGAAAGGGAACGTCTCGGTTACGTATGTAACCTCTGTTCCCTGATGTGTCCCTAATGCCACAGAGCTTGCCGCCCGCTGCAGCAGTCGAGCAATGCTCTCAGGCTGCTCAGCACAAAAGGTGAATGAATGCAGCATGCCGTCTCCCTTTTATACCTGAATATCCGGGGCGGAGTCCGGGAACAGAGGTTACATACGTAACCGAGAAGATATCTCCTTTCTCTCATAGACAAACATGCAGCTACTTTGCATTAATGGATTATTAATTAGCCTTTGGTTTTGATGCAGTTTCTGCTGTCTGAGCGTCACTGAATAGAGCCGGAGCTGGCAGGAACCTCAGCGGAGCACACAGGAACCAGATAACGTCCTGCGTGGCTCATAGTATATTCATAAGCACCTTTTCTGACTTGCAGTGATTTACCTTTTATTCTTCCACTCCTTTATTAAGTATCTTTATAGGACCTTTTTAATTTTTATTTATGCCATCATGCATACCACTACAGCAAAAGCCCACCATATTCATATTCTCTCCAAAGACCTTCATCTCATACGCCCTCATTTTCTCTCTCTGTGTCGACTCACGCTTCAGCGTTAGTCTGTGTACCACCACATAAAAAAACGCTGTATGAGTTTATGTGCGAGTCGTCATGATGAGGTTCATAGTAAAACACATCTATCTTTAGCTACTATGTCATGCAGGCCTTTTTTTACACCTCTGCAGAAACTGAGAGGAGACGTGCGTGGGAGCATTTCAAAGCTAAGATATGTTATTTTCTCATGGTTTGTCTCAGTTGCTGCTGGGTGCACTTCTGTTTTTTAGTGTTGAATTGAACTTTGAGTTTTTTTTGTGATATCAGTCTGCTGTCACTTTGAAGAATGAAGTAAAAAGTAATAAAAGTAAAAACTAGGAAAAGTAGTTATGCCGTGGTTATAGTTGCTGGGATGTCTGTGAGTATAGTGTTAGAAGCACAAAGGACTCTTAAACATGTTTAGGTAGATTCGCTTAACAGGACTAGGTGTTAAACTAAGATAAACAAAACTTAGCTCTGTACACTGTAGTAGGTTTTGTGAGACATGTTTGTCTGCTTAATGACTAAATGTAATGTAATGTAATGTGTTATAATCCCACTATTTCCGCACAGTTGAATTGCCCAATAGGACATTTCCCACACCTTATGCAGGGGGAAGCAGTCAAGAATATGAATAGAGGAAAGGATGTCTGAGGTTTCACTGGTTCATCGGGTAGGTATCATCTGTGTTTGGGGGATAAATGATTATATAAACTATTGTCAAAGGTCAAAATAAAGTATATAAAAATCTAGTTTTAAACACATCAGCACTGTAACTCTTGAGATCTGGATTTTAGCCTTGAGCTTCTAAAATGTGCCTAACAATTGTGTCTATTTAATTGAGATTGTTATTAAATATTATGTATTGTTTGTGTGTTTGTTTTGGTAATTGATGGTCTTGATTATATGTTTTGCATACAAGCTCTGTACATTCATCCACACTGCTCTCTCTCCCGCTGTTCTCTGTATCACATCTTCCGGCGCTCCTCCTGCTGTTTTTCTTACACTCATCTCGTTCGCTTTATATTTTTTCTGCCTCATTTCCTCTTCCCTTGAAAGACTATTTTCTTAGTGGCACAATATATTTAGCTTTGTGCTCTTTCACTCTTTTGTAACAGACAAAAACATCTAGTGACAGCGTTGCTTTCATAGGAAAGTACCTGCCAATAAAAATACTGGAAATGTATTATTACTTCAGATACTGTATGTGTCAGCCTGTTCTATAGAAACTGACAGCAGTGTTAAGAATGAGGCTTTCTGTTTCAGTAATGAGTCTTTTTGAGGATGGTCATTTTCTGCCTCACTGCCCCGGGCAGTGTGAGCTAACACTTGTCCATTCACGGAACCAGAACAAATTGTCCACCAGTGGCTTTGGGCTGTTGTAACGGATTTACATTTATGCATTTGACAGAAGCTCTTATCCAAAGTGAAGTACAGGACTGTGCATTTAGATATATATTCGAGCTCTCTGTGAAACACAAAAATTATTTTGAAAAATTGAGTTTGGTTTATCTTCTTTTAAGTTCTGTAGGAGAAAGAAAGTCATATAGGTTTGGTATGACATCAGGGTGAGTAAATGATGAAAAATTCCAATCCCTTTAAGCTTTTGATCATGCTGTTTTAATAAAGAACTTGTGTATCCAATGAAATCACACACTTTAGCTTAGTGGACCAGAGTCCAGAGGGTTCATTGGGACACCGACATGTAATTGAAGAAAGTCAATGTCTTTAATCCTTTCCTTCTTAACTTTACTTATTACCACTGTCTATGTGTTTGTCTTCCCCAGGTTATTCATGGCCCCTCCCTGCTGCAATGTGTCCCGTGTGGATCTATCTGGACGTACTCTTTTCTACCGCCTCCATCATGCACCTGTGTGCCATCTCCCTGGACCGTTACGTGGCCATCCGCAACCCTATTCGACACAATCGGTCAAACTCACGCTCCCGAGCCCGGGCCAAGATCACTGCGGTCTGGACCATCTCTGCGGGTAACCTATGCCATTATTCTAACACAGCAGTGTAGTTTCTCAGGCTGTCTGATGAGTCATGAATCTAATCTGATGTATATTCGTGAAAGGGTCGTATCACTGACTCTTATTACAAGTAAAAATGACTCTTATTGCTTTGAGATGACTTTGTCTGTGTATTAAGACACTATAAAAACCAAGAGCAATGCAAAGAGGGACTTTATTCATGCGTGTTTGAATTTAACATGAACTAAAGACATTGAGAAGTAATAAACATACCTTTTGTCATTGCTCGGAGGAAAGGCCAGACATTATAGAACGCATGAATGAGAAAGAGAGAGAGCTTACTTCGCACAGGTTGGGTCTCTGTAATTATATTTGCATCAGCATTCAGTTATAGATTGGCACAGAGAAATGCAATAATGGAAACTGCAGTATAGCGACTGAAAATTCATTAGTATCCAGCTGATCATGTCAATGCTCATGAGCTCCTCAAGGAAGAAATAAATGAAAAGGAATTAATATAAAAGAAAGGAAAAAAAAGAGACAGGTCTGATGATGGATTTGATTTCACCATATACTGTACTTTGATTAAAATAACGTTGATATTTTTTAAAGGCACAGTTCACCCCCTCCAAAAAAATCTGTCTTCATTTACTCACCCTCAAGTTGTTCCAAATCTGAATACTGTAATTTACTTTGTTTTGATGAATACAGAGAATGATATTTTAATGCTTGTAACCAAACAGTTCTTGGCCAGCATTGACTACCATAGGAAAAAATACTTTATAAATGTCTTTGTTCTGTTTAACACAAAATAAAATATTTTGAAGAATGAAGGAAAGCAAACAGTTCTGGGGCACGTTTGACTACCATTGTAAGTTGTTGTACTATGGTAGTCAATGGTGGGCAAGAACTGCTTTGTTACAAGCATTCTTCTACATATCTTTCTCTGTGTTCATCAGAACAAAACATGTATACAGATTTGGAACAACTCGAGTAGTGAGTAAATGATGACAGAATTTTTATTTTTGGATGAACTGGCTCATTAAATGTATCCCCACGTTCGCCCTGTTCTTCCATCCACATACAAGATGGCCAAAAACAGAGATTAAGACCAACATTTCATTAAGAGAATGCCACCCTGACATTTACATCATTTTAATGGCAAAACCAAAAGATAAACAAAACAGTCTAATGAACCGCATACATAATCCAAACCAATAAAACTAAGATCAACAGAGACCAATTCAGACCAATCCTAAAACAGATCTGCACTAATAAAGCTGCCTTAAACTGAGCCAATACCTCAGACCTGATTCACAGTAATCAGAGAGCCAGTATTCTTTAGACTGAAGAAGCCTGTTAGATGCTAATTATCCATCATTTAATGATCAAAGAAAATCTACTGACATTCAACAGAGTTTAGTGCTGCTTGAGTCATGAGTCATAGACTTTTCAAAAGCCTGTAAACAGCATGTCTGGTTAAGACAAAATATGGTTTTGTAATTATCAGTCGAAGAGTTGCTATCCTTATGTTTGATGTCATTGAAATAAGATAATGATAAATATTATCTTAATTAATTAATGGTGTCATTTTCTTACACTTGAAGAATTTTAAAAATTATACGGATCAAGAGTCGGAGTTATTAAAGATGTTCCTTGTGTGGCATTCTCCTGTTTCTCTTTGCTAAATGGCTCTCCATCTTCTTTTCATGCAGTCAAACAAAACAATCTATAGAATAACCGAGTGCCAATAAAAGCATCGACTACACAGATTTAGAGGACAAGTGCTTCTTTACTAGATTTAAACAAAACGTCTTGGTTACGTATGTAACCTCAGTTCCCTGATGGAGGGAACGAGACGTTGTGTCGAGAACGACAGATGGGGTTCGCCCTTGAGAACCAATCAACTCTGACTACTATAGAAAAGGCCAATGAAATTTGGCAAATGAAATTTGCAGCATTCATTTACCTCTTGTTCTGAAGAGCCTGAGAGCCTCTCACGACTGCAGCAGAATACGATACGTGTTTGTGGCATAAGGGACACAACGTCTCGTTCCCTCCATCAGGGAACTGAGGTTACATACGTAACCAAGACGTTCCCTTTCTGTCGGTCTCTCGACGTTGTGTCGAGAACGACAGATGGGGTTGCCTATGGAAAACGCCACAACGCTGTATCGCGTCACAATCTCTAGCGAAGCGACGGTAACAGGCCTGGGCGTGTCAGCTCGATGCATTCGCGAAACTGTAACCTTCCAGTGTGGTGGTCGGGGGGTTCCAGAGCTTTCTTGGAGAAAGATGGGTACAGCCCTGACCGGTACCTTTCACGGATGGAGGCCTTAGCTCTCTACTGGCGAGAGGCCGTCCGGCTCGGGTTTACACCGGGTAAGTGCAACTTCCTTAATTAGGGATGCGCTGCAGAGGCCACCTCCTACCCGTGGGGAGGAATATGGTGGATATAGGTATGGTCTCGTCCTTGGAGGAGAACGCATGGAACGTGCGGACTGGGTAGTTAACCGCGAGGTGGAGGCCCAACTGGGGAAGCTCATGGGTTACCATGTGTGGGAACCGTTGCCATGAGGGTATATCAGACGGAACAGCCCACGGGGGGGGGGTGTTACTGCGTCCGATAGCACTAGGTCCGGTTAGAGCTATCTGTGATAGTTCATATGGTATCCCGGCCTAAGGGGGAAGGCTGCTCTGCCCAGCCAACCCCCAGGGGGTGCTTGCTTAGTGATGGATGGAATGCCTATTCATAACCAGTGTCTGGGTAAGAAGGAAGGTTGGTGAGGTACCAGTTTCTTAGCCATGTGTTTGGGTAAGAAGAAAGGTAGATAGCACACTGACCCAACCTCTTGGAGGGTAGGAAGGTGCTTTCGCAGGCATACGCCCCCCCGGATGCCAGTCCTACATGTCGCCACGCAGGACGTGGGCTGACACCGGATTTACGCGAAGGTTGTTAACCCTTGCGAAGGTGTTTGGGCCGAATTCAAGGCAATCCGGGGACACAGAGAATGCTTGGAGGTCCCCTACCCTCTTGAAGAAAGATAGCGCCAACAGGGGGGCCGTCTTACTCAGGTGAGGAAGATCGGAGCCTCTGAGGGCTCTTGGACCCACGTTAGGGTCCCAAGAGGGTATGGAGCGGAGATGAGGCGGATTCCGCCCTCTCGCGCCCCTTAGGAACCTGGTGACCAGGTCGTGTTGCCCTAGAAACTTTCCATCAACTGAGTCGTGATGAGTGGCGTTAGCGACTACATACACTTTCAGTGTGGAGGGGAGATGTTAGTCTCCAGTCTCGTAAGAAGGACAACACAATCCTGATCGAGCACCTCAGTGGGTCTTTCTCGTTGAGAGAGACACCAGGACGAAAGAGGCGCCGTCTAGAGGCGTGTAACCGCCTAGAAGATGGGGCCCTAGCCTGGGTGATGGTCTCTGCCGTAGAGGGGGAGTAGCCATCTCAGGATCTTCTCGTCCCGTCTAGAGACCAGACATGGGTGTTCCAGAGGTCTGATCTGGGATTTCAGAACATGTCCTTCCCCTGAGATAGCAGGTCCTCTGTCAGGGGAATGGTTCAGGGGGAGTCGCTGTCCAGAGCATCAACTCTGAAGCCAAGTGTGGTTAGACCAGTGCGGTGTAACCAATAACACTTGGTGCTCCTCTTCCCTGACCTTGCACAGTGTCTGTGCAAGGAGGCTCCTGGGGGGGGAAGGTGTGCTTCCGCCCGTCCCGCGGTCAGCTGTGTGCCAGGGCATCCGTGCCGAGGGGGCCTCGGTCAGGGAGTACCAAAGCGGACAATGGGTGGTGTCGCGGGAGGCAAAGAGGTCTATCTGTGCCTGTCCGAACAGCACCCAAATGAGCTGGATCGGGGATGGAGTCGCCACTCTCCGCAAGGCGTATACTGACGAGAGAGCGCGTCGGCTGTCTGGTTCAGTTCGCCTGGGATGTGTGTGGCCTGCAGGGAGCGGATCACCTGCTAACTCCACAGGAGGAGGCGTCGGGCAAGTCGTGTTAGCTGCCGTGAGCGTACGCCACCCTGGCGTGTACGCTACGGCTGTTGTGCTGTCCAGGTGGACCAGCACGTGCTGGCCCCGCACTAGAGGCCGTAGCCTTCTCAGCGCAAGCAGCACAGCCCACAACTCTAGGCAATTGATATGCCAGCGCAGACAGGGGCCCGTCCAGCGCCCCGCTACTGCGTGCCGTTTGCACACTGCACCCCACCCCTGCAGCGAGGCGTCCGTCGTCACCACGACGTGCCTCGTAACCTGCCCGAGGAGAACCCCCGCTCGGAGGAAGGTCATGGAAGACCAAGGGGTTAGGGTGCGTCGGCAGCAGGGCGTCATCACCATGCGCCTGCTGCCGGTGTGCCACGCTGTCCTCGGAACTCGACTCTGTAGCCAGTGTTGGAGCGGTTTCATGTGCATCAATCCGAGGGGTATTACCCCCGCCGAGGACGCCATGTGCCCAGGAGCCTCTGAAATTGTTTCAGGGGGACCGCCGACTGCCTGAAGTGTTCCAGGCAGTTCAACACTGACTGGGCGGGTGCTGCGGACAGCTGCGCCATCATGGTGACAGAGTTTAGTTCCATACCGAGAAAGAAGATGCTCTGCACTGGGGAGAGTTTGCTCTTTTCTCGGTTGACCTGAAATCCCAATCGATCTAGATGCCGGAGCACCAGGTCCCTCTGTGTACACAACAGATCTCGCGAGTGTGCCAAGATAAGCCAGTCGTCGAGATAGTTTAGTACCCGCACAGCTTTTTCCCGAAGGGGAGAAAGGGCGGCTTCCACGATCTTCGTGAAGACCCGTGGAGACAGGGACAGACCGAAAGGGAGGACTCTGTACTGATATGCCCGCCCCTCGAACGCGAACCGTAGGAACGGCCGGTATCGAGGGGAATCGAGACATGAAAGTAAGCGTCCTTCAGGTCAATTGCCACGAACCAATCCTGACATCTATCTGCGTGAGCACCCTGAACGGCAGCTTTGTGAAGGTGCTTTGTTCAGGGTACGCAGAACTATGGGGCGCAACCCACCGTCTTTCTTGGGAACGATGAAGTGCGGGTCGTGACCCACTGAACATCTTGGTTTTGAGGGACGAACTCGATGCCTGTTTTGCCAGAAGGGTGGTGACCTCTACCCGAAGTACGGAGGCGTCCCTGCCTCTGACAGAGGGAGAGATGATGCCCCGAAACTTGGGAGAGTCTCTGGCGAACTGGATCGAGTAACCAAGACGGACCGCCCTCATTAGCCAGCAAGACAGTGTGGGCAGCTCTCGAGCTCCCAGGGACTGTGACAGGGTGACCAAGGGGACGGTCTGCTTCATCATTCCCACGGTGGGTGGTTCGTCGGCTGGCGGAGCTACCCTTCTGTCGCGGGGGGTCCCCGGAGGGAAGGTTGGCTCCGCCTTTTTACCTGCATGGCGGGACTGCTGCACGCACTGTCGGTTTGAGAGTGGTGGCAGCTGTCGTGTGTGTACGACCCAACGCCTCGCCAGGGCGTGAGGTCGGGTCGCCGGGCACAGTCCAGTGGAGTGTGCGATCGGCTGCAAGTACACCCAGGGAGAACGGAAAAACTCTGCGAGTAAGTGGGCGCCAGGCCCTGAAAAGGGCCCGGCTTTGGTGACGAGGCAGAAGCCGTTCCGTACCGACCGATCAGAGCCGTGGCTGTGAAGGTCGGGCCCGATGTTGTTCTCCTTGGGGTCTTCCCGTCAGTGTCCCTTCTCGCGAGAAGGTTGCTGACGGGGTGGAGGTTTCCCCCTCGACCTCCGCTTCCGGGGTGCCGCCTGTGGGGGCACAGAAACCGGAGCCGATGTCGAAGGGGTCCTGGGTTGCCGGGAAGCAGACGTCACGCGGGATCTCGGAGGCCTAGGCGGCCGAGTCGTGGCGTGAAAAAATGTGGCTAATTGCCACTGTCTGCTTCACCGTCAAAAACTGCTGAGCGCAGTCCTCGACGGTATTACCAACAACCCACCCTGCGAGATGGGTGCATCAAGAAAGCGGACTTCCTTGGTGTCACTCTTCTGCGCAAGGTAAAGCCGGGGGTGTCTCTCCTGGACCACTACCGTGGACATCGTCCGACCCAGGGCCCGTGTCGCCGCCTTGGTCGCCCATAGAGCGCTGTCAGCGGCGGCACGGAGATCCTGCATTATACCCGGGTCAGCCTTACCCTCGTGGAGCTCTCTCAACGCAGCCTGGCCCGCGGCATCGCAAGCTTTCGACACCAGTGATGCCGAAGTCTTACGCGCTTTGGACGGTAGGCGTGGTCGATTCCCCCCCAGGTGGTAGCCGTCCGCGGCACAGGTGCACCGCAGGCGGACGTTCCACCCGGGGGATCTCGACGTAGCCTTGGCTGCCCCACCATCGAGGGAAGTAAGGGAGCCGGAGCTGGTTTCACTGGAACGGTCCAAGAGTGGAGCGCTCCAAGTTTTACACAGCTCCTCATGCACCTCCGGGAAAAACATGGCACCCGGGGTGGGCGCGGTTTGCACCGCGCTCCGACCTCAGGAACCACATATCCCCGGGTTAGCACGGATGACATCACTTCTGCTTCCTCCTGAACTCGACCGCTGGGGGTGGAGCTCGGATTCGTCAGAGTCGGATGCCAGTCTCCCTCCGATGCTGCGAGCGACATCTCATCTACGTCACACATCGTTTCCGAGTGTGTGCCTGAGGATCCGGACGGTATGCCACCGCCGGTTGGGGAACGTTCAGAAGAGCGAATCGGGGTGCGATCGGCCCGTGAGCACTTGGCTGGCGGGTTTACGTTTGCAGAGTTCCCCATATCACTAACGCTGCTAACGTGGGTGGTCATCGGGGCCGTGGCCACAGATGTCACACCCGGGTAGCAGACGAAATGGTGGCTGGTTCCCGTAGGAAGACAGCCACCTGTGACCGCAACTTCTGAATGACAATGTGCGGGCAGATGTGTCAACGAACGCTGCTTCAGCGTGCTGGACGCCCAGACACCTAATGCAGCGATCGTGTCCATCCCCCTCCTTCTCCTCCAAGAGAACAGCGGGACATGCCGCGCTGGAAATTGCTCAGTCCTGAAAAGGACCTTTTAGAAAAAATCTCTAACACCTCCGGAACCGCCGAGACGCCCAGGGGAAGGTCGCTGCAGGTAGGGACGATCCGCTGCTCTACGTCGTAGATCCGGCAATGTAGAAGAAGAAGAATTAATTGAATTCATTCTGTTCATAGTCATGAGCGAAGTCTCTGAAGAACAAAAAGGTAAATGAATGCTGCAAATTTCATTCGCCAAATTTCATTGGCCTTTTCTATAGTAGTCAGAGTTGATTGGTTCTCAAGGGCGAACCCCATCTGTCGTTCTCGACACAACGTCGAGAGACCGACAGAAAGGGAACAACTATTCCCCATTACATCATACAGTTGCCTCCCTCTTTAACTTTCTGTTCTAACTGTTATGAGAAAAGTTATGCCAGGAGAGACCCCCCTCTTAAACCCGCTTCATAAAGTCTTTTGTGAAATGGTTTTGAAAAGAAGCCTGCAGATATATATATAAATATATGTATTTAATCTCCTTCTCATCATCCTCTCAGATTTTGACACATGGCTACACCCAATTTGTTACACTCTGTGCTTCTTATCATGGCCATCCAATGCCTCTGGTTATCCATAGATGCACGAGCCAGTGGCAGGCACATCATCTAGAGGCGCAGGGTCCATCGCGGCCCCTCCTCTCCACCAGCTCTGCTTTCCCCCCAACAAACCCCAGCGAACAGACACGATCTGCTGAGATTTACAGTTTCCATGGAGATGTCTTATCACCATGGCAGTTTCATTGAAAGTTTGTCCTTGAGCGATGCAAGCCTTCCGTTTGCAAAACGGATGGGGAAATGAGGAGTGTGTCGCATGCAACGTTATATAGACTTTTTAACTGAACTCAGTGCGAAGAGTCGCAAATAAACACGCAATATTGATGTTACACTTTTATAGCCCATGAGGGAAAAAAGTCATTTGATTCCTGCGAAATAATCCAAACACGTGAAAAAACTTTTTCGCTGTTGGATGAAGTGATAGGTGTCTGCCCTTGAACAACAAGTGGTACATCAATCAATGGCATCCCGATGTGTGTCACAGCATGCTTTTCATAAATATCTGCCACATACGATCTCAGTTTGAAACAGTTTAATGAGTTGTAAATAAATTATGTATTAATGCTTTAAACAAAAAATAATGGAAGTGTTTACATCATGAGCCATAAGATCTAGATGTGCTGTAGATCCTAAAAGAAATAAGATGTGGGAATGAAATGTCACAGAATATGTACTGTTAAACTTGTTTGTCTCTAGTACTGCATGGCTAAACAATATGGTTTTCAACAAAGATTAGAGATTATTTTAGGACAAATAAATATATTGGTTATTAAAAAAACAGCTCTTTTACATAAGCAAATCATCACAGTCTATTAGCAAAGAGTTTTGTTAAAAACAATTATATACTGCAGAGTTTATTTTAAATAATAGCTTCCAAAGCATACTCAACCGCGAATACACTCAGATGACCTCGACAGTATGTGCATTATGTCACCTCAACATTTTTCTCATGCATGCACTATTGTACATTTACCATGTATGTGGATGACCGCGGACCCTCCTGATGATGACTATATTACTATATTTTGGTCTTAACTGTGTTTGCTGCCAGTGACATTTCAAAATGAGACGCCTGTTTTTAATACATCCAATCAATTTACAGCGGAAAAACAAGCCACTCCCACTCTTTTCCTCATTCGATATTCACATTGAAACAAATCAGAATACCAAAGACGATTGCCACTTCAGCATCATGGGGACTTTAATTATGAAATGTACTATTTAGTATGTCAAATTGCAGGTCATACAACTTTGGTGTTTAGAAAAAGTATCGCTTTTCATCTGTTTTTTGGTTTCATTGCCTTAAAATGTCTGCAGAACAACTAAACTATAAAATCAATGTCTATGCTCAATGTTTTGCAGGCATCTCTATGCCAATCCCAGTGCTGGGTCTACGAGATCACTCTAAAGTTTTCAAAGATGGCAGCTGCCTATTGACTGACAACTCCTTTGTGCTGATTGGCTCTTTTGTGGCCTTCTTTGTGCCATTGACCATCATGCTGGTGACCTACTTCCTGACTATCAGTGCTCTGCAGAGCGAGGCTACGGTCTGCCTGGATCAGCTGGTGCCCCGGCCTAAATGGAGCACTGGATTCAGCCTAAACTTTCTTCCCGGCCCTGCGTTCTCTCCGTCAGAAAAAAAACTAATTTTCCGTCGCTCGATAAGCCGTGAGGTGGAGTCCGGGATGGGCACTCCTCCTTTTGGACGTCACACTGTGCAATCGATCAGCAATGAGCAGAAGGCCTCCAAAGTTCTGGGTGTGGTCTTCTTTCTGTTTGTGGTCATGTGGTGTCCGTTTTTCATCACCAACGTCTTGGCAGTGGTCTGCGACCCGGCGGCGTGTGACACTGATGTCATGAATGGCCTGTTGAATGTGTTTGTGTGGGTGGGCTACCTTTCCTCCGCTGTCAACCCTTTGGTCTACACGCTATTCAATAAGACTTACCGCTCAGCCTTTGCCAGATATATCCAATGCCAGTTTCATGAGGAGAGGAAATCGCTGCAGCTAATTCTGGTTAATACCATTCCACCACTGGCCTATCAGTCCACACACCTGCCGCTCACCGGATCAATAGGAAACGGAGATTTCTCGCTTCCTCTGTCCAATAAAAAACACCATCTGTCCAAAACCAGCAAAAATGAGTGTGTTAGTTGCTTGTAAATTCACTTGACAAAATGGCAACATTAACCCCAGATTGGAATCAAAAATGACTTTTTCTGGGATTTTGTTTGGCATTCTCTCCAAATTACTTCTACAGACAGTCTAGATTGACATGGCCTATCAATATTCAAACCCCTACTACAATGACAAAAAAACAGCACTACAGTCCCTGAGTTTATCTTAAGATATGAGACATCAAGACTCTTATCTGACCTGAGCCTCTCCTGACCTCATCACCTGCTCGACTGAAAAGATCAGCATTGTTGATGCCCAAGATGGGATGTTGGCATGATGGTGTGTCCAAGCTACTTAATTATAAGATCATGCTGACCAACCAGCACCAGTTCATGATGGTCTAAACTGGTCTTTTCAGAAGGGTGAACCTAAATGCAAATTGAATCAATGGAATAAAACCCATTGGATTATACAAATTGTATATAAATGTCGAGTAAGAGTTGTGGTTTGATGTCCAAACGTTTAGTTTTGTATGTAGCACTTTATATTTCAAAAGGTAGAATCTAGATTTATTGTACGGCAGCTCAGTGGTGTTTTGTTTACAATGTCAGGTTTGTCTTGACAAATACGTCTTCATAAAATTGAGTAAAACTTGTGATGTAACGTTTTGTACTGCGTCAAAAGAATTAATATGCTATACTTGACTTATGTGCTGCTGGTTTATCACAAAAGCAAAGATTTGTAATAAATGAATCCAGACAAAAAATGCTCTCCTGAAACACAATAGCAAAGTGTAGACACATTAAATGATAACATACACAAAAGGTGACATTTGGTTTACTAAATGTTGTTTTTAGACCCACGCTTTGACTTTATCTATTTAAAACCAATATGCCATTATTTATTCACCCTCATGTCAAAACTTGTATATGATTCTTTCATCTGTGTAAAACAACAGAAAGTATTTTGAGAAATGTCTCAGTTAGTTTCCATACAATGAAATTCAATGGGGTCCAGTGTTATTGTTACCAACAATCTTTAAAGTATCATTAATCATCTTTAAAATATTATTTTGTGTTCATACAGGTATAGAATGAGTGTGAGTAAATGACAAACCATCACTTCAAGAAGCCATAGTATAAACTGGTGTCAAGCTTAAACATTTTTGCCTACTTGATTCTCTCAAAAATAAAAATGAACATAAACCTCCTCAAACGTGTATCTGCCTTTAAATTTGTCATTTGGACCTCTCAAGTATAATTTAGGAAAAAAGAACCACATTTTATAGTTGCATTTATAGTCATATTGTTCACAGTATTCAATCTCAACCCTTACTTTTGTCAAATATCACTGGGAGGTTTGTGGTTTGGGAAATGTACCTCCGACAGAGAAACCTCTGGAACATCCTTGAATCTTACAAGAGAGCACCAGGGCGAGATCTCTTCCCTCTGATCTGTTTTTGAGTATCTGAATTGAAAGTATGTTGTTGTTATGGTGACAGTCATAAACTTGTTTGCAGACACAGAATGACTCATCTCTATCTCTGAGTGGAAAATTATACCAGGTAGATATGTTTGTATGTACAGTGCTTATAAACCCTCATTCCAACATAACAGAAATAGATTGTACCAGCCTGACAGCTGTAGATAAACATTTTACTTCCAAAACTCAGTTCTTAATAGGGTTGTTTTGTTGGTCTACTGCCAGTCTTTGTCCTTATCATGTTGAGTTGAAATATTTGAATCCAGAGCTTGACCTGAATAGTCATAAATTGTTTCTATTATGAGTGCCCATAACGTTGAAGCTACATTCATCAACATCACACGATCCCTCTTGTGTCTGTATGACTCAAGATTAATTAATAAAGGAGTGCAGAAGTTGCACGTGTAAAAACTAATGTGGCAGAAATGATTTCCAAGGCTCACATGACCATCTTGTGGAAAGTACATCAGCATTTCACAGTACATTTTGAGTTTACAGAGGTGGAGGTGAAAGCATTTCCATCACTGCTCTGAGAAGAATGTATTGTACACTATCCACCTTTTCGCAATGCGCGAAATTACCCATTATGCCTATGCGCGTAGGACTGATGCTTAAGACTTCCGGTTCGCCGCTTGATCCCATTAGTTAGGCATTGCTAAATTAGCATGAAAGCTTTTTAATGGACGTTGTAATACTTTTGTGTCATTTAAAAAAGCATAATGTCAAAGAGCAGTGTCTAAATGATTTCACAGGGGCCGAACGGGCATGAGATTTAACCTAGACCGTAAAAAGCAACTTTGTTTCTCGCCACAAGAAGTTGGACAGGGACATCTACTGGGATGATGTCAAGAAACTCCAGCCAGCAGGCACATTTGATATATCGTCTTATGTATGTAGACAGTCAAGAGCTTTATTTATAAAAACACTTTACGGAGTGTTAACATTGGAAAAATACTTTGCCATAACCATCAACAGTTCACATTTCTAAAGCGGAGGTTGCTGAGTCCAGTGTTCTTTTCAGGGGAGTCATAATCTAACGGGAAGATTTTGATACCCACCACACTAGATATAAATAAACCTGATCACATTGGAGACATCTGGATGCTTCAGTGTGACTGGTTCTGTGTTGTTAAACGTGCCTTTATTTTCAGAGCTACAATGCTGACTTGGCCAGACATACACTTAAATACATACGTTACATACAAAAAACTTTTAAATAGTGTGTATTTCCTGCGTCATCCATCCAATGAAAATATGTATGTTAGGTTTGAAAAACTTAAACTTCATTCGATATTTATTATATTATATTATAAAAAAATGGATATATGCTTCATGTGTTAATAGTGATGTACTATGCAATAACAATAGGTGGATAAAAGCATAAGTTGTAGGAAAACTTCATATTCCATTAGCCAGTGGGTGATCTACAAATCACCCGCAGGCTAAAACAAGCTGCCTGAATCATCAAAGTATGTTAAAAGATCTGGCAAAAGTCTCACTGCCACAGACTCACGTTATATATTAACAAAATACTTCAAGAAAAACAAACTATATAGTTGAAAGTATGAAATATTTATTTAGTATAGACTACTTCGCAAGGTGTAAACACTGGTCCAGAACTTCCGGTTTCAGTTTTTATTTGATTATAATATGAGGGTCATTTTTTAAAATGCAAAAAACTATTACAATTCGTTATATCAGATTTTTGGACTCCAATATACAGTAATCACAAAAGTGAGTACACCCCTCACATTTTTGTAAATATTTTATTATACCTTTTCATGTGACAACAATGAAGAAATTACACTTTGCTACAATGTAAAGAAGTGAGCGTACAGCTTGTATAACTGTGTAAATTTGCTGTCCCTTCAAAATAATTCAACACACAGCCATTAATGTCTAAACTACTGGCAACAAAAGTGAGTACATCTCTAAGTGAAAATGTCCAAATTGGGCCCAATTAGCCTCAATGGAATTTTTTAAAGAGTAACTATGTCCTCAAAATTACATGTCATGCCGTGTGTAATTGTGCTGTGTGTGAATGTAAGCAGTCTGCAAAGTTGTTAAGCCGAAAGTGAACGAATAACAAAGTTATTGGCTTGGGGAAAAAAGGAGTTGACTCTGAATCACGCGAACGAGTCGTCTGTCGTTCTAATTTCAGTTCCAGGTCAGATTTGCGTCACTCCGTGTAATGCCGGTATGGTAGACCAATCACAGCAGACTAGAACCATCTGACTAATTAGATCAGAGTAGGCTGACAGAAAGGAGGGGATAAGATAGATGAATCGCCGAAAAAATCTTTTGAGAGTCAGTCAAGAAGTAAGGTAACAATAACTGCCTATTATTAGAAAATGAAAGTGTTCTTACACTGTGTATGTACGTAAACTTGTTGTAAACCAAATCTTAAACCAAAGTAGGACCTTAATAAAACACAAAATATTTACTCTTTAAAGGGCTAGTTCACTCAAAAATGAAAATTCTGTCATCATTTACTCACCCTCAGGTTGTTTCAAACCTATATATATTTCTTTGTTCTGTTAAACACAAAGAAAGATATTTGGAAGAATGTTAGCCACTTTCAGTTCTGTGACATCATCCACTATAGTAGAAAAAATATATATATTTTACACACGGTGAGATATTTTGAAGAATTTAGGAAAGAAAAAAGTTCAGGGGCATCTTTGACTACCATTTATTTTTTCCTACTATGGCAGTCAAAGATGTCACAGAATTGAAAATGGCTAACATTCTTCCAAATATCTTTCTCTGTGTTCATCAGAATAATTTATACAGGTATGAAATGACATGAGTGAATGATGACAGAATTTTCATTTTTAAATGAACTATCACTTTAAGATGTGGCTGTTTTTGGAGGATTCTAGTGGCTCGTCTCTTTTAACGGCAGCGAATCACTCAAGCATTTACTAATGCACCACAAAGTGTCAGACTGCGTCAAGTGTTTGTGTTTGATTGGATTGTGTGTGTCCTAATCTGTGTGTGGGTTGTCTCATAAAGGCTTTATGATATGACTGGCACCTGCACGATTCATAATCATCAAGGTGCAGCAGGCGCTGGTGGGGATCAGAAGTCGAGAAGTCGTATTTATCTGTTTATTTATTTTTAAATAAATTCATTGCCTTCATTTCACACCGCTTCCCGAAACAAGTACACATACCAACCCACACACATACGCATAAAACACACACATCTACATGAGTGATTTAAATCAATTATGGAACGCTGTGTAAACAGCTTAAGCCCCGGCCCGAGGGTCTCATCTCACCCTGAACTAAATACTACACCCACCTAGAAGAGTGCAAGTATCAATCCTCCAGGGCAGTGTTTTAGTGCATGTGTGTGCGGGGGAATGGGAGACAGAAAGAGATCTTTGAACTTTAAGCATGAAATGCAAACTGTCACAGTTGCTTGAAAATGAGAGTGTGTGAACAAGAAGACAGAAAGAGAGAGAGAGAGAGAGAGAGAGAGAGAGAGAGAGAGAGAAAGAGAGGCACGCAAAGAGTATGAACCCTGTTTGACACTCCTTTCATGTATTTTCTAGGTTTCTACAAAACTCACTTCTGAGCTGATACTAAATTATTCACATATGTCATATCAGATCTATAATCCTAATTAATAAATCCCCTCTATCATACATGAGAGTCTCATTAAAATAACACAAGGGACTGAATACAGAAAATAAAGCTTTAAAATGGCACATACATCAGTCCAAAATAAACAAAATTCCTCTTTTATTTTCTTTCTGTCTTATATTTTTTAGGTGTCTTTAAATTGCTTTTAGACTGACAGGTAGTAGATGGAATGATCTCAGCCTCTGATCCAGACAGAAATTGGCAGTTAAACTCAGTTGAGCTTTTCAAAGACCGCAGCTGTGTCATCAAGCGTTTGCAACGTCTGCTTCCTATTCAGTACATAGGGCCGACATTATAGGTGCATGTTTACCTTATTTTAACTTTTTTAAATGTTTGGTGCTTGCTTGACTGTCACTCTGAAGTTTCATATTCTCAAACATGGGTTTTAATGAACGTTATGGCAACAATTACACAGAAGGAAATTGTGTGGTGCAGGGATGACATATTTTGTGGGAAAATCCCATTTTGAATCAGCAGTTAATAAAAGCTCTAAACATTTTTACATTTTATTCTACAACACGAAAACACAGCAGTAATACTGCACTCGTGACTTTTTAAAGCTTTTACGTATCTTGAAAATGGCGGTTGCTAACAAATTGCCAAATGTGACTACAGATGTTGTCTGGGGTATTGAACGTGTCATGCTACAAATTTCACAAATAATGCAACATAGGCACAAATCTCAACAAAGGTGGATGACGATTCCTTCATGAATTAGTTACTTATTAGAATGCATGTTTTTAATAAAGTTTGAAAGAGTTGGTGAAAGATTGGTGTTGTTGACGTTGATGTCAATTAACCATGGTGTTTGTTTCTAGTGTAAGGTTGCCTTTTTATTTCTGATTATTTTATTAGATACAACGTAGTAGTATCATAAACTTTTGGATTGTTTTTTGGGATAGTCCAAAAGCCTATGAAAAGAATCCCATAGGCTTTTTCTCGAGGGTACCAGAGCAACAGCAATCCGGGTTCACTCTATTTACTGCATTCCTTGTTCTAGACTAAGACTTGAGACTTCTTTACAAATGTTACATTGACTGATTAATATTCATGAGTCAAGTTAAATAGGTACAATCCCTCCCCTCACCCAGATTGTTCTTTAAAGGAATAGTTCACCTTCAAAATAAAAATTCTGTCATCATTTGCACACCCTGTTGTCATTTTAAACCTGTGTAATTTTCTTTCTTCTGCAAAACACAAATTAATATTTTTTGAAAGATTTTGGTAACCAAAAACTGTTGGTCCCCACTGACATATTCTGTATGGACAGTGGACACAAAACAAATAGGGACCAACAGTTTTCTTTTACCAACATTTTTCTGTGTTCTGCAGTAGAAAGAAAGTCATACAGGTTTGAACTTTCAAGAGGGCATGTAAATAATGACGGAATTTTGAAGGTGAACTATCCCTTTAAGACTCTGGTCTAAATGGTTATGATATCCTCACTTCTCTGATGGGAAACTGAACAAAACAGCAAGCAAACCAACCATTCAATTATTTTCCCCACATAAGCATTTGGGTCACATTAAGATTGAAATGTCGGTCATAACAAAAGAAGACGCTCAGCACATGATCAGAGCAACCGATACAAGGGTTTAGTGTTTTATCTGCAATATGGGGCTAATCTAAAACAATTCTGGCATCTGCAAAGTGCAAACACTTAAAAATGTCATATCATCACATAAAATTTTACTGTATTATTCGTTCATCATATTTGTTATATCTAATTTCACATTCTGATACTAAACTGCCAGATGCGACACATATTTCAGGGTGAATGCTGGAACCCGTAGCAGTAATGCCCAGCAGCTCTTCTAACCTTCTGTTTCCTCTGCTCGGGTAGCATTTCAAAAGTCCTTTTTTTTTGGTTTTTACAGGTGTAATCAAAACCATAAAAGCATCATAATTCTAGAGCATGTTCCTTAAAATCTGAGATCGGTGGACGATTTATGTGCAGTCAAGCCCAGTCGGCTGGTTTCTGCATGTAGCCGTGCTTCATATTTCTTTGAGTGGGCCAAGAAAATAACACCCTTTCAGTTTCAAAACAGAGCATGTGGAAATTTTTCGAGTAGAGGTCATCACTTCGTGTGAAATAAAAAAATTGAAATAGTTTATCAGTGGAAATGTAGCTCGCACTTTAAGATCTTCACAGTTTGCGGAGTTGTGAATCACACGACTCGTGTCATTTCTTTTTTTTCTGCTGTTATCTTTGTTAGGTGACTAAAAACAGAGGCAGGTGAGTGAGGGGTAAAAATCTTGCTCATTGCTTGCGTACCTCACATTAGCTGCAAATGTCTTTGTTCGTCTATAACATCCGTATGTATCGAACCTGAAATAGTAACACATTTATCTAAACTGCTTTATTATAAAATGTCATTTCTGTGTGAAAGGTTTATTATGCCTCACTTCGTCTTATTATTGCTGGTTAATCTTTTGTCTAATGTGAGAAAATCCAGAGTATTATTAAGCTTTTCAAATCAGCCATTCAGACCTTCCTTATGATTCACACCAGTGGACGTGTGATATAGTTCCCTTTCAGCAGGACTTCGAGCTCACATATTATGTGTGAGTCATTGGAAGGACTTAGAGCCATCGAAATCAGAAATGTTTTTAAGGACCGTCGGCTTTTTGGCTGATGCTGCATGTGGGATTTTCATTAACAACAGGCTAAAAGTTCTTGTACTAAAACTAGGATGTTAATAAGATCTAGATATGAGGTGGCACCATTGAGTAGAAGACGTGATGACTCACAATAATGTTATGATGGCATAAATAAATCAGCCAAGATCTAGTTCATTAAAGTCAATATTGTAAAGACGATATTTCTGCAGATGTGTACTTGTTGACAGATTTTGGAGTCAAATGTTTTTCTGGTTGAAGGGGCAGTTCATAAAACATTCAATACACTGGTTTAGATCAAATGCCTTTACTGAAGGCTGGTGAGACTGAGAGCAAGAGATTGATTTTGTGTTTTTCTGCAAAAAGTTATATTCAATCCGAACACTGTTTTGGTGGTTAAATAAAGCATTTCATTCTCTATTAATTGTCTGAACGCAACACAATTTGTCTTTAACAGTGGACACTATTTTCCTCTGTATGTATTTATGATTCATTATTATTCTTTAGACAATAATGTTTCCATGGAGCATGTCATTTCATCCTGATCACGTTTAGCATGCAGTGCAGAAGAACCAGGTACTATATTATGCCGAGTGTTTTGTAAATATTAGCAGTGCTAAAGAGACAGAAATCAGTTTGCATTGAAGGACACTAGAAGAATGAATTTTTAATGCCCGTAATTGTAAGTACCCTAGTAAGACAAAGGTGAAGCAATATAATGATAAATAATTGCATGTTGTGATACTGTCTTGCCAGGAACAAACGCATATCACGCAAAAGCATACCATCATTATTAAAAGAGGTTACATGTCACGTGCATATCGTGGTGCTGTTAGGGCACTAAAGGGCACAAATGATGTGCTGTCCCGCAACCTGCACTTGTAATGAATGAACATTCAAAAACAATCTAAATTGAAACGGTTCATTAATAAGTAACTTATTACCTTTTTTAGCAGGTTTGTTCAAAAACAGACTCCAACGCGCGAATCTTTCGTCTCGAGCGCCACTGTTTGGTTAAGAAGCAGAAGCGCGGCTCACACGAAGTAACGTAAGGGGGCGTGACTTTGCGTCTTGCGTCACTCGACGTCGCATTGAACTCTGAATCTTTAGCAGCAACGGGTAAGTTGTCGAAAACAATGTTTAGGGCTAAACCGTGCACGGAGAGCTGCGTTGCACCGGAGCTTAATACAACATAACGTTCTTTAGCGTCGGGTTTTCTACTTTTGCAGTAATCGTAAAGCGTTCCGAGGGCAATAGGCTCTCTTTCTGCAGCTATTGTACCACTTGCTTTTAGTTTGGCAGGCTAGTCATTGCAAAGCGCATGCGCAGACTGTCATTCCATGTGTCCAGATGGTAAAATACGAATGCATTTGTTGAAATGAAATGATTTGACTATAACGATTAAAAGGGGTCTTATTTATTAACACTCAAACAACAAAGTCATGTTGTGCATATGTTTTTGTGAATGTGCGTCTTAAAACATTGCCTTATATTATCCACATCATTTCAGAACTTTGGTTTTCTCAGAGCAGTAAAAGGTGCAATGGCGTTGACGCAGGTTTCCTCTAATAAGTGCTGCGGTGGATATCAAAAAGTGTTCGAGCACGACAGGTGACATTTGTCATTGAAATACCTGATTGAAACAGTACCTACCGTTTTTAACATGAAATCTATTTTTAGCTCCGAGGTCAAATGCAAAATGAAGTTTGCCATTTACCTTCCTCCCAAGGCTGAGAGCTCCAAATGTCCAGTGTTATACTGGCTATCAGGTGATTGCATCACTTCTCATTCCCTTATAGTCAGTGATAGTGAGTATACACTAGTGTCCAAAAGATTAGACTCATTTGAAATATTATTTCATGATCCCTGTGAAAACTTGGCTGTACTTTAAATGATTACTTATAACAATTTGACTAAAAGAGACTTGTTTTGATGTTTTCTAGGTTTGACCTGCACAGAGCAGAATTTCATCAGTAAAGCAGGGAGCCAGCAGTTGGCCTCTGAGCTTGGACTCATCATTGTAGCACCAGACACCAGTCCACGTAAGCAGACAACGTGAACAGTACCGTTCAAAGTCCTACTTTTACAATGTGCATTTCTCTTCTAGCAAATCCTAGACATGCATGGGTCAATCTGGAACAGAATAGATCCTGGGGCTGAGGCCCTTGGGATGTTATTTTTGTAAATACTTGCTGCAACATGCGGAAAAACAAATAAAAGTCTCCCCTGAGGACCAAATTGCATTCTCTGTGGATAGCTTAGGTCAGTGGTTAGTTTTCCCTTCAGCTCCAAGTTCAAATTTCCAGTGAAGACATACAGCTAATGTAATGTCAGTCTGTATTACAGTAAGAGAGAGTTGAGCCGGTGATTTATGTTTGCTTGAAGTTTCTGCTGTGTCATTTCAATTTAAACAACTGTGCATGCTTTGAAGATGAGATTGTGTTTTCATCAGGTGGCTGCAACATTGAAGGAGAGGATGAAAGCTGGGATTTCGGTACAGGTGCAGGATTCTACGTCAACGCCACTCAGGAGCCCTGGAAGACCAATTACCGCATGTATTCGTATGTGACTGAAGAGGTGTGTATTTATTCTGTTCTAAAACCTTTCTGTCTAGTGGCCACATAAGCAGCTGCTTTCTAATGGACAGTTTGAAAAGGGTGCAGCCCTGTATAAAAACAGTTAGGTGTAGCGTAAGATAACATTAAACAGGATTTATTACCCCCGCATACACATTGAAATGTAACCTCAAAATGTGTATTTTTTTTTTTTTTTTCATAGAATTGCGTTGTGTGCCAAAGGTTGAACTCATTTTAACTCGACTTGGCATTTTAAAAACCCAACGCTCTGGCTGATTTGAACATTAAAAAAAAGCATTGCAGGTCAAAAGCATCAGTCTGGGGCATATGTACATAGAGCGTCATTTGAGAAATAGTGCAGACACAAGAACATCCTGTATGAATGACCCCTAAGACAGCATGACATTGACTGAACCTCAGATTTAAAAAGTTTAACATAGATAACAAATCTTATAGCGGTCAAAATAAAATATTTTAAAATGTAACAATTTTACTGCATACTGTTAAGGACATTGGGTAAATTGTAAGGCATTTGTCCAGGAAGAGCCGGCAGCTATGTAGGTTGACAGGATTTTAGATAGAAATGGGCTCAGTTTGTTAAATATTAACATTGTTTTGTAACCTTTTTCTGTTCTCAGCTTCCACGACTCATAAATTGTAACTTTCCTGCTGATCCAGAGAAAATGTCCATCTTTGGTCACTCCATGGGGGGTCACGGAGCTCTCATCTGTGCCCTCAAGAATCCTGGAAAATATAAGGCACGCCACCATAGACACAACATGTACTGCATTTGTTTCAGTGGTTTGATATTCAAATAATGAACTTTATATTTATTTCACGCATGTGTTCATTTGAACAGTCTGTGTCAGCGTTTGCCCCCATCTGTAACCCAATGCAGTGTGCATGGGGACAAAAAGCGTTTTCTGGCTATCTTGGACCTGACAAATCCACATGGGAGGTAAGAAAATAAAACATTTCAACAAATATCAGAACTAACCAACATCTTTTTGTATTTATTGCACTCTTCTGTCACTTCACAGAAGTATGATGCTACAGTTCTTTGTGAGTCATACTCTGGTCCTGAGCTGGATATTCTGATCGATCAAGGCCGTGAGGACCAGTTCTTGACTTCCAGTCAGTTGCTTCCTGACAATCTGATTGCTGCCTGTTCGAAAAAGAAGATTCCACTTGCTTTGCGGCTTCAGGAGGTCAGTACTGGTCCAACATGACATAGATGAACTGCATCTGTTCATGTACAGTATGGGGATGCAGAACCATACCTTAAATTAAGGACCTGATTGAAAACAATGCAGTTTTTGGGTTGTTTGCGCTAATAGTCACATGCCACATCTTGTGTAATGATGAGCATAGCAATAGTCAAACTAATAATAATAGTATTTTTTTGTTATCTCAGGGTTATGACCACAGCTACTTTTTCATCTTCTCCTACATCAACGATCACATCAGGCATCATGCAAAGTATTTGAATGCATAAAACTGCCACAGATGGATGGCAATTTGGCCCTTCAGATCATTGCCATCAGATCATTACAACAGGAAATTACATCAGAGTTGTGATTTTGACTGGTTTTCGTGTCTGTGCACTCACTCCTTTTTCCATCATTAAACAGGGGGATGTTTAACTGTAAAAACCTTTCTGTTCTTAAATAAAATGTTTGGTTGTGATTTTTGTAGTTGAGGTTGTGCAGTGAATGATTATCCAACATGAACATCATTCATTTATAATACACATAGTGTTTTGCAATATTAATGAAACAGACTAGTCTTTGAAGGTGAAAGTATTTACTGGAAGAAGTTGGTACAAAATATACCTTATTTACAGAGGTTAAGGCAAGAGGTGGAGTGACATGCATTACACATTAATGTACATGCACTTTAAAAGTTCACAGATTACAAAGGGCTAAAATATGCAACATTACAAAATCTCAAACACTGAAAAGACATGGAAAAATAACCTCTATTTATAAAAACTGAATTACAAAAATGCTTGGTACAAGATTCACCCTTTAGACAAAATAGCCACATAACATTCAGCAGGAAAAGAATTGTATCCCATTTCACTGTGATTTTAATCACATATTACAGTGATTCGATCAGCTGATATATTTGAGTTAATAGTATATTATAGCAATATACAAAGTAGTGAAAATACTATTACTATTTGCCAGTTGCCAAAAACAGTCCCAAATACATAAAGTGCAAAACACTCATTTCAAAATCAAATCTGCATTAAAACTTCTATCCAGTATACAGTGCCCTCCACTATTATTGGCACACTTGGTAAATATGAGCAAAGGCTGTAAAACTAAATCGGCATTGTTTCTCGTTTTGATCTTTTATATAAAAAATCTACAAGATTCCAACATTTCATTGAAGGAAAACAATTTGAAGTTGGTGGAAAATTTTATTCTTCCATACATGTTGTCCACAATTATTGACACCCTTGTATTTCATACACTCCACAACCTCACTTTATAAGAAAAACAGCTCTGAGTGTTTTCTTTTCAGTCTGATGAGGTTTGAGAATACATTGAGCGCCATCCGAGTCCATTCCTCCATAAAGAATTTCTCCTGATCCTTCAAATGTTGGTGCTCCCTCTTCTTCAGTTCATCCCACTCATTTTCTATAGGGTTCAGGTCAGGGAACTGGAATGGCTATGGCAGGATCTTGATTTTGTATTCAGTGACCCATTTTTTTGTTGATTTGGATGTTTGTTTTGCCCTCTTTGTTTACCCATGAATGATTAAGGGGGTTTGGAGTGCACCATGGTGTGCTCAGAAAATGTAAATATTAATGGGAATTTATTTGGGATATATTTTACCAATAAGAATTTCTAGGGGTGCCAGGGCCAATAAATGTGGCCATGGTGTTTTAGAGAAAAACTTTTTTCACATGTGATATTCCCCCCACTTCAAATTGTTTTACTTCAATGAAATGTTGGAATTTTTAAATAAAAGATCAAAACGAAAAAAAATGCAGATTTATTTTTACAGCCTTTGCTCATATTTACCAAGGGTGACAATAATAGTGGAGGGCACTGTAGTTTCACTTGTTTTACAACAAAAATTAGCCTAGTCTATAAACCTAAAATCAAATCAAGTGTTTTTATGTCAAAGGACAATGCTAAGAAGAACATAACTTATCAAAAGATACAGCAGCGAATGTCTATAGGACGCAAACATTGATGACTATTAAAGAAGAACTATGTCCGATAAGATAAAAAACATTTTTATATTAAAGGGTAACTCCGGCCAAAAATGAAAATTATGCTATGAATTACTCACCCTCAATTAGTTTAAGATCTGTAGGACCTCCATTTTCCCCAAAAAAGCAAATCAAGGTAGTTTTGGAAGCTTTCTGACTCCTTAGATTGCAACGCAACCAATCTTCAAAGCGCTGAAAGTGCTTTAAGACATCGTAAAATTGTCCACGCGACTCCGGTGGTTCAGTATTAATTAATATAATGCGACAAGGATACTTTTTGTGCGCAAACAAACCAAACTAAGTTGTATTTTCAAAAACTTCCTGTCTTAAGGGTTAGTTTCCAGTGCGCGTTACCGAAAAGCACACGACAGTGCATACGGAGTCAGCATCAGTCAGCCTGTGTGGTCAGAATGCACATGCGTCGAGCGATGCTGATACCGGATGCATTGTCATGTGGCTCGTGTGTTTGGTTGCGTTGCAATCTATAGAGGAGTCAGAAAGCTTCCAAAACTAAATTTGCGTTCTGAGGAAAAACGGAGGTCCTAGGGATGTGGAACTATTTGAGGGCGACTAATTAATGGCCCACTTTGAAAGACCTTTATGATTCTTTCAGATATCTTGAAATTCTCTTACACTTTCCATTCCAGCTTTTTACATTTCAATTAATTGAACAACAGCTGACGATGTTTCGAATTGATGGGAAACATACAAAGGGCATTATCAGCAGCACCTCACCAAAAGGCATCTTTCACTCAGGATAATGTGATGAAATTGGGACACACGTCTCATGATATGTCTCTCTGATAATGGCAAGGAAAGGTAAGTATGCTATGTATTTCTATAACCAGTTATCCCACAAACACAGAGGATGCCTACCCGACGAACCCAGTGAAACCTCAGACCTCCTTTCCTCTATTCATATTCTTGACTGCTTCCCCCTGCATAAGTCGTGGGAAATGTCATATTGGGCAATTCAACTGTGCTGAAATAGTGGGATTATAACACCTAGTCCTATTAAGCAAATCTGAATTAAAAACGTTTTTGTTGTGAAATAAAATCAATTACAGGAAGCTGCAAAGCAGTGTGAATACTATTATTCACTGACAACATCGGGACTATTACATCTTATGATATGATTTACCACTGCACTGCATTAAACCTTTCGGACAGATTTTAGTCCTATTACTTATAGTGTAATAATGTAAATTTACATTATTAAGATACAACCAGAGTTTTTGGTTATTATACAATACAGATAGCCACCACTGAGAAAGAATCAGTATTTGGATTATATGTAAGGCACGCTCTGAAATGAGTAATAAAAGTGTTAGAATGATGATTGCTGTAATATGAAAAATCAGTTGAAATTAATATAAGAAATTTTAATTTGCTTTAATTTAAATGAAAACCAATAAATTCAAACATAGGCTTTTCTCATTAAGACATACACATCAAATGATCATGTCTTGTCCGTTGCACATTATAACTTTACAAATCCAAAGTTTACAAACTTAAAAGTTCATGTGAAAATGATGCTTATGCTTGTGAATTGAGTTTTTAAACATTAGTTTGATACATGAAAACAGTTTTGGCAACTGTCAAATAATCTCCACTGAGAAACCAGCTTTAGCAATTGGTTTGATTCATGTCTGAATCTGTTGGAGCTGAAACTTTGGACATCAAGCCTTATGTAAGCAAACACGCATAAGTAAAACAAAGTAAAAAAAATCCTTACATACAAACAAATATACATAAAAAAGTGCAAACATGTGCTCTCGTTCTCTCAAAAAAGGAACTCCTTACATCCAGACATATACAAATGAAAACAACAGTAGATTGTTGCTTTCTACTGCACAGACATACACACACAAACATATCTAACAGGTAAGCAGAAAGAAGACCTTATGAAACTAGTGAGGCCACACCTCCTGAGACTGAACACTAATATCTCCCAAAAGTGTAAAAATTAAGTGTTAAAGCCTTTTACAAACACACTGGGAGAATAAGTGTTTTACACTTGACTGCGCTAGGCAACTGCACTGCCAATAAAGGCTCAACAGACATCACACAGATATATAAACTATGAGAAAATATACTTTTTTCCAATTGTGTACATCTCTTAACTAGTGCCTTAATAAATACAAGTGTATTAAATAAAGAATTTCAAGCTAATTTTGCATATGCGGCTATGGCCTAGGAAAAGTTAAGTCTACATTTGACATATATTTAAGAATGGAAAACATGAACATTTACCTGTGTAGTTGGAGATCAGATAGAAATATACGTTTGGTGGAGGTCAGTCGGCAAAAGAGGAGTTAAGAGTGTTGTGTCAGCTGTGTAGATGTGCGTTCATATGCTGGTGTATGTGTGCGACTCATGGAAAGAGTGTCTGTTTGATTGAAGTCTCGTCTAGTAAAGCTTGGACGGTGATGCCAACTTTGATGAGCCCTTTCTCCAGAATGTGATGAGGCAGACATAATTTATCCTGGAGAAAGAAAGGGATTGACTGAAATTAACTTAATGCTACGACAATGAAAATAGGCTCTATATATACAGTATATATATATATATATAAATAATTATGCAATTGTCTTGAAATTGCTATTTGTGAGCGCAATCTCTATCAAATGTTTTTAAGACACATTATTCAGTACTCACCAATGGCTGGAAGTGTTATGGAAGAGTCATGACAACTTAATACACATGGTGTAATTTTACAAAGAGTAAATACCATTAAAAATGATGTGGCTCAATACAGTTATTTAAACTAATAAAAGACTCGCCTCATTTATCAGTGACGTGAACCGTGACGTCTAAACACACTTTCCAAGACTACAACATTCTCTTTAAAAAACAAAACCACACGGGTGAGAAAAACAACCCAAACTTTACATTTATTCTTTTTCATTTACAAGCTCATAAAAACCACAAAACTTTACAAAGTCCATTAGCAGTCCAGCACTAAACATGATTTAACACCGAGAGAGTCGAAGAGTCCATAGGGCAGCACAGAAACCATCAGAGGACAGAAGCTTGCGTGAGCAGACACTTGGAGCCATGCTGCCAAATTTTAAGAAGTTAAAACACTGTTTTGGCCCTTGTAGCCTTATGGGGGGGAATGACTAAGAACTGTTTTCCCCATTTTTCAATTTTCAAGGACCTTAACACCGTCAATATTGCTTTTTATCAAACTGGAAGATGCCAATTATAATGGCCAACTGCTGTGATCACACTGATATGCTTCAAAGTATCTTACAAAGAAGGGATGTGAAGAGCTCATGTGGCTTACAGGGGTCTCAGTGACATCATCACAGTTGACTCATTTAAGTGCTCCTTCACACGCTTTCAAATTTTCCTTTCATCTGAGAGGAGATAAACAGGACCCTTCTGTGGTGCGAGATAAATATTAGAACCTGAAATACGATCACAGGATCCTATTAAATGACTAAATCATCTATTGAAGAGAAATCCTACAGTACGTGCTGATGCTTTCCAAAAGCAACTTAAAGGGCCAGTTCACCCAAAAATCATTTACTCACCCTTATGTTGTTCCAAACCTCTTTGAATTTCATTGGTCTGCTGAACACAAGGGAGATATTTGGAAGAATGCTTATAACCCAAAAGTTCTGGGGCACTATTGACCTCCATAGTAGGAAAAAACGATGGCAGTCAATTGTGCCCCAGGATTGTTTTCCTACATTCTTCAAAACATCTTCTTTTGTGTTCAACAGAACAATGACATTTATACAGGTTTGAACAATTCGAGGGTAAATGATGACAGAATGTTCATTTATAGGTGAACTGTCCCTTTAAGTTCATTATACACAACCACTACAGTGTTTACTTATTAATAGTAACATTTGGTGGGTTTGTTTTCATCTGTTTTAGTATTTTTAAATAAACAACATTTGACCACACACATGAAACCCCTTCATTTACTTATTTACACTGGTCTGTAAAATGGTTCACTATGCATGTCCTTCAGCTTTCCTCTATAAGCAAAGATTCATGAACCCTATCCAGAACACTTTCATCAGAAGATGTGGAATTCTGAATCAAGTAAGAATTCACAATGACCGAACAAGATCTTTGATTTTTGCAAGTCTAAACAATAACCGATAAACATAATAGATATATATATATATATTGCAAGATGTGCTGGTTTGTGACTGCACTTTTTAAAACACCGAAAACGAATGCCAATGGATTATTTAGCCCTTATGCTAATGATTAATGTTCATAATCATAGCTTTTACTGCACCACACAAGACTGGAATGCAAAGCAATTGTTTCAATGTAATGACTGACATTTGTGCCAGCCTGTGTTCTGCATTTCTGTGAAGCGGACCAAAAGTTTGCTTGCTTTCTGAATATACATGTTGTACAGGAGGAAAGTCTTTCATATGGTTTGTATTACTTTAGTCATGCAAAGCTGATAAATATACTGCTTTTATCGTTAATATGTTTTTAAAGTACCAACAATAACAGTATGACAGTTGAATACAGTTTAATACTACGACTGCTGAAATTTTACTTTCCGCATTGTGTTTATCAGAAATGAAAATGTGGCATTTTCATTCCTTTTTAAAGTGCTCAGTGCACCTCCGATTTTCCTAAATTCTTTTATGTTCTTTTATAAGTATTTAGCCAGGACAAAAATATATTTTCCCAAGGCAATAAATAACACTTCCTCAAACATACAATGGCATATTTATACTTCAAAATCTGTTTCTGTTTTACAAAGCACATGTGATCTTATAAAAATTTTCATTCGTGTTTCATGTGTTATGTAATATGTCAAGATGCCTGTCAAGTCTTGAAATATTAAACTACCCTTTCTTAACCATCTAAATGTGCTTCACCCAACCGTGCACTTAAAATAAACTTTCTTAAACATCCAAATTCAAAATGTGCTTTCACGATATATATTGTGTTGTTCGTTTGTTTTCTGTGCATGTACGTTATTTAAATTCACTCCAGCTGTATGCCACAAACAGCACCATCAGACAAAAAACGTGTAGCAGACTCGAGCCAATCAGATCCCATATTTGCCAGGAAGGGGGCGGGGTCTGCGTGGACTCGGTGATAAGCTTCTTGAGCTCAGTCTCTTTCTCCCTGTCACTCTCCACCTGTCCTTCCTTCTGCTTTGGTTCTGTGCTCTCCAGCATGAGCAAGGCCCCGACCACGACCCAGACTGGCCGCAGGTTACACTGCAGGACATCATAAGCCGAACAGAGAGACGACTGAGAAAGAGGGAGATTGAAAACATGGGGGATGGCAAAAAGAACCAGAAAGATTAAAAGGAATGGAGTAATAATGAAGAGATGAATGGAGAGAGAGAAAAACAAAGAGCGAGAAAAAAGATAATGAGAAGAATGAAAAGAGATCATCCATCCGGCAACAGAGAAAGAAAGGAAATATGCTTGAGCCAGTGATAAAGATCAGACTGCGCTGAGCTCAACAAATGCTCTACTAAGAATTATTGGATCGTTCTCAGGCAATGTCAGTTGTGGGCTGCGTGTCTCATGACATAATTCACAGGATACTGGACACATGAATTGTCACATGGTTTGGTTTGTGCTGAGAAACTGAGTTTACTTTATATTTAATAACGTGTATCAAAATAAATAAATAAATATTGCATGTTATGTCTGTTTATTTTTTTTATTTTTTTTCTGCATTCAAAGTGAAAGTTATTACAGTACAAATGCACTTGAATTGAAAATGTCACTTCAGGGTTATATATATACCCAACAAAAAACAAACCTCAGGGATGACAAAGTCACCCAAGAGCAATGTGAAATACTGAGAGAATGCCAAGTCACATGAAATCTGCCATTAAAAATCAGGCTTATTCTATCAAATATTTCTTAAAAACATTAGTATTGTGTTGTTTATGAACTTGTTTTTTTTTTTGAAAACATTAAAAAAATATATATTTTTACTTTATCTAGTTTGGAATTTGGAAGAAAGTAGTTTACAGAATGAAACAAAAATGATCTAAATAGTACATTACAAAAAAGCTCAAAACAATTTGATTGGTCTCTTAAAAAAGCTGTGTATTCAGATTAAAAGTACATTAATATCTGTGCCTAAAAGTAAAAGAAAAACTGAATTTTTGGGGGCACCTGGTCCTGTGATCGTAACAGCCCTGATCAGTTGAGCTTGAGGTGGGACATGTTGTATCTTGAAAGTTCTGCACAAACCCTTTCAATTCAATTTACATGCCCAACTGAGACAATTTCCTGAGAACGATTCTCTTTCTAACGCCTAAAACACTTATTCTCTCTTTCAGAGGGGCAGCTGTGGGAGCGGGAGGAATGTCAGGAGAGGTGATGTTAGCAGATACACAGATGACATGGTGGTCAGCGGAGCAGGTGAAGAGGTGATCGAATGCCAGGCGCAAGTCAAGCTGCAGCATTAAACGGGTTCAAAAGCAAGAGAACTGCAAAGCCAGTCAACCAAAGCAGAGCAGATTAAGCTGGACAAAGCTCAGCTGCTGCGCAACTTAACCACTACTCACAAGATCTAGACCACACTGCAGAAATAAACAAAACAATAACAGTATATGTTGCACTACTGCCAAGACCTGCCGAACAGACAAGGCACGCTACTGTAAAGTAGCACCAAAACAAGCTAAGAAGACAAACAGTACGAACAAAGCTAGCTGTCATGCAGACTCACAGTAGCTCCGCTGTTACTTACAGACACAGGCTTTGAAGAGTACTGTACATACAACACATGTAGCAGCTTCCTGTATGATGCTAAGCAAAACAACCTGTTATGAATGACTTGGACCAAGCTCAATCCATAAAAGAAAGACAGCATCTGGGTTCATCACCATTGTGTCTAACAGGAAAGGTCATAGATTTAGAACTGCAACCTTAAAATATGACCGATCACACAAACCACAAAAAGTTTTTTTGCTGTTTCAGTGATAAGAATGAAGAGTCTATTAAAATCAGTGGATTTTAAATTGACTGACTTGGTTCACACACTCACACTAGGGTGACCACCACCCAACAAACCAAATGTGGGACAGGTAATCCGTTTGTGTGGGACAATGTGGAACACCATTGAAAGGTAGCACGAAACTGTGATGGGCTACAATAATGAAATAAAAACATTTTTATATAATTGTTTAGCTTATAAAGATAATTTGTTATTTACTCCATTCCAACTACAACATAATTAAGTCATAAATAGAATGTTATATAAGTCAATTTAAGGTACACCGTCTCTTTAAATTTTGAGCACAGGTCAGACGCAGAGTTATCTTCTTGTAAACTTCGTAGATCTTCACAAAAACAGAAAACTAAGGGAATTAAGAACAAACAAATAATGAGATAGAGTTTCTCTTTAAAAATGTATAATTTTTAAATAATGCATTTAATGATTTGCAAATTTTTTTTAATTTTAATACGCTAACCACGACCTATAGGCTAAACACATTTTCAAAGCCACACGTTTACGATTTTTTAGTCAGTTTTTATTCGGCAAGTTGACATTGGAGGATGGCCACCCAATCTACTGACAGACGTCGCAGTCTCATGATGACTAAAATCACTGCTGTCTTCTCATACATTGGATAAAAGTCAGGCTATAAAAAAATCGTTGAGTTTGTATGAGTGTGGTGTGCACCGGTTGCTGCTTTTGACACAGCGCTGTTAAATAGTTAATTAAACAATGGCGCAAACAAGCGTCTCATGTGCTTTACGAGTTAAAGAACGTGTTTTTCTTAATGTGACAACTAAAAACCAACAGACTGATAAAAATGCGGGACATTTTCTCAATATGCGACGTGCCGGACAAGGGGTGAAAATGCTGTGCGGTACAACACAAAGCGGGACAGGTGGTCATCCTAACTCACGCACACAAATACACATCGAGTCTCATCTGGGTCTTAAGATTTTACGTTTACTATAAAAAATGATAGTGAGTTACTTATATATAGTTAATAGTTATAGTTTTTCAGAACTATTATCATTTAAACTATTTTCATATTTCATTCCATTTTCATTTTAGTCAAACTGAAACAATATTTATGTTTCTCACAGGCTTGATTCCCCTAAATATATACCATTTTGCAAGATCTGAACAACACTGGTCCAGGAGCACTTCCTGTTTCAGTTTTTTTAACTACAAACATTGCAACAAAACACTACCACCAGAACATTAAGAACTGCATCATTCAAATATTATGTGAACATCAAGACTTTATGTGAATTTTAAAAATAAAGCTTAAAACTTAAACAGGAAGTGCTTCTAGACCAGTGTTGTTTATTCATTTAATATTGTCAAGTAAATATCGCAATAGGCTACTTGAAAAAAGTATGGAAACACTGAATGAACACTGAGTATAGAGAGCAGGTCAGAGCCATTAACAGGATTGGAGCCCTAGACATGGATGATGCCTAAAGCCATGGTGACAACATCTTAATACAATGGCATGATGCAGCTCTAGTAGGGGACTATTATGGTTTTCAGAAAGTGCGTGTGAACACTGCTTTAAGATCAGTTTTTCCCAACACAAATACTCAAGGCTTCTAAACAAGCGAAAAAAATGAAAAGTTGGGAGTGCTGGACATTTCAAAGGCATTACTGATCGTAGACCAGTGTGAGGCAATCTCAGCTGCTTTAACCAATCAGATTAGACGTGGGAGGGGATTAAAGGTGATAAGAAAATAAAATACTGTCTCTGTCTGTCAATAACAAAATGTCTAATTAAAACAATTGGGTTGGCATGTGGTCACGATTTTTTCTTATTTAGCCAGTTACTATTGATATTTGAGAGAGATACATTCCCAAAAAATGTTTATTCATGTTTATCTGCCTTTAGACCCTCCTGATACGTCTATACATGTCAACGTGTGAATTTTTTAAGACAGCATTTTTTGCAGTGCAACAGTGATTTTGTGTCAGATTCATAAAAACTTCACACGGGTGATTCAAAATCAGCTGAGATTACATCATATTTCACTAAGACCTGTTTTTAAGGACCCTACCTTGATCAGTAAATGAATGCTTATTTTGGTCAGAAGTTATCAGTATATCACTAAAAACTTGTAGAAACAGTGGGTCCTAAAAAACAATTTGAACTCTTGCCATTTATAGAAAAAGTATGTAACTATTTACCTCAGGAACTCCCATTTTCCTGCAGGCATCCAGAAAGTTTTCAACGTTTCTGCGACATTTCGCCATGCTAAGCTTGGGCTGCAGGTTTTAGATACAGAAAAAAGAGAGAGAGAAATCTCATGTAAGCACACTTCCGTCTAAGGATTCAAGTCTTGAGTGAGTGTGTAGTTTGTACTATAGATGATTCAGAGACACACCACTGCAGGGGATGGCACGTGGATACTGGCAACTGAACGCGGTCGAATGTGATTCACTAGGTGACAGAGCACGACCCCGTCCATGAGAGATGAACCCAGATCTTCAGGAAGAATCACTTTTAATCTGCTTTCAATACTCTGTCAAAACAAACACGAGGCAACATTATCATACAAATCTGTTTCACAAGTTGAACAAGTACAGTACAAAAGAGAGAAGAGGTGTGTGCGGTTTTAGTTTGTGTCTGTATTTTGTGGGACATCAAGTCAAGTTTATTTCTATAGCACTTTTCAGTTTTGCAAAACGACTGTACAATATGTATAGAAAACATATTCAAAAAGAAAAAGACAATAAAACAATATAAAGTATGTGTATGTGTTTATGTTTATGTACAATTATAATTTTTTATACATTCTGTAAACTACTTACAACATTTCTCCCAAATTTTAAATAAAAAACTGTTTCTATTTGCATTTATTCGCAGAAAATGAAAACTGGACAAACAGGTCAAAATAATAAAGAAGACACTCTGTATTTTTTCTGGCCTCAAATACTGCCAAGAAATATATTCATATTTAAAAATAGTCATATTCACTTCTAAGCAATACAACAGTAATATTTATACATATTTATCTATATTTAGGAAAAGTTAATTCCCCCCTGATTTTTATCACAGTTTTCATGCGTCTTGTCATGCTATCAGTCTTTCACATTGTTATTGGATAACTCTCTCAATTTTTTTCCACGGCTGTAGAAAGGTTTCAGTGCGCTATAAATATATAGAGAGAGACTAAAAGTGATTTCTATTTAAATATTTTAAAGTGAAATGTGCATAGACATAAGCAGTCCATATAACCTCTCGCAGTTGTTCTGTGAGCTCCAGCTCCTCTCTCAGTTGCTCCATCTTTCTCCTCATGGTGAACTGAGGATCCGTTGATTCCAGATTCTTTTGTGTCCTAAAATATACTGTAACACACAACTGAACCGTCAGCAGCCTGCAGTAAAAACATTACATCTCATGTCTTAACATAAAATGCCCTTTTCCTCTTCCTACTGTAGCTGCCACATCCATCCATCACTCATAAACACAACCCACAACTTTTAACCTGAAGATACAAAGTACACAAAGCAATTTTCAACATTAAAGGTTGATTGACATTATTTATTTTTAAACACAGAAACTACACTATCCTAACAAATTCAAATGTTACCCTAAAATTTACATTTTGACTAGGGTTAGCATGTTGCTAAGTTAACAACATCACGCTCTAGCAAAAATGGCAGCATTTAAAAGCACAGAAACAAATGGGGTAACATAGTAAACGATTAAGAAAGTGTGAGGACGGTACCCACAGAAGCCCAACAATGCTTCCTACTGAGGTGCCTTACTAGGTTTTTAAAACAGAGCACATATCTTACGCCTCACTTGTTTTACTATGAATATTTCACCACAAGGTGGAGCACTAGACATGTTTTCGAGCTAGTGAAGTAAACCAGAACAGCACTCCATTCAACACGTGAGTGCAGTTCCAACGTCTCTGTAGTTGCATAACTACTCCTCCTGTGAGGAAAATAAAAGGGAGAGGACAGTATTTCATATAACAGCATACAGTAGGAACATTACAGGGCTCTTACTGCTCCCTCTAACGTATTTCTTTCTTTTGGTCTCAGCTTGAGCCATGACTATGGGACAGTGATATAACAACAAGCACATGCTTGAGTTATTTAAGTGGTATTGGAGGGCATGTGTTCGTTTTTGTGGTGTCATTGAGGCGAAGGATGAACAGATACTTTCAAGTGCAAGGCCTATTTACTTATTAATGTCCTATCACGTATTTTATGTTAAACCAACTATAAATAACAGGAAATAAGCAATTGGTAAGTGGATTCTTCTGCCAATTGTTAACATTGTGGCTCTGTGAGAGAGAAAGAGCTGACTGGGTGTTCCAGAGTCATATCCACAAACAGGGCACATTAAGAAGTCACATACGCATACAAATGAACACACCTCTATCCAAGAGGAAAAACTCCAAAGTCTAACAGGAAGTTACAAATTCACAGTTTTCCTATTAAGCCTCAAGTAAAAGACACACTGAAAGGAACATGAGCACTTTTACGACTAACTGACAAACTGGTAAACAGCGGGGTCTGCTTTCGGCAAATTTGTCCGCTTTAGACTTCAAGAAGACGTATAATTTGGACCCATATGGAATCTTTCACAAGTTCAACTCATAAATCTGCACCATTTGAGTTTTACGCAGCTCATGTTTGTTTATTAAATACTTAATCTAATTTGATTGTTTTCAGCTATCAATACGAGTGTTGTTGTATTATCTGCTTATAATAACTCCATTATTATCACCACGAAATCAAAAGTGGCAATTCTTATTTGTTTATGGAATATTGCAGTGTCTATTATAAATGATTAACATATGCAAGTCATTCTTTTTTATTCATGTGCTCTCAGAATCTTTTATAAAAACACGAACTTCCCTTTCCCATCCAAACGACATCTCTTCATGACATGTTTCAGCCTGTTTAATAGTCAGATTTCCAACAATCCAATCAATTTCCGAAGAGCGAAATCAAGCTCCGCCCTACATTTGTCCCCATTCCAGAAGCTCTATTCACTCAGATATACATCTCATTTTCCAAGAAAATAAACACTGCAACTTCAGTCTCATTCAGACTTTAAATCCATTCTGCATATTTTAAGTGTATCTCAAGATAAAAATGAAAGGCAGAAAATGGGATCTGCTAATACATTGAATACTACCCATAAGTATTCAGCTTTTTATTTGCAAACTGCTCCCTTTTCCTTTCTTACTCACTCCTCCTGCTCTTTTCTAAGATGACAAGTATATGTTTTCTGGCAGCTTTTCATCGTCTGAAAGCATTTCCACTTAAATAGAGGTCTGATTTTCCCTCTGGGGCCATTATCTAATGCTTCAAAATAGCAGCTCTATAAATACACACAGCTCCGTTTAAAGGCACTCTGCCCCCCCAAAATTCAGCTTGAACGATACCTCACTCACTTTTATCTTGTAAAGAACTTTTAACAAAAATGAATGTCTAAAACCTTGAAAGGTTTTACAACTCCTATTCACAATGGTTTGCCAGTTTTATAAGCAGTTGAATATGTAGAATATGCTAATTCCTCTGCACCAGAATTCTTTAACTCAACCACACAGCTGTTAAAGTGCAATGAAAAGAAAATAAGACAATCATAAAGCTAATCAATTCAGAATTCTTTGAAATGAATGACTTTATGATGAACCAAATAAAGAACAAAACACTTTTGAAACGAATTCCAGCACAGGGTGATGTATTGAGCAGACCTACCACTGCTTAGCATGTCTCCTTCAGCCGGACTATGGGGTGTGTCACTATCGGTAGGCGGGGCCTGTATAAGGGGAAGGGGAGAGGGCGGAGCCAAATAGGGCACAGAGGGTGAAGCTGGACGCAGGGCATCAACATAAAGGGCAGTGCCAGAATGAGAAGTAGCCAAACAAGAGATTTTCATTGCCAACCCATAGAAACAGGAAACCACATGTGAAAGGCATAATTTTCAGGGATCGGTCAGAAAAGCGGAGGATGACAAGCAGCAGTGGTTTGTGTTAAAAAAGCACATGGTTGATCAGGCAGGCATCGGGAAATTAAGGAGGAAAATAAACGAAAAGGAGAACGAAATTGCAAACAAAATGAAATATGGCACAATGCAAAAGAAAAAAGGATTAAAAACAAAAAGTTCAATGTTAGCAGAATTTCACAGTACCAGTTTTTTTGGCATGCTGTTAATATTACCGGTACATATGGCATGACTATTGCTGACTGCTATGAACTTTAAAACTTCATGGTACACAGATTTTAACAGAACACACACAATGCAGCTTAAATGTTAGTAGGGAAGAAACAAGCAGCATCTATAATGCAACTAAAGCTACATCAAACTAATCAACATTAAACCAGAAGCCCTAGAGGTCATATTCAATAGTGCTATGAATGGATAAAGAGGTCTGACTGTAATATTGTGCGGCTGTAATGTGCTCGACAGAAAGATAGCTGTTTACCAAAAAATATTTTAACACACAAACATTTCTGCGTTCTTTAGTCTTCTTTCTTGTTCTGAAATGTCCTGATACTCAATGAAAGAGCACAGCACCCTCTAAAGTGTGATGTCAACCATCACATTGGCATCGTGTTTGTTAATTTCTTACCTGTTCTGGGCTTTAACCCGAAGGGAGGAGAACTCAAGGTGGGACTGCAAACTGGGGTGCTGTCTTCATTCTGAAAGATAACACAAACAGACACTTGGTATGGATAAACTATATGGTTGACAATGGTGTCTGTGAGAATTCTTCTCCTTTTGTGTTCCACAAAAACACAACAACATATGGATCAACATGAACTCTGAATCCTCAAGATGATTAACCTTGATGACTTGATTCTCAGAGCCATCATCTGCTCTGTCTTGTCCAATCACGTCCCCCTAAGAGTGAGAAACAGGCCATGTGATTCTTGAGATGATCAAGTCAATAGCACATCAGCTTAGACACAGTGAAACATGAAACAAAGCATCTCTGTTTTCTGTTCCTATATCACTCTTTGTATTTGCCGCTTCATTTGTTCTCTGTTTCTAACTGTTTGTTTCTGTTTTGTCTACTCTGGATGGTCAAGAAAGACAAAAGCTTGATTCTCAACCCTTGTGTAAACTTGAATTTCTGCCAAACCTTTATTGGGCATTTATGGGCGCATGCAAGTCACATACGTTATGGACCAATGCACTAAAAACACTGTAAAACAAACAGAAATGCGTCAAGCACCACCGATATCACACAAACATGAACCGCAAGTTTACAACAGGAATGAGGTCAACACAGCGCAAACATCAAATATGTGATTCTGTAGCCCTGTTGTGGTACATTTGGCACAAATCACACATTACAAATGCATTCACATCCAATGATGAAACATTTAAGACAGATCAACTCCAGTCGACACAACGTTGACCTGTACAAGTTTCCAAAGGAGCATTTGTAGGTTGGATGGCAGGGCTAGGTTGCTGTGTTACCTGTTGTGCCACGTGCAGGGCATACTGCTGGCATGCGAGCTGGGCCTCGAGTCGGGCCCGTTCTAGAATGTACTGTCTCTTCCTCTGGAACTCCCAGCATTCTCCAGGAGCTGCCTTCAATGACAATGACTGCCCTTAACATCAGCACACTACAGCTTACCAACCACACCAGTCAGAGCACATCCCTGGGAGTTAAGCTGGAATTTAATTTCCTGTAACTATAACACAAACTCTCAGGCTAAATGCAAACAAACGGCTTAAAAAAAATCCCAAACATGTCACAGTGGCTGCTGTCTATCAACACACACTGTAGTTAAATACAGTATCCTTTATTAATAGTCAATATTCAAATGATAATAGCTAAATCTATTCAAATAAGACCACAACACAGCAAAGACTACATGCCACACAAACCAACTATGTAACAAAACCACATCGGACAGCACTGTTGTGGGATCAGAAAGGCTACTGTGAGTGGACAACTGCATAAATTTGTTGCAGTTTAGGTAAAAGGGTCGACCCTTTGAACAATAGCCCACTGATCTCAGAAGACGTTTGGAGAACACTGCAATCCACAACAGCACCAAAGGGGAAGTGAACAAGAAGTTCAGAGGAACCAGTATGACTGGACAGTCTGGAAGGCCCCCTGTAAACAATGTTCCCTCTCATTTTTGCTCTGGATTATGTCATTTATTTCTATATTTAACTCTTTTACACAACAAAACCATTTATAATATAAAATAAAGATCAAATTAAGGCTTGGACATTAATTAAAATGAAAACTATAATGCGAGATATTTAATGTATAGTATAATATATAATACAATATACTGTAATATAAAATCTAATCTAATTTTATAGGTTTTCTCCAGACTATAAAATGTTTTCCCATCACCAGGTAAAACAAGAGAACTTGTTTTGTCAAGATTACTTTTTCACAATCACTAAAAGATCCCTGATGTCCTGCTGTCTCCAAGTGTGAATTATATAGCACTTCCACACAACATTTCTTACAAAAATCAATAGAATGAACTCTAGTTGTAACACAGTCCATTTATTCAGCTTCGATTTAAGAAATCTATAAATGTTTTCAAATCTGCATTCTGTGAGCTTAGGGGGAACATTGCTTGTAGTAAAACTGGCTCATCAATAAAGATTGAAAGGATTGAACTGCTACTCTCACACACACACACACACACACACACACCACACACACGCACACAAACACATGGATGAGGGTTTACCTTAGGTGTCACCTGACCCTCATCACTCTCTTGACCACTGCAAAGACAGAAAAACAAGTGTAGAAAGAAGAGAAACAAAGCAAAGTAACTGAAGTACACATTAGCAAACATGGTGTGATAAAATATTATTGTGGCTTTACCAGCAGATATGATTGAGCGACAGTTGTGACTTACTTGAGTGACTCTTCTACATCAACCATCTCCACAGGGTAGAGCTTAATACCCGGCAGGTCAGCGGAGTTCATGTTCACCCTGCACACAAATCAGTTTCAAAGCAGTCAAAAAAAAGAACACCATCATATTCTTATAACTTAAAACAAAACAAGAGCAAAATGAAACAAGAGTAAGAAATGGTCCAGTGGCGCACGCGGGTCCTGCACATATCGCAAGTGGCGATGAAGTGACTTTTATTTATTTAAATATAAATATTCATATTGAAAAAATAATAAAAGCAAGCAATGCTTGTGTGCCTTTGTGGTCTAGTGGTATAACTTTTGCCAAACCTTTCTAAGGTTCGGGGTTCTAATTTACCCTCGTAAATATATACGATATATATTATGATGGCCTGATATATCATATGAGGATTTATTCAATTACTTCGTATTTTCTGTCGGAGTTGACGGGTCTTCCATGCGCAACCATAAAAGCACAGTGGGAAAGTCAGTCGAAATTTGAACATGAGAATTCGTGTTTTTAAAAGCAGATGTGAATACCAGTCAAAGTGGAGCAAACATTCCTGGATCCTTACAATTAATAACGCAAGAATGGAGACAGCTGGCTGCTCTTGTATCGCAGGTCTCCACGAGCATCACAACTTTCTAAAAAACAACTCGGAACATATTAACCAATAACTATCTGTTTTCATGTCTCATGAAACAATAGCTACGTCGTTCTGTTTTTAATACATTTCTTTATCTAATGTCTTAGGCCTACTTACATTTTTTGATAAGATATGGATTTTAGTTGGTTTAAATGAAGTAGATTTGACACACACATTTGCTGATATGGGTTCCTTTCTAGACACGAGCGCTGTGTGTTTGTATGTGCTTCACAACCCAGGAGGACCGTCAAAACAGCCTGCACCGGGGCCCGTCATCACTATGTTACGCCACTGAACCAGTCCATACATCAGCTAAGATGTTTGACCTGTTGATCTACCTGTTAGGATCCTGTAGCATCTCCACAGCCTCCTTCAGCTGGTTGATCATGTTGACCTTTGACCTATTGGACAAGGTACCACATTCTGTAAGGTTTAACTGGAGATCTAATTGAGTCACAGCTGAATATTTTTTCTAATGGACTAACTGGGCCTGTAGCTTTCAATTGTACTTGCCTTGTTTTAGCAACATATCTTTATCTTCCAAAGAATTAAATATTCATATTTTTCATTAAATGTCCCTTTCAAAAATCTCAAACCGTCATATAATCCAAAACACATTTCGACTGGAAAACAATGGGAAACGATATGAAACAAAAAATGAAAATTCTAAATTAAACTTTTAAAACTACAAATGTTTATTTACAATTTCAATGAATAAATGATTTCATTTGGAACATATTAAAACATATTTATTACACGTATTTATATTAACATCATGTTGTGACTCTCACTGGCCCATTCTTTATGTAAATAAAGATACTTCTGGCCAAAATGAAAATTCTGGCATCATTTACTCACCTCAGAGTTGTTCCAAATCTGTAAACATTTCTTTGTTCTGATGAACACAGAGAAAGATATTTGGAACAATGCTTATAACCAGGTCATGGGTACAATCCCAGGGATTGCACATACTTAGAAACAAATGTGTAGTATAATGCAATGTAAGTCCCTTTGGATAAAAGCGTCAGATCCAAACAGATCTCAACACCCATTTACTACCATAGTAGGAAAAAAACAGTGGTAGTCAAACGTGCCTCAGAACTGCTTGCTGTCCTACATTCTTCAAAATGTCTTCTTTTGTGTTCAACAGAACAAAAAAAAATGATTTTATGGGAGTCGATGAATGTTGAGATCTGTTTGGTTATAAGCATTATTTCAAATAGCTTTCTCCGTGTTCATCAGAACAAATAAATGTATACGCATTTGGAAGAACTCAAAGGTGAGTAAATGATGACAGAATTTTCATTTTTGTGTGAAGTATCACTTTAAGCCCTGTCAGATGAAGTAAGAACGCAAAATAAATAGACAGACACAGATGGACACAGACATATTGATAAAATATGTGAAATTTACAAAACACATACGTTTGTTCTGAAGTCCAGTTGCCGTCTTCCTCTATCCTGAGGGGCTCATCAAAGTCAGCACTGCGACTCTTCAAATACACACAAACACCGCACATCAACTCCAGCTGCACACTTCATCATGTGACCACAGATTACAGCCCTGACTGGCCGTAATTCACCATTGAGCAGATCTGACACTGTCTGTTTCAGACACACTCATACACAATGTTCCTTTAGACACTGACTGCTTCACAAGAGAACTGCTAATGCCTAAATAAACACTGCCTGCTGTCATACCAATCCCATGATGCAATGTGATGTTATCAGATTAACTAACAGTAACTGGCACATAGAAATCTGAAGAGCAAGAAAGGGGCAGAAAGGATGACAAGAAAAGAATAGAAAGAAGATGCAAGAAATGTGCATATATGGAAAATCAAACCGTGAAAAGAATAATATTCAAACGAACAATGGGAGATTTAAAATACTTTAGCTAGGATTTACAATAAACTAGTAGAGCTAGTAACGTGATCATAAACTAGAACTATAATGAGAAACAGCTAATTTTACATAAAAAGAAGAAAAGCAGTACAAAAATGTAAAAATGTAATAAAAAAATTAGGGACATTTTCTCATAAAACTTTAAGAACAGATAAAAACTACTTTTATAAACATAAAGATGTATATACTGTACTGTAATGAACGTATGGGACAAAGGCAAAGCAAGATTCACTAGAAATACCAAAGAGTTTCAGAGAAGAAAGTCAGTCATGCAGATATGGAATGCCATTAAGGCCCGTTCAGATTGCCCGAGAATATTCGGTGCGAATGTTCGTTGCGATAACATTCTAGAAAAAAAAAAAAGATTCTTATGAAGCCTTTCATATAGACCGCGAATATCTGCGCGGCGAAAAAGTAAAAAAATTTTTTTAGTGCGACGAATCTTTCCCCATTCGCAAAGCGAAGAAACAGACCATCCAATTAGAATCGAGCATTTTACGTCACGCGCCTAGAGCCTCTGAGGGCATGCGGGGGCGCTAAAGGCCATCACCCATGGACTATTTATCTTTATCCCGTTCCGTTGTTCCGTGTCCGATATTGTTTATGCTACGTGTGTCTCTGTACCAGCTTTTATTTATTATTAAAAGCCTATTTTTGTTTATGCTTTGTCGTGCTCTTTGGACTCTCCCCGTCACGCGTGACAATTTGAGGTGGCATTCAAATATAAAAGTATAAACAGTATATATTAACTAATATATATATATATATAATCTTTCATATAAATACAATTCACATGTTATGTTGTAGTATAGGATATTACAAATACATTGGCGGTACCAGTAAAAGTCATCAAATACAATCAATTTCTTGAAATTTCTTTATTTTTATTTATATACAATAACTAAGCAGTTTTGCTTGTAGGTAGAAAGCACAGGCACATGTAAGAAAGGCACAGCTGCAATGCAAATGACATTTGGTAACTAATTAACCCCCAGACCATCGTCCTGAAGGAACGAGGAAAACGATCGTGGTACAGCTTCAACTCCTCGATCCCAATATCTTCTTTTTCTCTTCCTTTGCTCATTCAGGCCAAAAAACAATACACTCATCTTCGCTGCTGTTGGATAAATCCATTTCTTATTCTGCTGTTGTAAGTACGTAGAGCAAACAGTACTAGTAGCCTGTATTGCTACCGTACGTGCTAAGCTTTAATTTTTCTCAGCAGCCGAAGCCTGAATAGCGGTTGAGCGCCACCTAATGTCTAGCTGTGAAATGTATTCTCCATCAGCGCCATCTACCGTGCGGGCGTCAAATAGAAGAAAGCAAAATTAGTCGTTGATATGAAAGCTTGGTTTTCTTCGTTTCGTTTTTTTGCATCTTCTGCAATCTGAACTGGCCTTTAGGGTGAGTGAATAATTTTCTCCATTTTACTAGATGCAATGGAAAATAACTGCCGTGCCAAATTGGCATGAAACAGATGTTGACTAGTTTAGGTAAAACCAACATTCACTGGGTTCCAGGTAGATCCAGGAAATCCTGCTCTAACCACAAACATCTCTGACAGACATGGAAAAGAAACAATCACAAAACTTGTACCTTGATATAGCTGATGAACGGTGAGCTGAGGGTGGAGTCTCTGTAGCCCAGCTGTTCTTTAAGAGATTCGGATGAACTTCTGTCTGCTGCAGGTTACACACAAACACACATGGTAACACAAAAAACTGTGCTAAATTATTACATTGCCGTCATAAACATGAAACTGCAATATAATGGTGTAAATATTTGTGTAAATTTCTCAATTCATGAACCATACAAGCGCTAGGATACACAAACAGTGGGCATCCCTTGCATCAATTTAGCAGCGCACACATACACTTTTCCTCTCTTCCTGAAATGTGTTCAGTTTTCATCTCTTCCTTCATCAATTCTCCTCGTGTGCTGACACAGACTTCCCATCCAGTATCAACGCTTCCTGACCTGAACCCTCCCCTTGGTTTAACCTGAACCACACACACTTACAGGCTGCTAAATAAACCAATCTGCCATCTACAGTATCACTCTAATGTTGTGTCAGCCCAGCACGAGGATGTTTTTCTTTACAGGCCTTTAATTTCCTGAGTGCGCACACACACTGGAGTGTGAGTGTGTGTGTTAGTGGGAGAGGCACCTGTCAGGGCGCTGATGTGTTCAATGGAGTCGTCTTTGCTTAAGCCTTCCTCTTCTGTGATGTTGGTCATGGGCACATTTAAGCTGAGACTGTCTTCATCGGATGGCTGGAACACACACACACACGCATACACACACACACACGTATTTACTTGGCTATCTAAATGAAATATTGCTTCTTATATACAATCAATTTGATTTACTACAGAATTACCTTTACTAGTTCAGCATTTTTAAAAATGAGATTTATGTGTTCATTTATTCCCACATTTTAGAATAATAATAAACAGGAACTATGGGAATTATATTGTAATTACAAAAATTACAACATATTATGATGTAATGTAATGTCCTTATCATTTTATCAAGCAGCTTCTTGAGGTCTAACCCTGAGATGCTTTTAAACAATATTAAAGGAGTTCCCATCTAATCTGTGCTCTTACTGGCTGATCTTTCTTCATAATTCAGTCAAAGACATCCATTTCTTAAACTACATTTTTGTTTGCCAAATTATATTTTTGTCAACTGAACTAATTTCAGACATTTAAGCATACACCTTCAGATCAAAAGTTTTTTTAAATAATGAGAAACATTTTACTCAAGTGTCCAAAAACATTTGACCGGTAGTGGATACAATCCTGCACACACACACACACACACACACACAATGTCCAAAACACAACCTCAACAACCAATGAAACTTGTTGAAAATATAGCTAGTCCTATAATTATTTCTTTGCAAAATATTTCACCAATCTAACAAAGTAAACACATTTCTGCCAGACTAAATACATTCACAATAAAAAAAAAACAATCAGAGTACATTTAAAGTGATAGTTCACCCAAAATTTAAAATTCTGACTCTCCTGTCATTTCAAACCTTTATGACTTTCTTTTTACTGCAGAACGCAAAAATAAGATATTTTCAAGAATGTTGGTAGCCGAACAGTGATGCCGCCGCTGTTCAGTTACAATTTTTCTTCAAATACCTTCTTTTGTGTTCTGCGGAAGAACAAAGTCGCACAGGTTTGAAATGACGTGATGGTCTTTTGTGTGAACTATCACTTTAATGTTTAATATAATTATGCCTTCAGTGTAGGTAGGGCAAAGAAGAACCGACAGAAGAACCAAGTCACTTACAAACTGATCTAGTCACATTGTGGTCAAGGATGGTTACAACAAAACGTCCCATTAATCTGTTCATCACCTGTCACCTTATCACCTTGGTTAAACTACAAAATCAATGTGGCCATCACAGCGAGTATTACATGATAACGGTAAGCTACAAGCAAAGATGAATGACATCATTGTCCCTAAAGCATTTGGGCTCTGTTCTAATAGTGCAAACTGCAGCACAGTAACCACTGCTTTTAATTGAAAATAGCAGTAAGCAAAAACTAAATAACTGCTTAAAACAATGAAATAAAAGTAAAACAAACACTGACCTCAGTAGCCGAGAGGCGCTTGTCTCCGTTGTCACTGCCCACCCCAGAGTCACTGTCAAGTTTCTTGTGCTGATCAATGTCCTCAATGCTGTGACAGAGAGAGAGAGAGAGAGAGAGAGAGAGATCAGGAGAGAGAGAGAGAGAGAGACAGACTCGAAGAGCTAAGAGGGGAGAAGAGTCCCCGAACCTGCCTCTAGATTACTCTATTAAAAGGATTCTCTTGAGATAAGGATAATAATGACAGGCAACACACACACATATACACACGACCTGGATTTTTCAGTGATTCCACACTGTATTCCACATTCAGGTCATTTAAACAGCCATTTAGGGCTGCTTAATTTGTTCAAAAATATCATATTGTTAATATTTAGACACATTTTGCAATTTTCCTATGACAAGATAGTCTTTTAATATCAGATATTGCTACTAAGCAGGTTCGTAGATGAAAACTTTAAGATGTTTATAATAGTGCTGTCTGTCAACTTAAAGCTGCGTCCCAAATGACATACTATGCACTTCAACTATGCACTATGCACTCAACCACGTAGTGTATGAATTTAAGAAGGGTAATATCGTCCCATATGGAATACTAAACGGTTTTATTCTAACCGGAAGTGTGTGTGGTTTCCCAGACGAGCGCAAATGATGTCAATCGCACAGCTCAATGCGTGTGAATAAAAATCTATTTGTGCACTGTACATTTAATGTAGTTTTCATCTGTTTTGCCCAGCAATACATTAGTCATCATCAGTTTGAAGTATTATCACTCTGCATGAGAGTTTTGCTCGAGTAGCGTCCGATAGCCCTGCCGCCCTTCCGCTACATGAGCGAAACCATAGTTCCACACTTCATATTTTCGGTTGAAAAAGTGCATCATCGGGGTACTTAAAGTGCACTTCTTTCGTAGAATTTTCAATGTGAATGCACTACTCACACTATTTATACTACAAAATGGCATAGAACAGTGCATAAGTGTGCGATTTGGGACGCACCTATAATTCATTATCTTTTTTATTTCCAAAATATAATTGGAACCTTCCAGTTAGGCCTGCAAAAAAGTCTCGAACGCATAGATGAATATAAAAAGACTGACAGTCCTGGAATAATTTGTTGGCATTTTCTGATTTTGTTGGTAAAGTAAATGTGATTAATAGTCCCTAGGACTGACCTCCCATTGGTGGGCCGTGTCAAGCTGAGGCGGTCCGTTACGGGCAGGTACAGGGCGTCAGCCATCTTGTCACTGCGACACGCCTCCATGGCGAGGTATTTAAATATATGAATCTGACCCTTCATGCAGATCTGAAAGCATTAGAGTTCATGTCAGCGGCATCTGTGAGACAGCTGAGGTATGAAACAATTGTCGTGTGAGTGTTACCTGTGCTGGAGGACTCTGAAGTGGATTGTTCTCGAGCTGTAGTGACTGAAGTTGGGCCATTTTTCGATAGCAGACAGGAATAGTTGAAACTTTATTACAGGAGAAGTCAAACTTGACCAGAGGTAGATCTGCTAAATCTAAAACAAACACACAATGACACATTTGGTTTTATATCACGGCGAGGACAACAAACTGTTTGCCTGAAAAACATACGCATTTTGGAATACAAAAGTATCGGCATAGAACAGGATTTGTCAAAACGAGTTCGCTTTCGTAAACAGTTTTGTCGCCAAACTGTAGCCAAGTATATGCCCACTCACACACAATAAAGTGAAAGAAAAACCTACAACAAAGCTCATTCAATCAAGCATGTATTATAATGACTGAACTACATGGACAGAACAGACACAGTATTACAAACTGCCCAATAAAAAAGTATAGTAATAGTTATTGTCATTGTTCAAATGTGTAAACAGTTCTCAATGTTGTTATTAAATCAATGGGGAATTATTAACCAGATTGTTTCACTATGACCGCATACCCTCTTGACCTGATCTAAAATGTTCAGATCAGATAAACAGATTTATTACAGTACATTAGATACAAAGAGTGAAACCAACCAACCCATTAAAACCAGTAAAATAACACATGCAAACATTTTTAGAAGCAAACAATTCAGTTCTGACTAGCAGATACTGTAAAGCTTACATAAGCGTTATATGATAGATTCACAAAGATATTTGCTATATAAAAAATCTTCCAAGAAATAGTGTATTTGTTGGGTTTAGCAGGCATTTCCTGTTATAAACCCGTCCTGGGAACTACTATCTGGCAATGTGTGAAAGTATTTGAATTATCAGCAGATCTTCTGGCAATTTGAATGGAAAAGTTTAGCCTAATTAGGTCATAACTGGCATAATTTTAGCTAAATAATTACATAAACTACTACATTTTAGTCACAATTCTTTTTTTGCCAAGGTAAGCTGTTTCACACAATGCTTGGCTCCAATGAGCATTTTAGCACTTAGCAAAGTTTCTCGCTGTTATTTAAAGGAACACACCCACACTTTACATTTACAGTATGTTCTTGGCAGTCCACTTTTCCTAAAAAAAAAACCCTCTTGAGTGAATATTAGGTCATGTTAGTACAAGATAAAGCATAAATTTAAAGAGTTTTATTACGTTTTTGTTAACTCTTTGTAATATGTGTGACAAAAAAATGGCCCATTTAGCAAAAATGATGATGGAATGTAGCACATTAGGATTTTATAATGCCTTGTAAATGTCGGCGGCCCTGAAAATACAGGATTAATGTCCCGATCGTATTTCTAGAAGTTCAGAGAAGCCAGAAGCTCAGAGGAAAAGCCTAACATGTTCAAAATACGTCTGTGGTAAGCAAGTCATGACACAACTACAACCTGAGTAAGCAGGTAGGGGGAGCCAAGGTCAAACATAGGATACTTCCTGTATGATGTGAAGCTCGAAGCAAATTATGGCCAGTGTGGTGAGTAGCTATGGAGTTATCAGAGAAGCAAGCTAAAATCTGCTTTGAGATTTACACATAGAGACTGACTGCAGACTCACCCTCTGGTAGGACACAGAGAAGGTTTCGGTGCACGTTGAGTTCTCTCAGGGCTTTAAGTCGGCCGATGTGACGTGGAAGAGCTGTGATTTCATTACAGCTCACATCCTGATGAGAAACAATTAGAGGAAGAGTTTAGAGTTACAGTTTCCCTTTCTCTCCAACCTAAGCTTCTGCACAAACCTTTTCCATCTATGTTAAAGTAGGCATTTAGGGTTACAAATAAATATAGATATACAGAGACAAAGTGAAAAAATATGAGAATGAAGAAGTACATTCGGTATAAATTAGGGATGTTCATATTGAACGTTTAACCGTTAAAAGGAACCTTGGGTATTGAGAGATGTGTGGCTTAATACTGTATATTAACAATGGCATTGACTTTATAAATGTGAATTTAAAAAACAATGTAACTGTCACAGTATTCATAAACTTTGAAAAAATATTTTTACTCGGAGGCTGCCATTTGTTTTGCTTCAAAATCTGTGACATCAAATGGTTGCAACCTAAACCTGTTCTCTTTCGCTACAGGTTTTCGCCTGTGTATTCTCTTTCGCTCTAGCTAACGGAAATAAACGTTGACGGTTCTTCTGTGATTTCGTTTTTTCATAATTTGTTAATTATTAAAGTATTTTTCTTGAATGTTTATTTTATGCTTTGGGTTTATATTATTTAAGTTTGTCACCATGAAAATATGCTAATATGTGAATTCAGGTGCTGTTGTCGATCTATTCTCTATGCTGCTGTTTGCATGTTAAAATAAATATGTGAAAAAAAGGTTTGGACTTTTAACGTGTCACAGACACTCTTTAACTGTGTCTCATTTCGAAGTCTGCGGCCAGCAAACGCGACCTCCGGAGGACGCAGCCTTCGAAATGACACACTGCATATATTTTTATTTAATTCCAGTTTAATATTAAAATCTTATCAGTTAACGGTTAATGTTCGGATAATGAGCGTCGGTTCTCGGTAAGGGAAATTAACCGAAATGAGCATCCCTATAGTATAAATATGAAGAGTTTGTTTCTTTCAAGCACTTAAAAAAAGGTTTTCATTCAACCAATTAAAACATTTTAGGTTAAGGATTCACATCTATATCTTATAGCTTGAGCCAATGAAAAATTAAGTTTTTTTATTTTTCATTGGCTCAAATGTTTTTATTGGTTGAATGAAAACCTTTTTTCAGTGAAGATAAGATTTTTTCAAAACTCATGTTTTTTTTATTATGTTTACATGTTTTTATTGTGTTTTATTGTTTTAGTTAGCTGAATATACCATATACACAGAACAGAACAGGTACCACAAACATCTCATACATATACAGATATCAGAAGCACACACACACTTACCAGTTCCATGAGACTGGTGAGCTGGCCAATGCTTTCTGGAAGTACGTTGAGTTTGTTATTGCTGGCATTGAGCACTTGCAGAGGAAGACCACACACACACACGCTGGCAGCACTGACAGCTGGTTCCGGCTACAGCAAGACAATGTTCATAAAAACATGTTACAATATCTTACTCATAACTTACTAAATATACAGCATTGAGAGTGAGCTATATGTAATACTGGATTCTGTGGTCAGTTGATCACTTAATCGAGTTTAATTTTAAGATAACCTTACAAACACACAAACAAATATTTAAACATCCTTGAGGGTGAACTCAGCACATTTTTGTTGATTTTGCGCTGGCTAATGTGGCAAAGTGACATAAATAAATGGCTGAATAAATGTAGCATCCCAAAGAGTCAACAACATCTGTATTAACTGCTAAATAAAAAAATGTAACTGTTTATATTTGGGATATGACTTAAGATAATTTCTTAGGAACTTGCTTATAAGGAATGTATGGGCGTGTTTAGCGGACAAATATATCCTCTTCAACCAACATTTTCTTACTAAGTAAATGTATACTATTTAGAGGATCAGTTTAGATATTTTTTCCCAGAAGATCAGACAAAAGTGCATGATTAACTGATGACACACTACATGACTAATAATGTTTTCCTTATGTGTGTGTGTGTGTTCCTGTAACACATCATTAATTCTGTCTGCCCCACAGAACATTACCGTACAATAATAATTTAACAGGAAAAGCGGAACTTCAAGGAAGTTTTCCTGGGTTCATGAAAAGCATTAGCCATTTTGCAATCTTCCTGTTATGACTAAAAGATGACAGACAAATAAAAAATTGTCCAGCTGTGTGTGTTGAAAACGAACTTTAAGAGAATAATATGTCAATCTATGCGTGTCCCTGCCTTTTCCTTTCACTTAGTGTTTCCTCCATGTTTGTATCATATCTACTATTACCTCACACTCCTTGTTTTCTGCTTGATTTCCAGTTTATCATGATTTTCAACCGTTAAGATCTCTCACTGCTTGATTAACTAACAAAACAAATCCCACATACATTTCTAAAGAAAATGTGAATACACTTGCTGGTGCCACAGTTACGTATGTTCACACCGCTACAGTAGCGCTTCAATAACAGCCTACATTGCTAATGAACACAGTGTTAATATCAGGCCTTCTGCTGAAGCAAGAGGACATTTGGCCAGAGACAGACAGAGTCAATGTGTATCCGTCTGAATGTGCTTACTGCATACTGTGCTGTATACACTCCATACAGCTGCTAGTTAGTAAATATTCACAATATTATCAGTATACATACAGAATACTTTACAAGTATATTCCACTTTATCATATTTGGCCAATACTGATGAAAATACTTTTGTGATTGTGTGTGTGTGTGTATTCACCTGATGTTCAAGCACGTAAGGGACTGTAGGCTTATGATGGTATCTGGAATGCTCTTGATGCAGTTGTGATACAGGTTCAGCATTTCCAGGGAGACCAGGTGACACACCTCTGACGGGATGTCAACCAAACGATTCTTCGACAGGTCTTAAAGAGAAAGACAGTTTAGTTAACACTAGTGTTTCAAACTGGTTTATAGATATTAAGGAAATAGAGCAGCTTCACACAACACTTATTCATTCAGTTTTTATTAATTTAGTTCACATTTTCATTTTTGGGTGAACTCTTTAACTCTTTAATTCTAAATGTGTTGTTGTAGTTCCAATAACTCAACACAAGGAGGTGCAAGCTTGCACAACTGTAGATATCAATGGAAAGGAACCGTTACCATGTGTGATTGTGCATTAGCAGTTTCTGAGTGTGTGAAGAAGTGGACTCCAAGGTTAAATACTAAAAACTCCTTCTAAAACACACACACACACACACACACACACACGCACGCACAGCACGCTCTTTCTCTAAGTTCAAAAGCCATAAGTGGCAGTGCCAGAGAGCAGTAATTCACAGGCCTAGGCTGATGTCATTGTTTAAAGATGACATTTAACAAGTATGTGTGTGCAAGTGTGAAGTTTTAACCACAAGGTGATTTTCTCACAGTAGTCTATATTTCACTGATGTTCCAGGCTATCATGTTCTTGTATTATAATAAACACCAAAGCATTTGTACACATTCATGCAAAACAAATTGTCATTTTTTAACAACTTCTAATACTTTACTATATGACTAAAGCTGTGTGCGTATGTGTATGATTGATCTTTCTACGTAGTCCTTGTGCTTTATGTTTGCCCGTATTTAATGATACTACTCTTGACCCCCTTTTGAAAAACAGAGTTGCGACACACTTTCAATACGACAAACTCAATAGTTCCAAACTGTCAGTCTTTTTGATTGGTTTAAGCGGGAGAGACAGTGGAAGCAGCTGTATTTGCAAAAAAATTCACTAGATACCGACACAATATATGCACTGATTACTATGTTGATTAATTTTATAATAACATTTCGTCTGATGAGTGTTAGAAAGACAGTATTAATCAGTTTTGTGTGTTTAATTTGACTAGGAAGGATGCATAATGTGCAATACATTAACAGTATGCATTCATCTGTTTCTTATGCTTATATGATCATCACATATCAATGTTAAATTATGAGTGAGAGCGAGATGTGCACGCTTTATTAATGTGGCAAACGTGTCGGTAGTATGTGGAGCATTTTTAATTGTCAGAGAAAGACACAACAGGAACTTGCCGCAGACAAAATTTCTGAACGATAGCGCCTTTACCGGTCGGAAATTTGTGTACTTTATACTTGAGCGGGCGTTCTGACAGTAGCCCTGCCGCTCGCGACATCCTTTGACATCATTCAGTGGTCGCATGTACATAGTTCCCCGTACTAAACAACTTCTGAAAGAACAGTCAGCTATTGTGGGCGGAGTTCGGAGGAGAGACATGAACTGAAGTGGTTGTCAGTCAGAATTGCTTGCAAGGATGTTTTTTTTCTTTAAATCATTTTGCAGTGTGGCCTACAATAATCCAACAGTTTTCGTTTATTCATATTGTAGAAACTTTTTAATGAAGTGTTTTGTTGTAGGGGTACAGAGTACAGTACATTCTTTCAGCAGTCAGTTATCGGCCTATACTGTATATAGGCTATTCAAGAGAGGGCTACATTTTTTGTTTTAACTTAGCCTACTTGTTTTGCTCAGTTTTATTTAAGTTATATTGTATTAGGCATGTGCCGCGGTAGTGAAAATGCACGGTAGTGTTATTGCGGGCATGTCAAATTGAAGTGAAGAAAAATGTGTTTTCTTTTCCTTTGACTGGATACAATAACACTCTTCCTGCGCAGACTCATAATGGATTAAGTGCGGACGTCCGAGTTCAACACATGCGCAATACAAATGAGCATGTGTGCTCTACCAGACCGTCAGAGGGCAGCGCTGAGTCCCGTCATTCACAGACCCACTGCAAATTAATGATTGAGAAAATGTTTAGCCATTGCAAACTATCCGAGCAAACAGCAAGAAAACAAGAACAACAACCAAGCAGTATGGAGAAGGATATGCTTCTGAGCTTACTTAGTGCAATTTTTTCACGCATGCGCTATTGTAAGAGGCACGTCGTGTGCACACGGGTGTGCGGACGACCGCGGACCCTTGTGATGATGAAAATTGCATCATGCGGACGCTGCGTGAACACAGACGGACGGACCATACTTCGGCCTTAAGCATCATACGCATGTAAACAGCCTAACATGAAAAGAATGGGGTTAAATAAAAAACCATACAAATACATACAATCAAATATAAGAGTCTTGGAGCCACAGCACAGAAAGCACGGTCACCTTTTCTAGTGTTCTAGTGATAGTTAGAAGGTCCCGGTCAGAGGACCTTAAAGACCGACCAGGAGAATGTATATAATAGATCCTGAATATAGGAAGGTGCCTTTATGCAATAGTGAAAAAATTGTCTAAATAAATAGAAGAAATACGAAAAGCCATGTTCTGTATTCGGCCTTCGGCCTAGTGTTTCATTTTTATTTGGCTTCGGCCAAGAATTTTCATTTCAGTGCATCCCTATTACCTGCAAATGTGTTTGGGAAACAGTGAAATGAATGGGCATTAATGCAATGTTTGGAACTAAAGAGCCCTCCATGACACGACTTACTTCCGCATTCCATTCTCCCAACGGACATCTATGCGAGTGTCACAACTCTGTTTTTCAACAGCTCTGGCAGTGACCTTAGACCATTGCCACTTTGCATTAGTGTTTCCATGTCAACAGTACACACAGCCCTATGAAAGACTGCGTGGGGGCTATTATTACGAAAAGATCTACACCCGCTCTTTCTATGAATTAAGCCTGACAAAACTTTAAGAGATGGACACATATAAATGCTGACAAATCACAAAGATATTACGCCTTTAGGATTTAAAAGATTTGCTTCCGGTAGTACAATAATTCTATTTAAAGCAATGTCAGCTATCTTCACGTCAAAAAACTGGAGCAAACATGGCGGGTAACCTGCAGTAAATGGGTCTTCTGTGTGCTTGAAGCATGCTCAAAGTGCCACCAGTCGATGCTTATTCATCTTCAGAGAATACGGTTTACTGATGAGAAAAATATTGTTGGACAACTCATCAGGAGTGTTAAGTTTTATGTGCTATATGTGACTGTCTAATTTAGATATCAACCAGTTCAGAAAGCCCATTTGTAACTTAAGACAAATAAAAAACGAACTGTGATCTGTTCCTGTCCAAGTGGGTGATTCATAACAAGAATTAAAGTAACCACCAAAACAAAATGAACAGTTCTTATTTGTATGGAATATTGCAGTGTTTATTATGATTTATATGTGCTTATTACACTGCACTCTGAAGTAGTTGATTCTGATTGGTTAAGGTTACAGTGTGATACAAGAATGCTAGTTTAAGGGAAAAGTGAACAGATGTATGATATTGACAATATAATCATTTTAGCCCGCAGTTCAAATCTGCAGCCTGTGCCTATCATACCAATGAAATATTACAAATGATAATTTAAAAACACAAAGTGTAATACAGTATTTGCTAGTCCGGACATTTTAAAGGTCCTCACTAGATAAAGAGGCTCTTAAACTGGCAAAATTATGTTTTCCTCTAAAATGCTTTGCATCTGTTTCAGTGGTGTTCAGAGAAAAAAATAATCTGCTTGATTTAAAACCAATGCAAGCCTAATGACCTCTGAAACCAGCACACACACGGTTTAAGCATTTTAATGTCCCGTTCACACTGACTCACAAGCATAGGTACAGCCAAGAAAGAGAGAGAGACATCAGACAAAACACAGACCAGGGAAACACCAGAAAAATGCCCACATGATGAGTTCCAGGATACTGCCTGATGAAAAACTCCTCTGATGTCTGATTTGTTTCTTAACAGGAACATCAAAACTAAACCAGTCAAATCATCCCATTCTTCGTCATCCAGACAAATCTCTCTCTTCTTTCTTTCTCCTGCAGTAAGCTCAACTGAGTATGGGTCACCTTTGACTCTCTGTTCTGCTGGACTGTAATCGTATCGCAGTTGGTGGGGAGGCTGTTTATTTCAATGTAAACAAACAAAGAGCATCAAAATGGCACAGATGGCATGGATTATCTGACTAACCCCTCACTAAATCACACAGAGAACACACACCAGCGTTTACTTGGCTGTATGTAAAAAAACACACAGTTCATGAACCCACATGACCCAAATCCCCACATCAATGTAAACCTACTGTATGGGATTTTGTCATGGTAGATCCCCACTTACCCTGTTTGCTGAGACATTTAAAATACCACAAATATGGAAAAAGAAAACACAGTGAGTAATGCATTTAAGCTAACTACATCTTCTAAATATCTGATCTCTTTATTTATTCTTTTTCCTCATTCTTTCACTCAAGCAGTATTTCTCTGAAGTGGGAAACAGACGCTAAAGTCTATCATTATGGTCAACTGGGTGTGGCCTAATCCTGCGGCTTACATCTGCACTGTAAGCAGGAAAATAATCAGCTGAGTGTGTGTGAGAATTTATTTACTGCGTGTATTCAAACAAACGGTTCTGATTTCATAATATACTGTACACATCAGTGTAAATGCATATACTAGTGGAGGGTTAGAGCTGGGTTTGTGTGTATGTGCTTTTCTGCCATTCAGCATTCCACTGTGCGCCCACTATCCCTGTAATGCCAAGCGTGTGAGTTCTTTGAGTTCTGTTGAATAAGCAAACTGTTTCTCTCTGACAGCCAGTGGGACCCTGATTCATTATCACATCACTCGCTGAAATGACCGATGTATTCTACAGTACAACAGGACTTCTGATATAATTTGCACATTTAGTCTTTCTGTATCTAGTGATCAAATCGTGTACTCCCCAATGACATATCTGGTTGTTCTCTTCTTAAAGTGACAGTTCACCCAAAAATGAGAATCCTGTCATCATTTACTCACCCTTTTGTCATTTCAAACCCGTCTGACTTTCTTTCTTTTGCAGAACACAAAAGAAGATGTTTCGAAGAATGTTGCTAACCGGCACCCATTCACTTGCATTGGTTTTGTGTCCATTCTAGTATTTTGATTTAGTTGTTGTCATAGTCTTTTGACAAAAATGCAATTTAGTTTTCGTCACATTTAAGTCATTCCTATTGTTTAGGTTTAGTTACATTAAAAACAAATTAGTCAACTAAATTTACTCTACTAAAATCTAACTGGTTTAACTAAATTGGTTATTGTAATATAAGCTGAATTGAAGCATGTGCGCACAACAAAACACAGACATCAGTTTCACTCACCGCATGCGGTTAATGTCCGGCATCTTTTAGCGCTGGGACGGCTCCATATATCAGTTTCAAACGATCTCCAAATCCAGCTTTATATCACAGTTTATATAACATTCATCACCCAAATGCAGTGAACAAACAAACACCTGAACTTTGCGAACGTATGCTCCCTCTCCTGCTTACAAGTGACGTCTGCGCATGCTCCTTCTCCTGCTCTCCTTGCGGCCGCGTGCTTTTCCGGGAGAATTGTCCAATAAGGGACTAAGAAAAATTGTTACGAAACAGTTTATATGTTCGAAAAAAACTTTCCGAAACCTGTACGATCGCTGGGGGAGTGTTTCGAGCACAGAAATGGCACGTAATACACCAACTCGTTTTTTGACAAGTTGACCATGTTAAGCATGAGAAGACAGCACGTTTAATATTGTAAGGAAGTCAGAATGCATGAAACACCGTTGCAGAGCCGCTTTAAGTTAAGAAAACACTTAATTCTAAAGGGTTTTCTTACCCTACGTGGTTTCTTGCAACCGGCAAGGGACTGTTTTTCTGGTGTCTGGGTGGAGCTCTGATAATGTGGGTGTATATGTAGGGTAAATGACTCTGGGTAACATCACAGTCTCAAGGACACAAACAGCTGGCAGTTGTACACACTACTTCACTCTAAAGTAGATCAAAGACAACGGTTCCATTTAGGAGGCAAACACTACACAGATCTTACAGAGGTTGCAAACAAGAACATTCAAAGGGGTAGTTCACTTCAAAATTTACCCCCATTGACTTTTCATAGTAGGAATAAAAATTACTTTTTGAAGTGAACTACTCCTCTAAAGAGAGGGTTCATACGTTTAATGTACATTCTGATCCATTAAGCTATACTTTATAACATCATGTTGACCCATGACCAGATGCCCATGTATTTATTTTAATATCGTTTGAAATGTATAAGAGTACAAAGCACACAGGTTTGTTCTGGAAGACAGAGGCAGGATGTTGTCTCCTCCCTGGCTCATTGTATGATAACACGTGCAGAGAAGCCCATTTCCTCCTGGAGAAACATGGGAAACACACATGCATCTATACACCCCTTCCCTAACACATGAAAACCTGTCTTGGTAGCACCCATCTAAAATCTCACAATGCTTTCCCTAATTAAATGTAATGATCTTAATGTTTATTGCTTTAAGATGCTTTTCAACAAAGTGGCAACTACACAGCCTAAATTACTGTCACATTTACTCAAGCAGATAGACAAGGATACAAGCATGTCAATAAAGCCACAAAGCATCAGAGCTGACCTTGCTAATATTAATTATATTATATAAGAGATGGTGGTCTAGTGGGTTAAACCACTGAACTGGTAAATCAAAAGGTTGCTGGTTCGATCCCAGCAGCCACCACCAGTGTATCCTTGAGCAAGACACTTTACTCCACGTTGCTCCAGGGGGATTGTCCCTGTAATAAGTGCACTGTAAGTCACTTTGGATAAAAGCGTCTGCCAAATGCCTAAATGTAAATGTATATTAAGTAAGGGAAAATGTACAGGCAGCCGGTTAAATAAGCCCCGACAGTGTGATCACGCCGCGAAGCGGAGGGTCTTGTTTCACACTGAAGGGGCTTATTTCGCGATAACAGCCAGCTGCTTGTACATTATCCCGCTTATTACACAGCTACTTGCCACATGAGAAAAAAACTGGACATGAAATGTGAATTTGAAATACTTTATTAGCTCATTTTTACTGAATGCAGACCTTCCGCATGGAAAAGCTGTTTAATGTCGGTTTTAACGTAAGAAACGACGTTTAAATGTCACGAACATTCAATTTGGTTTAATCATTTGAAAATATAATGTCATATATGTGATTAAAAGACATATTTACATTTCATTTTGTGTAATATTAAACTGCACCGGTCAAAATGATTTGCAGCATCCGGGTTGCTGGGTGTTATTCGTTTCGAGCGGTTGTTATCTGAGAATAACAAACCCTTGGAATGTTGCAACTGGCCAATCAGAATAAAGTATTCCAGAGCGCCGTGTAATAATTGTTAATACTAAGTGCAGCAACCTGTTAATAAAAACTACATTTCAATGCATGTGTATTGTTTCTTGTTTACGTCTACCATTAATTTAAATAGAAATGTATTTTATAATCTCTGTTATAATGAATTTATGAAAATAATAATTACCCAGCCAACTAAACCAACTGAATGATTTTTCCATTTCATTCACTCCACAAAATTGCAGATAACAAGTCAGCAGCTATTTTGCATATTTATCCGTTACAAGCCCCATCACAGAATGTCTTAAACAAACTCATGTCTGGTGTAGATATACTGTAAATATAAAGCCATAAACTATTAAGTTAATGTGCATGCAAATGAAATGTGTTCGGTTAGCATGAGATGGTCCTCACTCCAGAACACAAGAGTAAGTTGCAACTCGTGGTTGCCAACCTTTTCTCTTATCAACGTCAGGGCTCCAGACTGCCACCAAATGGTCGCATTTTGCGACTAGTTTTTGAGACACCAGTGTAGGCCTATGTGTGTGAGAAGGGGAGAGTCCGGAGCTGCGCTGGGGAGCTTTCTCTTCTGTTTCTTTGCAAAAACCTTCTTTCTGACAATGTTTTTGTTTCAGTTGTCAGAATTGTAACCAGCTGATTTAAGGACTGTCACACAGCACCCAAGTCACTGCAATCAAATATATACAGAACCATTGTGAAGCTCCAGATTAACCCAAAGAAACATGGTGTAGGTTATAGAGAGCCATACAGTGATGTGGAGCCAAAGCCCTTCAGGACAGAGATGCCCTAAATTAAGTCTCTCTGTCACACACACGCATTCCCTTTTTAGAAAACCAAACCGTCTCCGAGCTGAAATAATAATGTAGCTTCCACTGATATAATTCTAAAGGAGTCTAAATGCAGGCATTACTGACACATTAAACACATAATATATGGATGGAGTAACAAACCACTTCAAATTATTTTATGTAAAATGTTAAAGGTCCAGTGTCTGTAATTTAGTGACATCTAGCTGTGCGAATCGCGATGAACGGCTCACTCCACTCCTCCCTCCCCACTTTTGAATGCACGTGTGTTGCATTTCTATCAATAGCCCCTCAAAAAAACGTCACACAGAACCTTTGACGTAATGTAACTGCAGGTCTCTCTTTGCATGCTTTCCTCTCTCAAGTCCTTTGTTTTCATTTTTATCAGTAAGTGTATTGGACTTTTCAATGGTTCGAGGGATGTTGCCACTGTGTGTTAGCAAACATTCTCAAAGGTGTTGGTGCAATGCATCTTTAATGGCTGATGTTTGTTTATCCAAAATAGTGTTGCCTACAGATAAGAAGAACTCCTACACAAATTGTGTGTGGAACTATTTTATAATTCTCTTAACTAAGCCTTAAACACCCCTGCATCCACCCACCCGGGCATTCAGCACAAGAGCACTACAGAGAAAATAGGTTAAAAAGATTATTTGGTTTGGAGTTAAAGACCGTCTCTCACCACTGTATATTTTGATCCCATTAGCAGCTGTCACATTAAAATGAAACCCTGACCGTATACGACAAAACACATGACTCAGAGTGTTTGTCAGAGAGGGGATTTGTGCTTGCACACCCGCACTGAAAAAGCTGTCATGTGGAAGAGAGTTTGTGTTGCTGTGTTTGACTGTTTTTTTTACTCTTCTATGTGTCCCCCTATTTAAAGACTGGAAACCTAAATATGTTGGCACCAGTGGTTCAGCAGCACTTCGGGCGACCTGAGTTCGAGTCCCAGCTCATGGTCCTATCCCGACTCCTGTTTCCCTCTCTCTCATCCCATAATTTCCTGTCTCACTCTCCACTGTCCTATCCATATAAAGATGCAAAGCCCCCCCCCACACCCAAAAAAGACTGGAAACCTAAATATGTGGCATGTGTAACAAAGCTTCTGTGTACACCTGAGCTTGCGTGCTATTAAACGTACATGCGTGGGTTGGCTGCAGATAGCAGTAGGAGGTGAGAGAGTGAGCGAGTGACAGAAAGGATGCCTCCTCTCCACTTTTAAAGCAAATTCAGAAGAGCATCTCTTATTTGTTATAAGAGGGTTGAGGCAGGGGTCATATGCGGTGCATGGCACGTGGGTGTACACACGGGGGTGTGAAAGTTTATGGTCGCTCAGCCATTACATAATTGAGTACATAAAAATGCATTCAACATCTCTCTCTCAGGATTCAGGATAATCACAGGGTCACACACATCGCTCCACAAGCTGTGCAGCGGAGCATTGTTTTGAGAGCTAGAGGCAACAAAAACAGACCGAACTGCATGACATCATGGGGTGAGGGCGACAGATCTTCCTTACTTAACTGAACACTGTAACCCAATGGAAATCATAAGACCGACCCAGTTACTTGTGTGATGTCTAACAGGTTATAAGCTGTATACTCTTGATGATTGACAGGACAAACAATCAGGCTCCTCCCAAACTTATATTACTGTGTACATGCATTCACTTTCAATCGTGTTCAGTTGTGGAATTTTATAGACACTCTTCTTAATATGATGGCCCTTTTAGCAAAACTCCCTTAGTTTCAGTACAGTTCTGCAACATACCACACGTTTCTGCTTTCTCTTGTTAACTTATTTTTTTGTATACAGTGTCTGTGCATGGTCAAGACCAGCATGTCCTGATGCATTCTTTATCCAGAGAACGGATGACCATATCATAAATATAAATAAACGGGGGGTTTTATAAGCGGAGGAAAACACCCAGCACCACAGCACCTGTGAATCGCTGCGAGACATTCTTCCCACGAGATGGTGAAGAGGGAGTGAGAATCAGTGAGAGAATGCGTGTTTGTAAGGCCAACATGTCCCGACTTGAATTATCTTGAATCAGAAGGAAAGTAGAAGGAAAACATGAACAACTGCTAAGAAATCTTGGCCTACTGTGCAGAAACGAGACAACAATTCAGTTCAGCACAGAACACCTGAACTGGTCTGTTACTAAAGCTAACACTTACGGGAAATTGTTTGTGTACCTTTAAGAGTAAGACAGTTGTATAAAAGGGTGTTACTATTAAGTCATAAAATCTCTTGTGGCCCTCTGAAACATGGTTCAAACATTTCTAAGGCTCACAAGCGTCTTCAGAGAGAGAGAGAGAGAGGGAGAGAGAGGGAGAGAGGGAGAGAGGGGGGGGGGCTTCTGTGAATGATCTCTTCTCATGTTTGATCAGATCACTTGCTTTTTACGTGCCAAATAAACGTCATAACGGACGTCATACCCGACCAACTGCGTTAAAGCACACCACGAAGAGGTTATAAGAGCGATAGGAATTTGCCATTTCCACGGTCTGCCCTTTCCTGTTTCCTATTTTAGCTCTTCTCCTGCCCTGCTCCGAGCTGAAGGGAGTGCGAAGGAATTCACGGGGAACGGAAGCACATCTCCCGCTCAGCGTTTCCCGCCGACGATCATTATGATGATGACATACTGATACTACGTCATCATAACAGATTTTAATGTACTCGTATTATTTGGGTCGCTTTGACAAGATAATGTGTTTTTTACGAGTGTCTTAAATGACAGTTAATAGGCTTTAGTCTAGTTAATCATTCACGCAGTGCAAAGAGTAAACAACTAATGTTTGTGGATCTCGCCACCACGAGCCTTTTGATACTGCAACTGTTTCACTTGAAATTCATTTTAATTTCCTCACCTCGCATGTGGAACTGAAATCTCTCGCCTGTCATATGTGGTTCCCCTAAAGCTAAGTGTGTGGACAAATTGGTCTTAAATTGACAGTCCCGATAACATCCTCTGGTTCCTTCCCACACTGTATATATGCTCAAGCTAAAGCGATGCAGGGTGTCTGTGCATCTCTTCATCAGTCCCGTATACAGCATCTGCTTTACAACAGTGTTTTCTGTACATTCTAACACACGCGTTTAAAAAAATCAATATACAGCATCTACACGTTGTCAAAATACACACATTCTGAGCAACACTCCATCGGGATCCCTAGTTTACAACTAACGTAATTCTGAGCATGTGACCTCAAAACGCACACAAATAAAGCATCACTCATTGTTGTAACTTACCTGCTTCAACGGTATCCGTCAGGTCGTAGTTTGATGCTGTCCGTGGGTATTCTTTCAGTTTCCTTGTGCTGAGGTTCATAAATCCGGAGTTGGCCGCATCCTCCAGAGCTCTCTCCAAGCCCCGGTTGAGAGGCAGGTTCGTATTTGAGCCCAGTCCGCTCAGGTTCGCCTGTAATGCGACAGAAGACAGCTGGGAGTGGGGACGGGGCTCCGGTCCCAGCGTCGCCATATTCGCCCCTGCGGGAAATGTACAAATCGAAAGGTTTTGTGGTGGTTATATCCCAGAGAAAATGTGCTGGTGTCAACAGCGGTGTGTAAATTTCCTCTTAGTGCGCTATCTCCCTGTCCGCAACGCGTCTGCGCAGTTTGTTTATGGACCCGAGCTCGTGCCAATAAAATGTATGCTTGGCTTTTACAACAGCGCCATCTGCTGCACGTTTTTAAAACAGCGACGGTTACTGCTGCGTGAAGTTTCGACCGTGAATTGAGGAGCCTTAAAGGGATACTTCACCCAAAAATGAAAATTCTGATTTTGCCCCCAATTGACTATCATAGTAGAATAAAAAATGTAATGGTCGTCAAAAGTGCCCCGGAACTGTTTGCTGTCCTACGTTCTTCAAAATGGCTTCTTTTGTGTTCAACAGAAAAATGAAAGTAATTGTTCCTACTATGGGAGTCAATGGGGGGCAAGATCTGTTTGGTTATAAGCATTCTTCCAAATATCTTTCTCAGAACAAAGATATTTATACTAATTTGGAACAATTTGAAGGTTAGTAAATGATGACAGAATTTTTGAGGGAAGTATCCCTTTAAGTTTTTACAGCATGATAAAAACAAACCAAACATAAAATGTTTAAAACATAAAAAAATACAAAATTAAGAAAGACATTATGCACAAAGTGGTAAAACTTGAAGTTTGTTTAATAAAATCCCCCAATAAAGGTATGAGGGATTAAAAAAGTACTTTAATTATTGTATCTACTATAATAACTTACATGAGGCCTAAAATAAATGTTAACATTGTATTTATTGATATATATATTTAATTTAAATTAGAAAACAAACATTTCTTGTATTAAACAGTTAAGACATGCCCCAGATGCAACAGAGACCAAAGTCATTGACTCAAGAAAGTGCAACACTGTTGCTTCTCTAAACAACAGTTCTATCTCATATATTTACAGACTGAGGAAGTGAAAGCGTTGCAGACGGATCAGATCATATCACAAACAAAAGCAGAGTTTGTATTGTCGTTTCATTAAATTAAAATGCGATATGGTGAGTTTTTTCTCCTTTTTATTACATACCCCATATTCACACTCGTTTACTGATCTTTTATTTTCAGCTAGACTAGATTTCAGACGTACTGACAGGTTTTAAATAGTTTGAACAAGATTTTTTACATTTATTTTCATTGGATATCTGAGCAGTTACCTATTTTTTCTTCTGTCTTCCTGCAGGCAAATAAAAGTAGTTGCAGCAGCATCACCACCAGAAAGGAGCACTTTGTAAGCTGGTTAATAAACTCAGATTTTAATGAAAATCAATCGGACAGCACTGATGATGACGTTAATGAAAGCGGACTAAATGAGTGTGAATGGGACTCCTACCTGCCCGATCCAGAGGAACAATACCATTTACCCCGCAGCAGTCCTGTAATATCCCGCAAGAGGTGTGATGCAGAGCTAAAGACAGAAAAACAGGCTTCTCCCTCCAATCTGTGTTTGACCACCACTACCTACGATACATCTGTTCTATCCACCTCTCCATTAATAACAGCAAAATCCTACATTTCAAATCCTCATGAATTGGATGAGTTAACACACTCTGAAAAACTAAAGGAACCGTCATCAGTGTCCGACAAAGACTTGACATCTGTGTCACATAAATTTAAAGATTCATCCCCCAAAGACATTTTAGAACAGTCAGATTTCCTTAAAAGTAAATGTGGTTCAGGCGGAATATCACCTTTCTCCCAGAGGACTCCAGTTCTCAGCCGCTCTGCACCTGCTGCAAGGTCGAGGGTTCCATTAAATCAGGGTTTGCAGACGAGGGGTAAAAGAAGAGCCTGCTCTGACATCCCACCAGCGTCTAGTCAAAGAAACTCAGGATATACTAGGAAACATGTGTCATTAATTGATACACACTCCTTTGATGACATCCATGGGTGCAGGTTGGATCAGGTATCGTAAAGACTGTGTTTCTTACAGATAATGAAGATTATGCTTTTACACATTATTTGCTTTTAAGAGCTCTAACATTGTTATTGCATGTGTTTTGTGTACATCTGTGTTTGTGTGTAGGAAAATGCTCATTTTGTAGTTGTGGATATGGTGCTGGAAGTGCTGGAGTCTGTAAAATGGGTTGTGTCTCTGGAGGAGTTCAAAAGCAATCCTTGTCAGGACAAATATGAAACACAGTACACTACAAAGACAGATTATTTTTCCTCCTTTGACAGTGGTATTGAGGGTAAGAGAAAAAACATTATGTGCAACAATGGAAGACATTACAAAATTCTGTTTCATCCACGTGACACATTACATGTGGTAATGACAAGAATCAGATATGCTGACTTGATGTCTTTAAAACTAAAACTTTAGGTCATCATTTTATTTTTACTTCTGTATATGGTAAAGGTTGAGTCAGGCCTGAATATTGAGATTACTTAAAATGACAAAAAATTCTGATCACTTAAAAATAATATAATAGTGCTCGTGTTTAGTCATAGCCAAAAATACTAGAATTGTATTGATATTTCCCCCCCCAAATTAAAATTCCTTTACCATTTGCTCACACTCATTTAAAACCTGTATGTAACTTTCTTCTGTCGACACAAAAGAAGATATTTTGAGAATTGTCACATGTGATTTTGTGTTCATATAGTCAAAGTCAATGACTTGGAGACAGTGTTGTTTGGTTAGCAACATTCTTCCAAATATCTTCTATTTGTGTTCTAGATAAGACAGAATTCACATTTTGGTGTGAACTATCCCTTTAATGAAAGCAAGTCTACAGTAAATGAATGCTTAGTTTCAGATGATGATGAAAGAATGTTTATTTTTAGGTGAACTTAACACTAATATCGCTATTAATTTATGTTCTGTTGTTTATACAAAAACAATGTTGATTTCCCTTGTTTTCTTATTTCTTATCCGTTCCAGACGACAGCACCCCCAAACCACCTTCAAACAGATACAGCCTGGCTTCATTTCAGTGGTATGCACCGCGCTTATATCATCGCATTTCATTTATGCTGCATCATCTGCATCACCATTAGCATTTTTTTGCTCTTTGCAGCCCTCAGAGCTCCAGCATGCCATGCTCTGCAGAACATTTAGCACATCGTCTGGTGTCAGGGTTCAGGAAGCAGTGGTTCCCCTCTGAGCGACTGCAAACCCCTGACAACCTCAACGTTGCTCTACAGGAAGTGAGGCTGGTTACACGTCAACACACATTCAGGCGGTTAGCACACACAGGTGCAGCCACAAAGTACTCACTGTACGTGTCAGGGTGGAGGGGGCATGACCTCCTCTCCGCCTCTGTCATGAGAAATTAGTGTGGACATTGACATGTGAAGACATTTGAAGTGGTCCACTCCTCACTATTTGATAGGCTATAGATTTGTTATACATTTTGTTAAGATTATGTATTTTCTATTTGTTTGTTGAATTGTCTCTTCTGCAGTACTCTTCCCCAATGACAGCAGGTTACGGGATCAGTTTAACTGAGGAGATCAAACAGAAGAGTAGAATGAGAGGAACATTAACATGGGCTCCACCCACATTTCAAATCATCTTCTGTGTCCAACCAACACACAGGTGAGAAAGACCATCGCATACACACCATCTGTTAGTTTGTTTTTGTTAAAGGGATCGTTCACCCAAAATAAAAATTCTGTCATTTACTCACGCTCTTGTCATTTCATACCTGTATTTACAACGGCGGTACCCATTGACTGGCATTGGTTTTGTGTCCATACAGAAGTGAATGGGGACCGCCGTTGTTTGGTTACCAACATTCTTCAAAATATCTTATTTTGGGTTTTGCGAAGAAAGTCATACAGGTCTGAAATGACAAGAGGATGAGTAATTGAGAGCCCACTGTCATGAATTGCGTATAAATAACACGCGCTGTGCAATATCGTGTAATACGTACGCCAAAGTTTGATTTTGCGTGCATACAATACGCCTATTTAGCGTGTGTGCATATTAATCAGCAATTTGTCTCATTAACCTGTCCCCAAACCCTAAACCTAATGATAGCGTGCGTGCATATCATAACCTCTACCCTAACCCAAACCCTAAACCTAACAGTATTATTTTAATTATTTCAGTGTTTCCTCTTCATGTACGTTTAAAAATGGCTGCTCTCCCCCCTGGTGCATGCAAACATTGGCGTATCATATGCACGCAAAATTTAACTTTGGCGTTCGTATAACACGATAATGCAACAGCGTGTTATTTATACGCAATTCACATGTCAGTCAAACAGTCTCTTCCCTGTACTGTAAGTGTTGGCAATCCTTTCCTGGTGCAACTGGTGCAATTTTGGCTTTTTGGGCAATGATTAAGTTAAGATTTTTTTCCCAGACGCAGAGATGTCATTGCTTCCCAACATTTCCTGTGTGCAGGCTGTGGCACTGAAGTAGAGCCCAGTGAGTAATAATTAAGTTTAAGTTAAGAGCTTTATTAATCCCCTTGGGGCAATTCAATTCAAACTGTCGCGGTGCTTCCCATAAACAACCAACATTTAACACTACAGTACAATACATATTAACATACAAAACCATACAAAAAAGGAAGAAAATACCAGCTAATATTTGTTACATAAACGTATCGCTTCAGACACAAAAGTGAAATTATAACGATTCGTAGAACGTCTAATTGCCATCGTCCATGGGGCAGCCTCTCAAAAAGATGATGCAAAGGATGTGACCTGTCTCCTATTATTCTATGAGCCATCCTCAGCACTGGCTGTTCATAATAAGATGTAATACTTCGCCCATGATTTTTGAACACATATTCACAACACCTTGCCAACGATTCTTATTCTTTGTAGACAATGCTGTGAACCAACAGATAAAAGAAAAAGACAAAATACTTTCAACAAACGAATTATAAAAAGACATGAGAACAACTCTTTGTACATTAAAGGAGTTAAGCTTCCTCAGCAGAGACAACCTTTGGTTAGACTTTTTAATAATTGCATCTGTATTTTTGATCAAACTTCAACCTATTATCAATAATAGTTCTTAACTACTTATACTCCTCAACTATGTCTACCAATGATAACCACCTGTTGAAGTGTAAGCATTTTTCTACTAAAATTGATATTAATTCCCTTGGTTTTTGACACATTTCGATCTAATTTCATCCCATTGCACCAAAAATAAATTTGTCTAAAACCACGTTCCTGGTCTGGATAGGAAAGCAAAGAAAGGAGCACCGTGTCATCTGGATATTTCACCAGATAACTGTTATCGTGTAAACTCCTACAATCATTTGTGTCGAATGGGAGATGATACACAGCCTTGTGGTGAACCTATGAAAATGTTTATTGTGTTTGATAAAACTCCATTCGCCCTCTCAACTCTTTGTTTCCTATCTGTTAAAAAACTCATAATCCATAAAACTACACCATGGTTTAAACAGAATTGACTGATGAGTTTTTGCCGTAAAATCAGTGGTTGCAAATAATTAAACGCAGAAAACAAAAGCCGCGCAAAAGTCTCACTATTATACTAAACAATACAGCATATGCTTCACAGAGGAGTATTTTTACACTTCCTGTCCTCTACAGTATCATTAATCCTCTGCTCTTCTCTTAAGGGTACATAAAGAAGTTGCGATATTGTGACTACCTGGGAAAATACTTTTGTGATGGTTGCCATGGTGGTGAGGAATCAGGGATTCCGGGTAGGGTTCTGAGTAACTGGGATTTTGGGAAATATCCGATCTGCAATTTCTCCAGACAGCTGCTTGACTCCATATGGCAGAAACCGCTTTTCAAACTTACAAGTGTGGCAAAGAACCTTTACAACCAGGCCAAAGAGTTACAGCGATTCAGAGTGAGTTGTTCATTTAAACTTCAAATTAGAATCAGTCATTTATAGAGCACTTTGAAAATGTGTACTTAAGGAATAACTGATAAACATAACATACAAATAATCACATTCAGATAAAAAGGGCAATAAAAATGTTTGTTTACCATGTCCATGAAGTTCTTTATTGTTAACTCACTGTTATAAAATGGGTTAATGCTACTTTTATTGTATTGTAAAAAAATATTTTGTTTAAATAATTTTAATTGTATGTTTATTTTTTACATTAGGATCTACAGGAGCAACTAATGTCCACCAAAAAGCTTCTAAATACATGCAGACTATCAACGGGGTGATTTGTCTCTCTATTTGTGTATTTTCGTGATTTATGATGCATATTCTCAGAAGTGCTTTTTTATATCTCATGCTAATATCATACAGTGCAACTTTCAGGGTTTAAAAACAGGATTCAACTTTCCAATGGTTGTGTTTGTTCTAACTGATCTAATTGGTTGTAACTTTTACATCTTTTCCTCTGTGACAGAGTTCTTGCTGACTTTGAACAGTTACCTGCTCACCTGTTGCAGGAACCGCACCTCTTTTCAATGGATGACCTCATCAGGGTGAAGAAGGGTCAGCTCTGGATCGCAGCAAAAGCCATTTTTCAGTCTGCAACTGCGCATATAGACACTTGTGAGGTCTGAGGGTCA